>OZ010736.1:77333764-77674454 GCA_963932295.1 Tipula lateralis | reverse complement strand
CACTAAAAATATTAAAAGTATGCAAAAAGGCCTAAAAAACGAAAATGAAAAAAATTTCTCATACAAAACACATGAAATCAATTTTTTTAAAATCATTTTTTCAGTTTTAACTCGTCATATCTCAAAATCTATCGATAAAATAAAAATTTGACCTAAGGGGCGACAAAAGTCCGTTTTATTCTTTAAATATTGGAATCATTGTTTTTCAACTTAGGGAAATTTTCAGTTCTAAATTTTCGATTTTCCGTAAAATCGGACTGAATCTGGAGAGTAAAAATTGTTTTCTATATGAATTTATGTGTGTGCGTAATTTAAATGAGAATTTAAATGATTTCAACTAAAGGAAATGAAAGAAATAGGACAAAGGTACTAAAAAGTATATTAGAGTATAAGGGACGGAAAGATAAAAATTAACAGAAAAAAATAAAAAATTCATTAACAAACAAACGAGAAAGTCTCAACTAGAAAATATTTTAGTGTACTGTGTACATTCTGATTTTAAATCGGAATGTAGGAAAAAGAATGGATGCACGCGATTTTCAATTATTTTGTCATGCAGTTTTTAATTCCAATTTCAGGATTTTGGAATAATAAACAGAAGTTGTATATTGTTTTACAATTATGAAAGCAAGTAATGCATACTGTTTCATTAATGAAACGATTTAAATTAATGATTTAAATTAATTTAAATCGTACTATAAAAAGTTTGTTTATGAAAACATAACCAAAAATTCAATATATACAATAAAAAGTGAAAAAATCTTGGTTTCATTAATGAAACAGTATGCATTACTTGCTTTTATAATTGTAAAACAATATACAACTTCTGTTTATTATTCCAAAGTCCTGAAATTGCAATAAAAAAATGCATAAACAAAATAATTGAAAATTGCGTGCATCCATTCCTTTTCCTACATTCCGATTTAAAATCAAAATGTACACTAAAATATTTTCTAGTTGAGACTTTCTTGTTTGTTTGTTAATCATTTTTTGTTTTTTGTTGTTAATTTTTATCTTTCCGTCCCTTATACTCTAATATACTTTTTAGTACCTTTGTCCTATTTCTTTCATTTCCTTTAGTTGAAATCATTTAAATTCTCATTTAAATTACGCACACACATAAATTCATATAGAAAACAATTTTTACTCTCCAAATTCAATCCGATCTTACGGAAAATCGAAAATTTAGAACTGAAAATTTCCCTAAGTTGAAAAACAATGATTCCAATATTTAAAGAATAAAACGGACTTTTGTCGCCCCTTAGGTCAAATTTTATTTTCTCGATAGATTTTGAGATATGACGAGTTAAAGCTGAAAAAATGATTTTTAAAAAATTGATTTCATGTCTTTTGTATGAGAAATTCTTTTCATTTTTCGATTTTTAGGCCTTTCTGCATACTAACTCAGTTTTTTATATTTCTCTCTGAGTCGGCCGTATACATACATTAGCACTGATATAATATATATATATATGGGTCCGGGTCAAAATGCCGCGTTTTAAAATGTCGCGTTTTAAAATGTCGCGTTTCAAAATGTCGCGTTTCAAAATGCCGCGAGGTACAAAATGTCGCGTGGTACAAAATGTCGCGTTTTAAAATGTCGCGTTTTAAAATGCCGCGAAGTACAAAATGTCGCGTGGTACAAAATGTCGCGTTTTAAAATGTCGCGTTTCAAAATGCCGCGAGGTACAAAATGTCGCTAGGTACAAAATGTCGCGTTTTAAAATGTCGCGTTTCAAAATGCCGCGAGATACAAAATGTCGCGTGGTACAAAATGTCGCGTTTTAAAATGTCGCGTTTCAAAATGCCGCGAGGTAGAAAATGTCGCGTGGTACAAAATGTCGCGTTTTTAAAATATCGCGTTTTAAAAAACTGCGTTTGTAAAGAAGGAATAAAATAAATGTTATATTGAGATAATAAGAAATGTGTATTATTAAACAATATAAATGATTTGGGTGAAATTGAAAAATATGGTTTTTCCCACTGTTAATTTCGTAATGAATTTTTTGTAAAGAGTTAGCTACAAATGATGTTTCATTGTCATATAGATACATGAATGTTCCTTTATGGATAATAAAAACCGTCAGGTGTTTTATGATCAATTGGAACAAGTGGTTTGAAAACACTACACATTTTTGAAATTTGACTTCCGATATATAAGGACTTAACTTTAACATTTTAGTGAAGGAATATATTGTTTTTATACAACTCACGTATATTCCCAATTTTTCCGCATTTCCCGTAGTTTTTCCGGGTTGGTGTATAAGGGAAATATTCTTATAATATTTTTCTTCATCTATGTACTCGGAAAATTTTCGGAAAATGCGGGAAAATTTTCCGAACATTTTCCGATTTTTCTAAAATTTTGTACATAGATGAAGAAAAATAAACTAAAAATATTTCCCATATACACCAACCCGGAAAAACTACGGGAAATCCGGAAAAACTGTGATTTTCCATTTCCACTCGGAAAATTTTCCCGAAAATTAATGTTGGAAAATCACCATATTTTTCTGAGTCATTATCGGGAAAATTTTCCAAGTGGAAGTTCGCAATTTTTCCGCATTTCCCGTAGTTTTTCCGGGTTGGTGTATATGGGAAATATTCTTTAAATATTTTTCTTCATCTGTATACAAAATTTTAGGAAAATCGGAAAATTTTGTACCACGAGGCATTTTGAAAAGCGACATTTTAAAACGCGACATTTTAAAACGCGACATTTTGTACCACGCGACATTTTCTACCTCGCGGCATTTTGAAACGCGACTTTTTAAAACGCGACATTTTGTACCACGCGACATTTTGTACCTCGCGGCATTTTAAAACGCGACATTTTAAAACGCGACATTTTTGTACCACGCGACATTTTGTACCTTGCGGCATTTTGAAACGCGACATTTTAAAACGCGACATTTTGTACCTCGCGGCATTTTGTACCTCGCGGCATTTTAAAACGCGACATTTTGAAACGCGACATTTTGTACCTCGCGGCATTTTGTACCTCGCGGCATTTTGAAATGCGACATTTTAAAACGCGACATTTTGTACTTCGCGGCATTTTGAAACGCGGTATTTAAAACGCGACATTTTAAAACGCGGCATTTTGAACGGTTCCCATATATATATATATATATATATATATATATATATATATATATATATATATATATATACATATATTATATATATATATATATATATATATATATATATATATATATATATATATATATATATATATATATTTATATATATATATATATATGTATATATATATATATATATATATATATATATATATATATATATATATATATATATATATATATATATATATATATATATATATATTATAAATAACTTAGGGTGTTTTCCAAACACCGACTTATTTGCTTATACCGACTTATTAAAATAAGTCTGCTATCGAGGTGACTTATTTTCTATCTCTTTCTTTCAGCAGAATACTTATTTGATCATGTAAATTTATTTGATCATGTAAACACGATTGTCAACTCGCATTAATAATAAATGTCAAATAAACAAACTTACTTGAATTAAATTTATTTATGAATTTGTATAAATTGCAATATACAATTTTCTATGGTTAATTTCAAACATTTGTTCTGGATATGAAAAGAAAACAGTACAACATTAGAAAACAGTACAACATTGTATTTAATTAAAAAATAATTTGTAAAATTTGTTTTGATTAGTACTTGTCAAAATAAGTCACCAAAATCAATTGGAACAGCTTGACTGACTTATTCAACATGGCGTCAAATAAGTCAATAAGTTTGAAATAAGTCGGTGATTGGAAAACACCCTTAATATCGTTTTGGTTAAACCAATTTTAGAAAAAAATTAGTATTTTAATGACCTTAATTTTTTTTTAATTGTTTACACTACCAAAGCATTCTAAATTAATCGAAGCAGGAATGTTCTAAATGAGCTTTATTTAGTGTAACAAAAAATACAAAAATTAACGTCAGTTTCATACAAAATGTATGAAAGGGAAGGCTTCAATATATAGTAAATATTTGAATGAAAAGTAGTTCAAATTTAACTTAGGTTATATCAGAGATCTTATTATCTTATAATATAATAAAATCTCTGGTTATATTCAATTGAAAACAGAAATTTCAGTTTTGATCCTGAAACTGATCATTTTTCGATTTATTTTTCCATTTTCCTTTATTCATTAAATGAAAATATGATATTTTAATAACTTAAAATGTAAACAGAGACAGATACATAGTTAGGCTACGAGAACTATATTTTATTTTAAGTATGCTCACAAAGAGAATAAATCAAAACGACACCAAACAAATCAATTTCATTAAATGTTAAGTTGTATTGTGATTTGTGTTTTGTTTTCATATATAAAATCAACAACACCAATACACAAAATCTCACACACATTTAACTAGATTTAATGATTACATGCACACATGTATGATTTTAACATGAATGGCTTGCAAATTTTTTATACAACAGCAACGCTCGTAATGGCATTTCATCGAACTATTATTCAATATAAAAAAATATTCTCTCTCTCCCATTGTTATGACATTTAAGTCATTATGAAAATTGGTTTCGTATTTAATGCATAATTATGCAATTAAATATTATTCTTATGTTGATACAGCATAAATAAACCTTTTTTAATGATTCTCTGTATTTCAAGATTCAGAATATAGTGTACTGTTGTGCTGTGATTATGAATAAATGTGTAGCAAAATAGAAATTGTGATTAGGTTATTCTGTTCATTTTGAAATGTAAACATTGATCAGCTGATAATATTATTTATTGACAACTGCATGTTGAATATTTCTTTTAAGCTGAATTATGTTTATAAATTCGATTTTATTTAATTTTTTAGAATACATAATTTCATTTAAATAAATTAATTATTAATTTTTTAAGTTTTCGCGTTCAATTATGTGTATTTTCATCAATATTACTTTTCTAAATTTATTTAGTAATGAGTTTGTCTTTCGTCGTACGACCAAGCGAGAATTAGAGCGAATAGAATATATTTTAGAGGATATCGTTTATATTGAAATAAAAGACACACAATTTATAAAAACTAGATCAATTTATAATTAAATTTGATCGTGATTTATTTTGATTTGAAAAAATGAAATATATTCAGATCTTATTTCATCCTTTCTTAGTCATTTTATGAAATAAAATTCTTAAAGTTCTAAGTTGTAATACCTAAAAACTTAAAAAGAAATTTGTACGTTTCGTATGAGTTTCATGATAAAACGTACATTATTGATACACTAAATAAAGCTCATTTCAAAAAGTGAGTATTCATTCTGGCTTTATATATCCAGGGGGCTTTGATACTACGCAATCTGTTCTCTCTGTTTTTTCGTGGTTCACTTATTTACATCATTCTTTACGACATAATGGCCAAATCTAGGACGTACGGCTATATGTCCGATTTTCGTAGAACCATTTGCGCATTGCATTGCTCAATGTCAGCCTATATTACTGATATGGAAGATGTGTCGACCCATGAGTTCTTCACTCCAATGGGGGTTCATACATGTGGTTATTAACACCATCGATAGTAATCAGATTGTGAAAAATCCCTACATTTGCAATTATCTTATTTACAAACCGGTGACTTTTCTGTCTTTTTGACGATGTGATTAATTTCTTGGTAAAATGAAAAACCACAAAGCAAACAACTAAAGCTAAGCATAAACAATTAAAAATCGAATGTTGTTTAAAAATAACAATAATTATTTAAAAAAAAAAAATTAAAAAAAACAATAAAAATATCTGAAAAATATATAAGTAATAACATGCGCAATTCAAAATTAGAATTAAATTCATTCAATCTAAGCATTCAAAGCAAACGGATGTCAAACTAAAAAAAAAATAAAATAGAAAATAATAAAAATTTGTATTTAATTTAAAATTGTGTGATAATTTAAATAAAATTAAAATAATCTTATAAATTCTGTTGGTGCGGAAATAAAAGAAACTAATATTGAATATGGCTCCAAAATTGTGTAAAAAGTGTTAGACTGTTGTTACAGGAAGTCGAACTAATCCTGGGATTTGTTGTGAAGGCTTTTGCCATGGGAACTTTCATATAGCTTGCGTAAATATTCCTGAGAATCTTTTGGAACACATACGTAACAAATCAGCAGCTTGGTTTTGTAGTTCTTGTAAAGGAACAAAACGCCGTTCCATCATGGATGACGAAGATAATTCAATTAATAAAACAAATTTGGACAATTCGTCTAGTGCTCCTCAAATTCTAAAAATTTTAAGTGAGCTACAATCAAGCATAATTAATGTGGAAAACTCTCAAAAATTTTTATCTAACACATTTGATGAGTTTAAGCAACAACTGCAACAAATGTTTAAAGAAAATCTAATGCTGAAGAGGAAAATTACTGATCTTGAATCAAAACAAATAATTCAAGAATTTAAAATCAACAAAATAGAAGCACTTTTGGATAAAGATCATCGAAACAATATTAAAAATGATCTAGTGATTACTGGTTTACCATTTAATTTACAATTGAAAGATGAAATGGTCAACAGTGTATTAAAAGTTCTTGATGTGAAAACAACAAATAATGCCGTCCAATCATCTTTCTTCGTGAACACAAATATTCAACATCGTACGAATAAATTAATGAAACCAATGTTAATAATTAAAACTAATTGTATTGATGCGAAGAACAAAATTTTATTAAACTATAAAACTCAAACACAAAACAAAAATTTCCTCAGAACAACTGAGCTTGATATTGAATGGCCTAAACCACACATTGCACAAAACATTCATATAATGAATCGCTTATCACCGCTTCAAACAAAACTATATGCTGAAGCTAAAATATTGAAAAACAAACATAAACTGAAATATCTATGGTATAAGGACGGCAGCATTTTTCTAAAGAAAGTTGATAACTCGCCTGTGTACCGCATTGAATCTCTAAATGATATAATCTATACTGAACGTACATTTCGGGAAGCATCTTTTAATTCAATTGATGATGTGGAAAATGGATCAAACTATGAAATTATCAGCTCAGTTTTACCTACATGTAATTAAAGCAATAATTTTAGTTTTAATATTATTATATATATTTTATCTTTTAAATTACTTAAATATTTTAACTTCCAATTTATTATTATTTTGTTTCCAATTTATTTTATTTTCTAATGAATATTTTCAGTGTTTACTGTTTAGTTCCAATTATTTTATTAACAATTTCTATGTCAATGTTTCAGGTTTTTTATTTTTTTTATTTTTTAACTGGTCTTATTATTTTAGATTTTTGAAAATATTTTGTATTTGGACTATATTTATGCGAATAGTAATTTTATGGTTAATCTCATTTAGATTGATATATTATATTTTCTTAATGGTAAATTATAATTTCATTTTATTCCTGTTTTATCATTTAATATTGCTATTTTATTTAATTAGTATTTTCGGTATTTTAATTTTCTTTTACGACTATGAGTAACAATTTTCCAAACATTCTTAAAAAGAACTGTTATAATGATTATTTTGAAAATGTTGATGAATTTAAGATGAATTGCCACTCTCATTTTAGGAATGTAAATAATGAACAATTAAAAATTCTACAAATAAACATTTTCGGAATGAACGATATTACCAAATTTGATAGTATTTAAGAATTTATTGATAATTTACAATCTGATGTGCATATCGTAATAATTTCGGAAACTTTTATTCAAAGTCATAATAAAATAGCATATAATATTAATAATTATTGTAATATATTTTCTTGTAGAGATGATAGGGTTGGTGGTGGGCTGGTTATATATATTAGGAATGATATAAAGTATAAATTACTTAAGCAAGATTATGCTAAGTACCCGTTTCAATTTATTCAAATAGAACTTGTTAAGTTTGGAAAAACAAAAATATGCGCAATTTATCGGCCACCTTCTATAATTGCATCTGATATTAACTGTTTCTTTGATTTTTTGGAAGATTTGTTTTCGAGTGTTAACCATCAGTCTGATAATATTTTAATAGGAGATATTAATATTCCAACAAATAAAACTTATAATCATGTAACTGAGTATAAAAATCTACTTATGAGTTTTGGTATGATAGTTACAAACACGAATATTACTCGCTCTGCTAGTGGCAATATTCTAGATCATGTTGTATGCAGTTTTTTAAATATTAAACATGTGGCTACTTCTACCATATATCACAACATCAGTGATCATAATTTTGTTTATTCAAATTTTAGTTTTGCGTCGAAATATGTAAAAAAAAAATTTGATAAAAAAAGCATTGACTACGATAAAATAAATGAAAAATTTAATGAATTTCTATTTTCAACTTCATTTAATATTCAAGACCCTAACAGCACTATTGAACAAATTATTAAAAATTATAATGAGTTAGTTGAAAAATATAGTAAAACTGAAAGTATTGAAATTAAAATAAAAAATAAATTATGCCCATGGATTACTTATGATATTTGGCAAACTATTCGTTACAAAAATAAAATTTTAAAACGATTTAAACAAAATAGAAACGATAGTGCTATAAAATCTGAGCTGATCCGCATATCTAAACTTCTCAGTTCACAAAAATATTTTGCTAAGAAATATTACTTCAATAAAATGTTTGTTGGGGTAAATCAAAAAGATATTTGGAAAAACATTAACTTATTTCTCAATAAAAATCAAAAGTCAGCTCAATGTGATTCTATTCTCTATAATGGACGTATTTTTAATGATCCTGATGATATTGTTAATATATTTAATGATTATTTTGTCAATGTTGGTAGTTTAATAGCTGGAACTATTAACTCGGACAAAAATATTAATAAATATAAAACGATACATAGTAATAGCAAATCTATATACTTTAGGTCTATTACTCCTGCTGAAATATACAATATTATATGCACGCTTGATGATTGTAAGGGTGGTGGTCCAGATAAAATAAATAATTCTGTTATTAAGGCTAGAGCTGATTTCTTTTCTGACCTTTTATCGAATATATTTAATGAAAGTTTGAAATCTGGAATATACCCAAGTTGTTTGAAAATTGCTAAAGTCGTTCCTATTCATAAAAGTGGTGATTATTCAGTAATTAATAATTATAGACCAATTTCTACTTTGTCGGTATTTGATAAAATATTCGAAAAAATAATAGCTAGTCGCTTGATTGATTTCTTGGATTGTGATAATTTCTTTTACTCTTTTCAATATGGCTTTAGAAAAGGAGCAGGCACTGAGTTAGCTCTTGTTGAAATGACTAACTTGATCTACACCGCTTTTGATAATAAAAAAATTGTTGGAGCACTTTACTTAGACCTTCAGAAAGCCTTTGACTGCGTTGACCATGATCTACTACTAAATAAGTTATACTGCTCTGGTATTCGTGGTGTTCCATTTGATCTACTTAAAAGCTATTTATTAAATCGGAAGCAGTATGTCATGTTTAATGGGGCACAAAGTGAAATGTTATCAGTTAAATGTGGAGTTCCACAGGGTAGTGTTCTAGGGCCACTTTTGTTCCTTATTTTTATTAATGACATAGCATATTTACCACTAATTGGTCATGTAAAAATTTTTGCTGATGACACAGCCTTGTTATATGATACAACTAATCCTAGCTCCATAATTACAAATATCAAACATGATATGGGTATACTGCTTGAATATTTTAAATCGAATGTTATTTCACTTAATATTTCAAAAACTAAATTTATGGTATTTCACTCGCCATACAAACAGATTAACACATTTCCAACATTAACTGTTGATGGAGTTACTATTGAAAGAGTGAACTCATTTAAATATTTAGGTCTTACATTTGATGCTCACATGCAGTGGCAGGATCATATTGATATTACCAGTAATAAAATTGCCCCTTTTGTTGGGTTACTCAGAAAATTATCATTTTTTGTTCCAACCCGTATTTTGTTAATAATTTATTTTGCATATATTCATTCGAGATTAAACTATTCGGTTCTTGTATATGGTACTGCCTCTGCAACTAGGTTAAAAAAACTGCAAGTAATGCAAAATAAAAGTCTAAAAGCAGTATTTAAACTGCCAAGTCTATTTTCAACCAGGGAATTATATGCAAAACTGGACCACTTAGTTTTTCCCATTACTGCTTTACATGAGTGCCAACTAGTTTTATTTATGTATAAAACTTTAAAAGTATTTCCTATTTTATCAAATCTTGAATTTAGTTTTATTGATCATAATTATGAAACTCGAAACTGTAATAAATTAAATATACAACATATTAATACTGAATATGGTAGAAAATCTATAGCTTTTATTGGACCTTATTTTTATAATAATTTACCTGATTATATCAAAGAATCTGAAACATTCTTAAAATTTAAAAAAAAAAAAAAATATATTTTAAATCACAAATAGAATTATATTTATAAAGAATTGGAAATTAAATAATTTATTGATGTTAATTATTATTTTAATTGTTATATTAATGTTAATTGTTATTTTTTAATATTTATATGTTAATGTTTTGTATATTTGCAACTCAAAATACCCTTTAAGGGACAGTAAATCCACCGGGTAGTTTGAAGTTGCATGATAAAAATATAATAAAATAAATAAATAAATAAATAAATCTTCATCTGTGGATATGGAATATATTAAATTAAATATGTATGTGTTATTTGGCTTACACTAAATACCAACGAACCCATTAACAGCTTGAAATAATTCATGTTTGGTTTTACCAAACTCAATTGTCAGATAAAATATATCGTTGATAAATGAGTATCAACCGGTTGTCAGACATGTCCCATATCCCGCGAGCTTGTCTCAGATTTAAGAAATACTCAATAGAGTGAAACATTAAATTGATATATTATCAAAATTCTGTCTTTCTGCTTTTTTATAAATTATATAAAAAAATAAATACTTTCGATTTAATTAATTTTTTTTAATGGACTTTTAGTGAAATTATTTCAGTACATTATTTATTAATCAGCTAAAATAGTTGAATGCAATAAAATATTATAATTTATTACCTACTGTTGATGTACCCCTAGTTTCATAAATTGTCTTTTTGTTCAAATCTTAATTAATTTATCGGATTTAAATTCTATTATTTGTGATTATTTTAAAAAATAAACGGACATTCATATTTAAATATTTTTAAAAATGACGTAATGAAATCAACGAAGTTTTTGATCAGAGAATTGAACGCATTTTAAGACAATATTTTAAGACAATATGCATTTTAAGACAATATGACAATATTTTTTGATGCAACTTCAACACATTATTTTTATTTATACTGTTTGTCAACATATCGTTAGAGAAACAAACTGTTTTTTAGAATTAAGATAATTTTAAATTATATTCCTTAGTAACAATATTTAATAATTTATGGTGACTTATTCCACTTTTAAATTCAATCAAATAAAAATTTGATATTTTAATTCAAAATATTCCATGTAGTATTTATTATCAGTTCATAATAAATACTGAAAATGGCAATTTGATTGCCGAAATATATTTATGATATATTAAAAATAAAATTCCACTGTAAGGAATACTTTGAATAAAAATATCAAATTTTTATTTGATTGAATTTAAAATTATTTAAATTCTAAAAACAGTTTTATTTCTATAATTATATAAGTGACATAATATAAACACATTAAACAGAAATACCAAAATGAATAACCATTTAAATATTTTGTTGTTTTAACAAATAAATTGTTTGTAGGTGCACAACATTTATATTCTTCACAAATAATATATATCTAATTTGTTTATTCTACATATGTATTTCTCCATTAAATTGCAGTGTCGATGAGCAGTTTAAGCCAAAGTTTGTGCTACGTGAGCAACAGTAATCAAATGTCTAGGTTATGTAATTCTTTTAGACTATTGGGATAGCTTTAGACCACTCGCATAGGAATTATCACATATCGAGGTCAGATGGTTTGTAATTTCTATTCCGTTTACATTTTGGTTTTCGTCCGTTTCTTTTCAAAGAAGGATGTCAATTTCCATTACAAATATCAGTTCCACTTTTATTTTACAACCGTTATTTAATTATTTTTATAAACCGGAAAACTATCTTCATTATATAAAATATAAATATATAAAATTTGTTTATGGTGTTGCTGAGAATTGGATCATGTTACTTCGAATGCAATCTATCAGGAACTTTGTTTTACCAAAATTAACAAAGTAATAAATTTTCTAAAAACCATGATCTTACCTAAGACCGTTTGTTTATTCAGGCAACTGCTAACATGTTATTTCATACATTATGATTGTTTCAACTACCTATTTCGCTCTCTTGTAAATTAAATATTATGTTCCTCCTCTCGTTGATTTCTCCTGTGTCGTTATTTTAAAATTTTTTTTTATTTATTTATCAAGACTTACAGTGCTATTTACATAATTAAAATTCAATTCCAAAGCTTGGGTTACCTATGCTGTCAGAACAAAATTATTCAACAAGTCCAATTTTATGTTGAACAATTTTCTGTAATAGCATTGCAACAGAAAATTAAAACAAACAAAAATTCAGAAATTCATTATAACCCATTTTATTAAATTTTTATTTCATTTAAAAATTGACTTAAAATCTTTAATGAAAATGAAATCAAATAGACTGATAAATGCATAGCATACACCATTTTGAAAATGATAAATGGCAAAACTAAGAAATTCTGAAATTGTAATAAAACATGGATATCGAAATCAAACGTTTAAATGTTCTTATATATAAATTATTATTAAATTTATTTTCATGATCTATTCTCGATAAAGAAAATGTATGGCAATCTTCTTGGAGAGATACGATTAAATCGGAAGCTACTTCTACATGTAAGTTAAGGCCATTCAATTTATTCAGCTAATGATGTTTTCATTAATGAAAATTTAAAACATAAATTTAAAACATAAATTTGTAAGAAAATGTACCAGGTAAATTTACTGAGCTAAATTTAGTACATTTTCTTAAAAACATGAAATTATGCATGCATTTCTATGTACATAATACATATGTATGTTAAAAACAAATGTAAATTTTATAATGGAAAATAAGTCAGTTTGAAAATGAATTAAAAAATGTCTTTGTAAAATGACATAAATGTCATAATGTATCGCTGTTCCAATTCAAACTGAAATTCTACGCTTTCTGTTCGCGTATTTATACTCAATTGACCTGCTTCCAGGTCATAGTAGAAGTTTCCGTTTGTTTATTATTTCACATGTATACTGGATTAATGCTGATTTTAAATTTCAAACATTTAGTTGTCTCTTCAAACATTTAGATGTTTATTGAATCAGATAAGTCGCTCGCGTCCGCAACACCACCCTCTCCCCAACCTGTTCGTTCCGAACAGGATCCAGTTATATATTTCTATAGAGAGCCAATCTTTCTAACTATACAAACTTTGATTATTACTTATTTTTTAAAAAAACGCACACTATAGCCTTATTTTTTATATATATTTTTTTATTTATTTAATTAATTTTTAATGTATGATATTTCGCCTCAATGGCTATTTCAAATACATGAACTGAACCTTATTACTAATTGGAAGAAGAAAAAATTAATTAATTAACGCGGGACTAAATTTTAAGAA
This sequence comes from Tipula lateralis, assembly GCA_963932295.1. Classification (NCBI taxonomy): domain Eukaryota; kingdom Metazoa; phylum Arthropoda; class Insecta; order Diptera; family Tipulidae; genus Tipula; species Tipula lateralis. The sequence goes on along the minus strand of OZ010736.1, from coordinate 77,660,828 downwards.
AATTTTGACAAATATTTTAAGAACATATTTTACAAAAAGAACATATATACAATTATTATAGCACTTACTTTTAATTTAAAATAATTAAACACATAATTTTTAGTTAAAATTATCATATTAATGAACATTTATCTTAAAAATAAATATTTAACTAATTATAATCCATTTACTTTGGCTGTGTCTTCGTTAGCGTTCGCAAAATAATACTTTATTTTATCTACGGTAACTATATCGGGTTGTAAATCCAGTATATGGTTTATGCGGGAACCGTTCAAAATGCCGCGTTTTAAAATGTCGCGTTTTAAAATACCGCGTTTCAAAATGCCGCGAAGTACAAAATGTCGCGTTTTAAAATGTCGCATTTCAAAATGCCGCGAGGTACAAAATGTCGCGTTTCAAAATGTCGCGTTTTAAAATGCCGCGAGGTACAAAATGCCGCGAGGTACAAAATGTCGCGTTTTAAAATGTCGCGTTTCAAAATGCCGCAAGGTACAAAATGTCGCGTGGTACAAAATGTCGCGTTTTAAAATGTCGCGTTTTAAAATGCCGCGAGGTACAAAATGTCGCGTGGTACAAAATGTCGCGTTTTAAAAAGTCGCGTTTCAAAATGCCGCGAGGTAGAAAATGTCGCGTGGTACAAAATGTCGCGTTTTAAAATGTCGCGTTTTAAAATGTCGCTTTTCAAAATGCCTCGTGGTACAAAATTTTCCGATTTTCCTAAAATTTTGTATACAGATGAAGAAAAATATTTAAAGAATATTTCCCATATACACCAACCCGGAAAAACTACGGAAAATGCGGAAAAATTGCGAACTTCACTTGGAAAATTTTCCCGATAATGACTCAGAAAAATATGGTGATTTTCCAACATTAATTTTCGGGAAAATTTTCCGAGTGGAAATGGAAAATCACAGTTTTTCCGGATTTCCCGTAGTTTTTCCGGGTTGGTGTATATGGGAAATATTTTAAGTTTATTTTTCTTCATCTATGTACAAAATTTTAGAAAAATCGGAAAATGTTCGGAAAATTTTCCCGCATTTTCCGAAAATTTTCCGAGTACATAGATGAAGAAAAATATTATAAGAATATTTCCCTTATACACCAACCCGGAAAAACTACGGGAAATGCGGAAAAATTGCGAATATACATGAGTTGTATAAAAACAATATATTCCTTCACTAAAATGTTAAAGTTAAGTCCTTATATATCGGAAGTTGATATCGGATACACAATTTAATCCAAATTGAAACATTTTTTAAGAATTCTTGTTTATTATTAATCAAATTTTGTACATATGTATTTAGATATATAATTATTATATATATTTGTATATATATAATATTATTTTAGTGCACCATTTAAATAAATAACCCTTTTCAAATGGCAATTATACGCGAACCACTTTGATCATTTATATTGTTTAATAATACACATTTCTTATTATCTCAATATAACATTTATTTTATTCCTTCTTTACAAACGCAGTTTTTTAAAACGCGATATTTTAAAAACGCGACATTTTGTACCACGCGACATTTTCTACCTCGCGGCATTTTGAAACGCGACATTTTAAAACGCGACATTTTGTACCACGCGACATTTTGTATCTCGCGGCATTTTGAAACGCGACGACATTTTGTACCACGCGACATTTTGTATCTCGCGGCATTTTGAAACGCGACATTTTAAAACGCGACATTTTGTACCTAGCGACATTTTGTACCTCGCGGCATTTTGAAACGCGACATTTTAAAACGCGACATTTTGTACCACGCGACATTTTGTACTTCGCGGCATTTTAAAACGCGACATTTTAAAACGCGACATTTTGTACCACGCGACATTTTGTACCTCGCGGCATTTTGAAACGCGACATTTTGAAACGCGACATTTTAAAACGCGACATTTTAAAACGCGGCATTTTGACCCGGACCCGGTTTATGCCTATGTATTTCATGCAATAATCCGCCAAAAAAACTTTAGGTATATAAGTAACAAAAATTATAATCATTTGATTTGAATACAAATTAATTTGGAAATTAACCTTAATAATTAGATATATTCAATTTTGGAGAAAAAAAGAAAATACTTATGGTGACATCTACCAGACAGTAGATATAATCAAGTGATCTTTATGTGATAGATGTCATCACAAGTTATTTTTCATGTATTAAACATACAATTAAAACTAAACTTATTAGTATATACGGTTGCTTGATAAGTCACTGTCAAAAATTTTTTTTTGGATTTTGGATATTGCTTTTGGATATTCACGATTACCAGTTCAAATTATGACTTTCTGTCTAATTATAGCTAAAATTATGTCATCTACATATTTTTTTATAAAGGTTGGCTTTATGGTTAGCATTTGTAAGCTTTCAAAGAACAGTTTTTCCATCACTATGTTGGCGAGGACTGGAGATAGAGGGTTTCCCATTGCCAAACCTTTTATTTCTTTTTAGATTGTTTGGTTGTATGTAAAATAATTGTTGTCCTTGACGCAAAAACTCAGAATTTCCATGAATAGATCTTTCATTAGTTGTGTTTCGTGTTTTATTTCCTCAAATCTTTCACTTATTTCGTCAAGTGCTAGATCAAGTGGTATGTTGGTAAACAACGAAATTACATCGAAAGATACTAAGATGTCATTAGTGTTGAGTTTGACTGTTTTTACGAAATTTTTAAATTCACTGGAGTTTTTTACGTTATATTTACTGTTTATTGTTAACTTTTTTAATATGTTATTAATATATTTTGAAATTTTGTAAATTGGAGAATTAATCGTTGAAACTATTGGTCTTAGGGGGATGTTCGGTTTGTGTAATTTGGGCAATCCGTAAATCCTCGGGGTTATGGGGCTTTTTATTTTTAGTCTATTTTTTGTCTGGTGATCTATTATTTTTAAGTTAAAAAGGTTTTCAATTATTCTGTTAGTTTTTGTTGTTAATTTTGATGTGGGATCTGTATTCATTTTTATGTAGGTCGATTCGTCTTCGAGAAGATTATTCATTTTGTTATCATAGTCGGCTTTTTCCATGATAACTGTTTTGTTGCTTTTGTCACTGTTGAGTATTAGTAATGAGCTTTTTGTTTTGAAAAATCGTTTCGTTTGTTTGAATGATTCAATAATGAATCTTTGATATTTATCTAATCTATGTTTTCTGATGTGATCATTTATGCTATTGGTAATTTTAGTTCTTTGGGGTTGGATTTGGTTTTTATCGGTATATTGTGAGAATATATATTCAATTTCAGAAAGGAATTTCGGTAATGGTATTCTGTTTGTTTCTGTTGGCAATGAGTATTTAGGACCATAACTTAGTATCATTCTAACGTTTTTTGGAATTTCGTGTGTTGTTAGATTTTCCACAAATGTTTCGTTAAATAGAGGTAATGATTCTGATGTAACTAGTTTTTTGTATTTGTTGTTTAATTTGTTCTTACATAGTTTGTATGTTTTTACGTTAAATGTTGTTTGTGTGTAGGAAAGAAAATTATAATCTTGAATAGTTAATTCTGATTCGAGTTTTGTTAAAATTAAGGACAGTGACTGGTTCAAGAAACGTACCTGGTTATTTATAATTTTGATTTCTAGGTTCAATAAATTTTTTTGAAGTTTGTTGACAATTCTCAGCAGTATATTATTGTACGGTTGAAGTATTTGACTCTTGTTGAATAATTTTGCTGTTTTATTGTTTATAAAATTAGGTGTGACGTCATATCTTCTGCATCGTAAAAGGAAGAATCTCCTGGTTTACAATATGGGTTTAGAAAAAATAGAAATACAGAACAAGCATTATTGGAATTTTTGGATCAGATAACTTGTCATATTGATAAAGATCTCAAAGTATCAGCACTGTTTGTCGATCTAACTACAGCCTTTGACAGAGTGCAACACAATATCCTTCTCAAGAAGCTATATTGCTGTGGTTTCAGAGGTACAACGCATAAATGGTTACAATCGTATTTAACTGGACGAGTCCAAATAGTACGAATAAATCAGCATCTAAGTGATGAGTTACCTAATAACGTAGGGGGATTTTTAATTTATGTAAATGGAATATTTCATCAATCCTTTCATGGGTCTCCTACTGTGTTTGCCGACGATTTTTCATTTACATACCCTAGTCGCAGCAGACAGGAAAATCTCAATCTCATAGAGCATGATCTAAATATTTTATCAGTATGGTTGAAGGTTCATAACTTTGTTTTGAGCCAGAAAAATAAGCTACTGCATTTTCGAGAAACCCTTTCAATGTCTCTACAGGTAACGTATCATACTTTTGAATGTAGTTAAAATATACCATGCACTGATAGTTGCTTTATAGTTAATTCAGTCGATGAATTTCGATACTTGGGTGTCCTACTTGACAGAGACTTAAATTGGAAATCGCATATCCAAGGACCAAAAAATAGATTACTAAAGGTCTATAGAAAGTTATATGTACTACGATTAGAAAGTTATATGTACTACGTCTATATTGTCCACAAAATTTATTGAAGATCCATATACTTTGCCTTAGCTGACTCAATTATGCAATATGGTTTATCATGTTGGGGTAGTGCATGTAAATCTATATTAAATCCTATATACGTGAGGCAAAAACAATTATTAAGAATTATATGCTTCAAACCATCATACTCACCTTCGTGGCCTACATTTGAAAGTCTAACTATACTACCGCTACGCCATATTTACGTTTTCAAAGTTTTAAGAATATTTCTTGTTAACCTTCACATTGTCAATATTTACCCGGGTAAAGAAAGCATTTTATAGATTCCAGTATCTCGATGAATTTTTAAGTTAGCTCGAAACCGTTTCGACTAACTAACCAAATTTGTCTGTTTTATCCGAAAATTGGAAAAAATTATGAAAATTACGTTATAATACAGTCTAATTTCCCAATTTTCACATTTTTCCAACAATTTTGTCGATATTTACCAGGGTAAAGATATTTTTCTGCATATATTTGATATAAAAATACGTAAAAACATTTTTTGGTTTATTTTATTTCTTTGCGAATTTATCACATTTTATTACTTATCTCAATTTAATTTTATAAAAGTAGAATAACATATAAATTAAAACAAACTCAGTTCAATTGTTCATAAAGCAATCTTGACACTCAGTTTGAGTTAGGCTGTGTGCCTGGCATATTGGTTTGACACATCGAACACAAGCTTTCCTAGTAGATCTCTTTTTTTCTCCTTCCTGTAACACATAAAACACTGACCTTTATGTATAAGTCATCCTGATCTGGAATAAAAGAAGCATTGGGTTCTCGTAATTCTTCGATTTGAATACCAAGGACACATTGTATTGCACTTCTGATACTAGAATGTTGCACCATTCTTTGGTTTAGTGCTCTTTTCTTTATTAGCGGAATGCAGAATTGATCTCCTAATTCTTCCAAAAATTGTCTTCGAACGTAGTTTTTAATGGTTTTGTTAGAAGGGTGGTTTTTTGTATAAATTATATACGCTGCAAGAGCTGCAATATCTACAATGTTGTAAAACATTGCCAGCGACCAACGATTAGTTTTCCGTTTCGTAGTGGTGACAGCATTTTGTCTATTGTATCCACTGGCCCTTTTGTGGAATTGTAGTACAAGATTATATCTGCCTTTTGCATCGATCCAGAAACACCATCATCACTATGCTGAGTTGATAATAATATCACCGATTTGTTTGGTTTCGGAACATATGAACAGAGAACGGGTTTTTCTCCAAAACCAAAAGTGCTAGACAAAACCTTCCTGGTTCTCGAGATTTAAATGCTTCTGGTATACACGTTTTATTTTTTTTATAGTTCCTATGATTGAAAGATTCCATTCCAGTAAATCTTTTGCTAGGGGCAGGGAAGTAAAGAAATTATCAGTTGTAACATTGCGGCCGCTGTATTTATAGGGTGCTCTTTGACAATGCGTTCACCTTGATTTTTGTCGCGTAGATTTCCTATTTTTCCCGTATCAATTTGCCCGTTTAACGGAAAAGCAGTTTCCGAATCACAAGCCCACCATATTTTTATACCGTACTCCGCGGGTTTGGAAGGAATGTACTGGGTGAACTTGGTTCATCCCCTAAACGGATATAGTTGTTCATCCACAGTAATTGACTGATAAGGTCTAAAATTATTTTGCAAATTTAAATTTAGCATATCAAAAATTTCGCTTATGGGTGCTACCTTGTCTGTTTCCATCCGCATCTGTCGAGTAGCATCAAAATCAAATCGAATGAACCGAGTTATATTGTAGAAACGACGAACAGACATTGTATCTCGATATAAGGGATAAACGTTTTTCTTCCACAGCTGCGTCACTAGTTCATAATTTGACTTATGAGTTCCAATTACAATCAAAATTCCAATATATGCTAGAAGTTCTTCTTGATCAGATTCCCAGACAAGTGGTTTTTTATCAGGGTTAGCTACGTTATATTTGTTATATTCCCGATTGGCCTTTCTATTTGTATACCTACAAATAATAGTCTGCACCGGCTTGTTAAATATCACGCAAAAGGTATTCACATTGTTTAAATTTTTAGTGTTTGGGTGTGGTCCCATAAACAGTGATTCCCGAATAATATTTTGCGCAGACAAACAATTCAAATTTGGCCGACTTTTTCTTCATTTCGTTCCATCTTTACCAATATAGAATTCACTTAGCAGATCCAAATTGTTTTCTTCGTCATCTATATTATCAATATCACCAACGTTAAGGTTTTCATCGTCAGCTACTGAGTCAGTGCTTTCGTTTATCCACGTTTACGGGATTTACGTTATCCACTTCCACATCTGATTTCTCATCATCATTTATAGGCACGTAGTCAGGATCAATATCATCGTCGTCAAATAATTCATTATCATCTTCCGAATGTGAGTCTAAATGATCTAAAACACTTTTCAAATATTTTTGATTCTCGTCGTATGAGAGTCTATAACGGAAAAAATAAATATAGCTATTGCACAACTAACGGTTTTTTATAATTTGATATATTTTGTTCAATATACAACTCAACAAATTATTTAATTATTATTACCTACTCATTTGTACACCAGATATATATTCAAAGTCCTTATTCTCCATATTATTCACTTCAATAATAACAAAAACTGTTTTGCACTTGTTCTGTAAGACTCAAAACTCAACTAGATGAAACACTTATTTTTAGAGAGTGAGAAAAATGATTTATAGTACTAATTCCTTTTAAATATAAACTAAACATGTAGAAAATATTTTCTTTACCGGGGTAGTCGTAGTCAAAATTACATTTTTTTTTCTCGTCGACAATGTGAAGGTTAAAAGTGGAAATAATTTTGTGAATCACACAGGTCATAACGGACGAACAAATCAACTATACAAAAAGCAATTCCCATAGTTTAACCTCGATCTGCGCCAAAATTTTTTTACTATCGCTTCACCAAATCACCAATAATTTATAATAATTTATAATATTTTATTGAATCAATGATTTCAAAATACATATAATTAAAAAATGTGTAATGGGATAACAAAGAGTACTTTATAAGGTATTAGACAATTTTATTTTCTAAAAATTTTATTATTTTTTATTTTAGTATTATTATTTATAAATTAAGAAGTATGTATAGTTTACTTACTAGTCCTCGTATCCTCGCCGATAGTTAAAAATCTTTGTTTTCCCTCAATATTAAAAACTAATTCAATTAATGTATTAATATGTTACAAATCACACGTATTTGTAGTATTGATTTGAAATAAATTAAATTTACAACAATTCTATTGTATAAATAAAAAAAATCTGCCAACATGCATTTCTATGTGTGTTAAAAACAAATGTTAATTTTATATTTACTCGTGTATTGGAAAATTAAATATGCCTTTTTAAGTTATTTTAAAAATGAATTAAATAATATATGTATATGTATATATATATATATATATATATATATATATATATATATATATATATATATATATATATATATATATATGTATATATATATATATATATATATATATATATATATATATATATATATATATATATATATATATATATATATATATAATATAAATTGCATTTTTATAGTCAACCTAAAACGGTTCGCTTTAAAAATGCGATTTATAATATATATATATATATATATATATATATATATATATATATATATATATATATATATATATATATATATATATATATATATATATATATATATATATATATAATATATATATATATAGTATATATATATATAAATGTATATAAATATATATATATATATATATATATATATATATATATATATATATATATATAATATATATATATATAAATGTATATATATATATATATATATATATATATATATATATATATATATATATATATATATATATATATATATATATATATATATATATATATATTTATATACATATATTATTTAATTCATTTTTTAAATAACTTAAAAAGTCATATTTAATTTTCCATTACACGAGTAAATATAAAATTAACATTTGTTTTTAACACACATAGAAATGAATGTTTGCAGATTTTTTTTCATCCTTTTTTTAATACGGGAAAGTTTTTTTTAAAAACGTTTTCGTCAATGACTAGTTGTTTTTAAATTATTCCATTTCATTGCGCAATTCATGCAAACCCAAGGCTGTCATTGGTTCTAAAAACATAATGTCTTTAAATATTGATTGTGATTTTAATATTTAATATTTCTTAAGTTATGTATTATTTGTGTATTTTATATTTCTTAAAGATAATATTTCTTAAAAGGTTTTCCGGATCTCGAAATAGAGTAGCGAAATACTTCCGATTATTGTCACACTTCAACATATACATTTTATGCTAATTACATGAGAATTGTCTTTGCGTATGCGTAGTCATTTGAAACAAATAATTTGTTGCACCTATTATTAAATTGGGTCCATTGCAACAGGAACCAATAATATTTTTGAATGGAATTCCTGCACTTCAATTTTTACTAAATTTTAAGAGAATCAGGAATGTAACAATAATTATTCTTAACAAATACATACCAACATTGAAGATTATATTTTTAAAACTTGTATATAGTGAAGGAACTGTGCAACCGAACCCATCAGACATAAAATATAGTAACCAAACGTTTATTTTACCATTGTAACGCGTTAACACAAACATTGACTTGTTTGTGGCAATATTAGTAATGTCATCAATCAATATGAACAATTTGGTTATTTTCAAAGTTTCGACTAAATCATTTCTTCATGGGCTAACACGTTTTTTAATAATTCATATGCATTTAGTACGACCCAACTTAACATCCTTAATAATTTGTGATTCTTGTGTAATTTCCTTTTACATGGGCAGCAGATGATCGACGATTTGAACCGCCACATAATTAAACATATTTCAAAATCACTTAAGCTGTCATTATTTTTTTGTTTGAAATATGATTTAACCTCACGTGTATTCTGAAATTTTTCTTCATTTTTTTGTGTTGCAGAACATTTCTCTACATCTGATTTGCCGCAATTAAGGTTTTTGTTATACGGAACCTTAATTCGTGTTCTGAAAAATTTTTTCGCCAAACTTTCCTTTTTTCGAGGTTAAGCCAGTCCGACTGGAATTTTTGTATCCGCCACTTACTTTTTGATGAACCACCTTTCCATAGTAAAAATTCTCTATTTTTGCGGTATTTTTCAAAATCGGTCTGCTTTTCCCTAGATTTAAATTTTGGATTAAAATACTAAACAAAGGAAATTTTCTCTACATCTGGCATCACTAAGTAACATATTAAAACGATCATTATATCAGATCAGAAGAATTTATGTATGGATTTGTAAGTTTTTTTAAATTGCATAGAATGTTAATGGCTGGTGTATTGGTTTTACGTATGCTGATTGATCAATTATGAATTAATCTAATTAACTTCATTATTGTCTTATGACTATTATTTCTTCTGTTTGTTGACGAAACCGCTGTACAAGTATATTGTTCCAATGAAGTGCACTATGTTCTATTGTTAAACTTTTGTATTATTTCTATAAAAATATACCTATAGAAATAATTTTGTTTTATTTATATTATTATAAATCAATAAATTTCTTCAATCACATGATTGGGGTTGGATAACGATGTGGCTTGGCCGGCGCTCTTCATCAGGAAGTATTATTTAGTTAAAATTAGCAGCTGCTTTGCTGTATAAATCAAACGCGTACAAACCAAAAGATTTTCTGAAAAGGATGACATATCTAGTGATTTCTTTACTTTAATTGAATATTTTTTCACCAACCAATTAACTGTTTGTTGAGTCACCATGTATATTGAAATGCTGTTGGGCCATCGAAAACTTTAAAATATACGTCGCGTTAAATATTGAGGGATTGGGAGATATGAACACATCTTTAAGTTCAGCATGAGTTTAGAGGCCCCGTAGATGTAAAATAAATAAAGTAACTTAGTTGTTTACTGTTGAACCAATTAAAAGCTATTGTGAAGCAGTTCTCGCTAGGAGGACAGCTAAACGAATTTGTAGGCAAAATGGTGGAAGGCTAAGGTCTTAAGAGTAAGTACTCAGCAATCAGTGCCATTTGCGTGGTTTCTTTACCGTCGACGCGGTACTAGATGCATGGCGAAACCATTTTTCTGCCCTACTTATTAATGTTAAGTAAAATCGAAACGCAAATTAAATTTTAAAAGTGCAGTTTATTTTTCGCATACAAACGTGTGCTTATTAAACTGTTAGTTGATTACCTAAGGTTTAAAATGTGACGGTGAGATGGTTTTCTCCAAAAAACCGTCATCCCACTCAACATCAGATATAAATATAGTGAATTCTACAGAAAATAACCCAAGTGCATCGTTTTCTAGCCATAAAACAAATGCACATGTATTTTTAGAATATAAAGTATGTGTTATTCCAGAATTTAATTAAATAGTGCAAAATCTACAAATATTAATGTAAGCAAAAGTAATATAAGTGACACAAACATTAAAAAATGGAAAATAATGATAATAATAACCTTGATAATGTATGTCAACAAACATTAGTTGAACGTTACATTTGGGTGACTTCAAAAAGAACTCCAAGTCTATTTTAAACTCTATGTTGAAAAGTGTTTAACTTAATCCGAATAGAATAGAGCCGCGCAATAGGTTCGAAGCTCTACTTGTGGAAAATCACAGTAAAGAAGAAAACGAAAAACCTAAAGAGAGACATTCGTCGATTTACCTAAAAGAGCCCTTTCAAAACAATTGGTAACTGCACTCAACGCAGAAACCAACGGTTGATTAATTATTGCCCAAACAACACGTGCCAATATAGGTGAAACTAGAATCCAAGTAAAACATATTGACGACTTTTCAAAAATTATAGCCGTCTTAGAAAAATCACAAAAATTCTCCTACACGTATAGATTGAAGAGTGCGAAAGGAATCACGGTTGTTATAAAAGGGATCGAGTCTACCGTACATCCAGACGAAATTAGCGAAGGGCTAAAAACTATGAACTTTAAATTTACATGCTGTCAAAGTAAGCATGCAACAGCAGACTAAATAAAATCACTCACCCACAATACTAAAGTGTTAAATATCTTGGACTACATTTAGATAGAAGGCTCACGTGGTAAACTAGTTAACTAAATTGGTTAATTGGAAAAAACTCAAAGTTAAATCTGGACTGTAAGGTCTTGCTGTACAAACAGATTCTTTAGCCCATCTGGACATATGGTAGTCAGCTGTGGGGCTCGCGTGTGCATCCAACGTAATAAAACTGGAAAAAAAATGCAATCACGAATACTTCGAATAATGGTGAACGCACCCTGGTATGTTCGCAATACAAACCTACGTCGTGATTTACACAATGAAACTCTTACCGATAGAATTCATCAGTACAGCAAAAAATACTAGGGAACTATTAAATATACCAAGAAATAGGTGACTAAAAAATTGAAACTTCTGGATCTAGCTAGGTAATTCAGAGTTTACTTAGTGCACGTATTACGAACTAACATAGGTTAAGTCTTATTGAATTAATTTAGATTAGCTTCTTAGATTTGATTTAATCTTGTTAGTTTCCTATGTAGGACAGATTCAAGAATAAAGCCATATGAAGTAAAAACAATCATCCTAAGATTTTGTACCAGAACAAAAATTAATATAATACCAAGTTAGTGCATATTTTAACTATCACAGTTTTTTTAAACAATATAATTTATTGTTATTTTTGAAGAATATTTGTCCACAAATAAAATAAGAAAAAACCTTTACAAATCAGAAAATATTAATAATAATTAAACCATGGTTAATACCACAATAAACAGATATCATTTGAATCGTACAGGTTCCGTATAACGTATAGTTTAGATTTATAAAGTGTCATATCAGGGAGTTGTAAAATTATGTCATGAATCCATCAAAGAATACCTATGAAAAAACTAGAAAAATCAAACCGGTGCGTCATGGTTAGATTCATAAAAATACCAGCCATGCGTTTCACATACGAATTGACCCACATTCGAATATGCTTGTGGGTGGTAATTATAAAGTGTCATGTCTGAAACCCATCAGAGAATACCTATGTTAAAAACGAGGAAAATTGTACCGTTCCGTCATGGGTAGAATCATATACTATCCAATAAATATACCCATATTCGAAAATAAGTGTGGGTGGTTATTGGAAAGTATCGTCAGCGAGTTGTAAAATTATGTAATGAATCCTTCAGATAATACTAATGTTAAAAAGTAGTCATATTTAGATTAATAAATGTACTACCCATTCGTTTAATATATGGATGAACCCATATTCAAATATGTAGGTGTTGATTATAGAGTGTCATGTCAGGGTGTTGTCACATTATGTCATGAATTCATCAGAGAATACCTTTGTTAAAAATTAAATAAAAGCAATGTGTTTAATATTTATATGGAACGACCCACATTCAAAAAAGCGAAGCAAATTTCTGATATTTGTGATATTTGGAATAAAATTGAATCATAAAAAGTTCGCAAATATTGTTAATGTAAGGTTGAGTGGCTGCTACATCACATTTAGACTGACGACGTTCCAATGTGATACCACAGGATCTTACTTCCTTATTACCCTTATGAGAGCCAGTTTGAGCTACTTATGTATAGCGTGATAAGTTTCGCACCTTACAGTTTTCGAGATCAAGGAGGCAATCTATTAAGAATTTAACCAATTGTTCCGGCATGTGCATAGGTTTGAGCATAAGAGGTGGACTACCATCGCTCTTCCTCGTCCTCGCCCATACAGCTTCTGCAAAAGTCATTAGTTTCTAGACCTAGCCTCCTCTCATGTTCTCCAAGTAAGCAGTGTACTGTGAGTATCCCCACGATCGATTTCTGTTCACGTCTTCGTAAAGAGATCAGTGTCTTTGAGCGTTTCAAGTCCAGCTTTGGCCGGACTTACCTTGCTACCCTGCATGAGAGGATGTTCCTCCATTTTTCGTTCCCAAAGTTAATGTCTTTTTTAAGCACAGTATTGAGTGTCTTAATTGGCCTTCTCAAACTTTAGCCATTCTGTTAAAGAGTTGTACCATGCCTCGCTATTTCGTCCGCCCTGCAGTTCCTCATGACGTTCGAGTGGCTGGGGACCCAGACTATCTGAATGTTGAAATGCTCACTCATCTCATTCAGAGACAAGCGACAACCCAACGCCACTCTAGACGTCAGAGCAACAGAACCCAGCGACTTGATTACCACCTGACTGTCCACATAAATTGCGATATCAGTGGAGGATACCACATTATGTCTCAACCAGTTCAGGAGCCCCTCAATCGCTCTCACCTCTGCACGATACACGCTCCAGTTATCAGGGAGACGAACTGATTTATCTAGATCTACTTCCAATTTATCACAGAAGATCGCAGCTCTTACTTTAACGTGTAGCTTGGATCCATAAAGAATTACAATGCTTCCGTTTCCGCAATCGACCCGCGACGAAATCCCATTTTTTAAAATGAGTGGCAGACAAACAGATTTATTCTATTTTTGATGTTTCACATGTAATGAAATCAGTCAGAAATAATTTAATGCAAGCAAATATTGATACTCCTGATGGAGTAGTTAGCTGGGAAGTATTAAAAGAACTATACGAAACAGAAAAAAAGTTCTACAAAACTGTGCCCTAAGATTTCTTATCGCCATTTATATCCAAATACGTTTGAAAAAATGCGAGTGCAAAATGCATTGGCAACTCAAATTTTCAGTCGCACTGTAGCTGCTGCAATAAGAACACTGTATGAACTTGATAAATTTTCAATCGAAAATAAAAAATATGCTCTGACAACAGCCAACTTTTGTGAAAAATTAGATAAATTGTTTGATAATTTAAATAGCAGAAATTTGTATGCAAACAAAATTAACCAATGTGCTTTGAAATATAATAATCATGTAGTTGAAAATCTGAATACTATGAAATTATACATAGGAAGTTTAAAATGTCAGAAAAAAGTACCATTTCTGTTTCAAAGGATTAATTACAGCCATAAATGCAATTCTTCAGTTATCTAATTATTTATTGAAAGACAACTGTAATAGATTCATGATTTATGTTATCTTGCTCCGCTTGAAATATGTTTTCAGTTATTCAAGAAAAAGGAGGACATTGTACAAATTCATCGGTTTTGGAGCTCAGCAGAACGCTAGCCCAGTAAATTTGTTAAAGTTTCTTAAGATTGTTAAAAAACACATATCTTTCAAATTTTGAAAATGATGACGAAGAAGATATATCTAGTATCAACGAATTGGAGAATAATGAAGTATACACAACATTTGATACCATCAGATTATTCCAACCAGATTGAAAATTATTTTGAATTTGGAGATTATGTATATGATGTAGATGTAGATGCACGTAACACATCCCAAAGTTAAATTGATTTTAAAAGTGTCCGCTGATTTCAAAAGACTTAGGGTTTCCAAGATGTAAGATAATATTATTTCACAACCAAATCTCAATGATCGTCAACCAGTTTACTCGTCACAAATTGGCTTAATTGTTAAAAGTTCATAAACATATGTATTCAAACCTTATCTAATTCCTTAATAGTAATTAATGATACTTCAAAATAAAAAAAAATTCTTAAAAAAATATAATCAAATTTACGCTACAAACATATTTTAAAATCATTTAAAATCCAAACGAAAAAAATGTCCAAAAAAAAATTTTTACGAAAAAATTAAAAATAATAAAACATTTGCTGTCGCTTGCCCTTTAAATGTGTCGTTGTTATTCGTATATCATCGATAATAATTTTTCTCGTTTGTTTTGTTTTTTCATCATATATTTTTATTTTTTTTTCATTCATATAATGTTATACTATTTCATGTTGATCTACAAAAACACAAATGAGAAATGCAAATGTATTGTTTTCTCGTATATGTACATTCAAAAATTTAAACTAATGCACATCCAGGGTTGCAATGCGAGTTTTCAACAACAAATGATTTGACTAAAAATTTTATATGGCTTTGTACATCTCTAATATAATAAGATCTCTGATATAATGTAATAGTTTCATGAAGAAATACTAGTTTTAGTTTAATTAAGAAAATGCTTTATATATATATAATAAATAATATTAATATAATACTTGATTTAAGTAAATAAAATTATTAGATTTACAAGTTAAAAGCTAAAATTTATAGAAATTTAAATATATAAAAGAAATTAGAACTTGCGGTTTAAAATATTGTGCGGTATATTGTGTATTCTTTGATTTTGCCAGTTTTAATAAGTAATAAAAAACGCCACATTAATATTAATTATTATTTTAATAATTTATTTATGTTTTTAGATATTATTCAATTTTCATTCTTATTATTATCCACTTTACTCATAGTGGACACGGTTCAAAGTTTTTCTATCGACTGCTCGTTCAACATCCTGCAAGTCATCCTTTTACCGTCTACAAAAGCGCCGGAAAAGGCCTGTGGCAAATACTAGAACCAGAATTGAAGGTGGATACATAACACCTCCCTCCGTAAGAAAGATGCTATGCATCTCATTTGATTTAAGTAATAAGATGGGTGCATAAAATTATACAAATATTTCAGCTATAATAATAATAATTGAATAATAATTGTACCTAATTACTGAAATTTGATTTACAATGATTTTGATTTTTTTTTCTTTAACAATAATAATTAACTTATTTTTTTTTTAAGTACTAATTGTATACTGATTGTATAGGATTTACATATTTTATTAAACTGTTACATACTCAAGTGAATATAAAAGTTTTAAAGGTTAATTTGTTATAATTATCTTTTAGTATTGTATAGGAATGTATTTTAAATTTTCAATTTTAGGCGATTATTATGAACAGTTTTAATGATTTTTCCGATTTGAATACACGAATTTTCCGGAGAAAGTAACTCGACTATTTTGTATGGACCTAACCATGGATGAGAAAATTTATTTTTTCTCTGGTCATTCCTTTACCAAACCATATCACCCAATTTAAAATGTGATTCAAGAGCATTTCGTTCATAATAATTTTTAGACTTAACTTTTGATTCTAAAATATTTTTCCTGGCAATAGAATAAGACTTTTGCATCCTTTGTTTAAAATCGGCTACATAGTCATCGTAATTATAAATAACCTCCGGTTCTCCGTGAAATGAAGATGGTAGAATCGGTCTATATCCGAAAACAAGCTCATATGGCATATACTCAGTTGTGGAATGTTGAGTTGAATTATACGCAAACATAGAATATTTGATCCAGGAATCCCAGTCCATACCATATTCATCAATAAAATGTCGTAAATATTCCGTCAAGATACAACGGGATCTTTCAAGCGCACCATTAGTTTGCGGATGAAAGGCCGTAGTGTTGAATTTTGTTATTTTCAGCAGTTTACAGCAGTTTTGAAATAATGAATCTCTGTGAAGTTAGCCCGAAAAATTTTCCCGAAAAACGCTTATAGTTGAATATGGCAGCACTAAAATAAATTTACAAATATAATTATAATATCAAGAGACTATAATGATAGTTAATTATATAAATAAAAGACTACATATATAGAACAAGAACAAATAAAATTGAGTATCATTAACTAAAAACAAAATTCATGATATTTAGTAACCAATATTATTCAAATATTATAACCTAAAATAAAATATATCAAAAAAACTAATTATTACAAATCTAATGTAAAAAAATTATTACTAAAGTTCATTTCAGAAAACTAAAAACTGGATGAAATAGTTTTGAAGGTAATGAGTTGACCTTTCATTTGCCAAAATTACAAAATAATTCTATTAGGCAAAGGGTCGTGATAGTCGTTTGAAATAGGACCTAGACATCCATTACCAAGAATCGCTTGATATAGATTTTATAGGTAATGAGTTGACCTTTCATGTGTATAAATTACAAAATAATTCTATTAGGCAAAGGGTCGTGATAGTCGTTTGAAATAGGACCTAGACATCCATTACCAAGAATCGCTTGATATAGATTTAATAGGTAATGAGTTGATACAAAATTACAAAATAATTCTATTAGGCAAAGGGTCGTGATAGTCGTTTGAAATAGGACCTAGATATTCATTACCAAGAATCGCTTGATATAGATTTTATAGGTAATGAGTTGACCTTTCATGTGCCAAAATTACAAAATAATTCTATTAGGCAAAGGGTCGTGATAGTCGTTTGAAATAGGACCTAGATATTCATAACCAAGAATCGCTTGATATAGATTTTATAGGTAATGAGTTGACCTTTCATGTGCCAAAATTACAAAATAATTCTATTAGGCAAAGGGTCGTGATAGTCGTTTGAAATAGGACCTAGATATTCATTACCGAGAATCGCTTGATATAGATTTTATAGGTAATGAGTTGACCTTTCATTTGCCAAAATTACAAAATAATTCTATTATGCAAAGGGTCGTGATAGTCGTTTGAAATAGGACCTAGATATTCATTACCAAGAATCGCTTGACAAAGATTTTATAGGAAATGAGTTGACCTTTCATGTGCCAAAATTACAAAATAATTCTATTAGGCAAAGGGTCGTGATAGTCGTTTGAAATAGGACCTAGATGTTCATTACCAAGAATCGCTTGATATAGATTTTATAGGTAATGAGTTGACCTTTCATTTGCCAAAATTACAAAATAATTCTATTATGCAAAGGGTCGTGATAGTCGATGGAAATAGGACCTAGATATTCATTACCAAGAATCGCTTGATATAGATTTTATAGGTAATGAGTTGACCTTTCATGTGCCAAAATTACAAAATAATTCTATTAGGTAAAGGGTCGTGATAGTCGATTGAAATAGGACCTAGATATTCATTACCAAGAATCGCTTGATATAGATTTTATAGGTAATGAGTAGACCTTTCATGTGCCAAAATTACAAAATAATTCTATTAGGCAAAGGGTCGTGATAGTCGTTTGAAATAGGACCTAGACATCCATTACCAAGAATCGCTTGATATAGATTTTATAGGTAATGAGTTGACCTTTCATTTGCCAAAATTACAAAATAATTCTATTAGGCAAAGGGTCGTGATAGTCGTTTGAAATAGGACCTAGATGTTCATTACCAAGAATCGCTTGATATAGATTTTATAGGTAATGAGTTGACCTTTCATGTGCCAAAATTACAAAATAATTCTATTATGCAAAGGGTCGTGATAGTCGTTTGAAATAGGACCTAGATATTCATTACCAAGAATCGCTTGATATAGATTTTATAGGTAATGAGTTGACCTTTCATGTGCCAAAATTACAAAATAATTCTATTAGGCAAAGGGTCGTGATAGTCGTTTGAAATAGGACCTAGATATCCATTACCAAGAATCGCTTGATATAGATTTTATAGGTAATGAGTTGACCTTTCATGTGCCAAAATTACAAAATAATTCTATTAGACAAAGGGTCGTGATAGTCGTTTGAAGTTGGATTAGATGTTCATTAAGAAGAATCGCTTGATATAGGTTTTGTAGGTAATGAGTTGACCTTTCATGTGACCGATATCAATAAACGATCAAGACCTTATAAATCGAAATAAGTATATTGGATCGAAATATTGTATCTGCAATTTGAATTTATCAAAAACCGATAAATTCAAAGAGATATTTGACAATGATATTGGATCGATATTGTTTGTATTTGCAATTTGAATTTATCAAAAACCGATAAATCCAAAGAGATATTTGACAATGATATTGGATTGATATTGTATCTGCAATTTGAATTTATCAAAAACCGATAAATCCAAAGAGATATTTGCCAATGATATTGGATCGATATTGTTTGTATCTGCAATTTGAATTTATCAAAAACCGATAAATCCAAAGAGATATTTGACAATGATATTGGATCGATATTGTTTGTATAATATAACTAAAAAATAAAAACGTATATGATATACAAAAATAATTGATAATCCTAAATAATCTCAAAGCCAATACAATAAAATATTTTTAATTTTCGTCACACTCACTCGTGGCGTACTATTTAGTCAAAAAATTACAAACGACTATCACGACCCTTTGCCTAATAGAATTATTTTGTAATTTTGTCACATGAAAGGTCAACTCATTACCTATAAAATCTATATCAAGCGATTCTTGGTAATGGATATCTAGGTCCTATTTCAAACGACTATCACGACCCTTTGCCTAATAGAATTATTTTGTAATTTTGGCACATGAAAGGTCAACTCATTACCTATAAAATCTATATCAAGCGATTCTTGGTAATGGATATCTAGGTCCTATTTCAAACGACTATCACGACCCTTTGCCTAATAGAATTATTTTGTAATTTAGTCACATGAAAGGTCAACTCATTACCTATAAAATCTATATCAAGCGATTCTTGGTAATGGATGTCTAGGTCCTATTTCAAACGACTATCACGACCCTTTGCCTAATAGAATTATTTTGTAATTTTGGCAAATGAAAGGTCAACTCATTACCTATAAATTCTATATCAAGCGATTCTTGGTAATGGATATCTAGGTCCTATTTCAAACGACTATCACGACCCTTTGCCTAATAGAATTATTTTGTAATTTTGGCACATGAAAGGTCAACTCATTACCTATAAAATCTATATCAAGCG
Source organism: Tipula lateralis (assembly GCA_963932295.1). NCBI lineage: Eukaryota > Metazoa > Arthropoda > Insecta > Diptera > Tipulidae > Tipula > Tipula lateralis. The sequence continues at coordinate 77,640,743 of OZ010736.1, read as the reverse complement.
ATTCTTGGTAATGGATATCTAGGTCCTATTTCAAACGACTATCACGACCCTTTGCCTAATAGAATTATTTTGTAATTTTGGCAAATGAAAGGTCAACTCATTACCTATAAAATCTATGTCAAGCGATTCTTGGTAATGGATGTCTAGGTCCTATTTCAAACGACTATCACGACCCTTTGCCTAATAGAATTATTTTGTAATTTTGGCACATGAAAGGTCAACTCATTACCTATAAAATCTATATCAAGCGATTCTTGGTAATGAATATCTAGGTCCTATTTCAAACGACTATCACGACCCTTTGCCTAATAGAATTATTTTGTAATTTTGTCACATGAAAGGTCAACTCATTACCTATAAAATCTATACCAAGCGATTCTTGGTAATAAATATCTAGTTAATTTTAAATGACTATTTCTAATCATTTCTTTCTTTTTTTTTAATTTTCACGTGATTCAATATTTTCGGGATGATGGTTAGCGATAGTTACTATCTTGTTACTAGATCTATCGTGATAGAAAAGAATTTTCGGGATGATGCTTAAAAATGTCGTGATAGAAAGATTATTTCGGGATGACATTGAAAAATGTCGCGATATTTATATTTAAGTGTTGCCATCGCATTTTCTCGTGATAATTTTCGGGCTAACTTCACAGACATAAATAATGAACTCATAAAATTTGTACCCTGATCAGTAAGGATTGAAAGTGGACAACCATAAATGCAAATAAAATTCGATATGAAAGCCTGAGCTATTGTTTCAGCTTCCTGATTAAGAATAAGGACTGCAATTGAATATTTGGTCAGATCATCTTGTTCCCCAAATAACTCGAAATTAAAGGACCAACAATATCTAAATTTACTTTTTCGAATGGTCGTTTCGCCGTAGAAGTAATTTTCATAGGAACTTTGGTTGGAATACTGGATTTATGACGCTGACAAAATTCACAAGATCGCACAAATTTTTCGATAAGACTTAACATTTTGGGGAAATAATATTTTTTCAAACGTTTGTATGTTCGCTGGATACCCTGATGACCTCCCAATGGAGTTTTATGAAATTCGGCAATAATTTTTAATTGGTCAGTTGGATCTTTGATCTCTCGTACGGGTTCCGTATCTTTGTTCAAACGCGTTGAAAGGCTCAGCTCTTTGGCTGATTGTGTATCAATATCAACCTCGAATGGTGGAGTTTCACCTACCTCATTAAAATTGTTACTATTTTTGTTGTTCGGTTCTTCAAAATTGATGTCAAAATTTCTCGTTTGTAACCGAGTTACCGCGTTTATCATTTGTGATGGATTGATTTTGTTAGTTGGTTCTTTTTTTTGGTTGAATGATAGTGGAATCCACTTGGTTTTCTCTACAGAAGGATCATTTAAATTACTATTTCCAATATTTTTATCTAGGCTGCTATTAGGTTGGTTTTCCAAACAAATTCGACTAAGGGCATCCGCATTTCGGTTCAACGCGCCAGACTTGTGGATGACTTCAAAATTATACTCCTCAAGTTCTAGTTTCCATCTCATAAGTCTAGATGAAGGATTAGACATGCCACATAACCAAACTAATGGTTTATGATCGGTCACGTGTTGGAATTCATTACCATATACATAAGGTCTGAAATGCTTTATTGACCATACGACCGCCAACAATTTCTTTTCGATTACCGAGTAGTTCCTCTCAGCTTTCGTTAGTGTTCTGCTGGCAAACGCTACTGGTAGTTCACCAGTATCGTAGCATTGTGACAGTACAGAACCTATTGCAATGTTGCTAGCGTCCGTAGTGATAATGAATTGACGTTCAAAATCCGGAAACTGCAAGATTGGAGGTCTAACTATTTCGGCCTTAAGTTGTTGAAATGCTTCTTCGCAAAAGGCAGTCCAAATATAAATGTGTCTTTTTTAAGAAGATTAGTTAATGGCTGTGCTAATTTTGAAAATCCTTTTATGAAACGCCTATAATATCCAACTAACCCAAGAAATGCCTTAATCTCTTTTGGCGTTTTTGGCTCGGGATAGTTCACAACTGCATTTATCTTACTAGGATCTGGCTTGACACCGTCAGGTCCAACTACATGCCCCAAATAAACTAATTCGCGCCTGAGAAACTGGCATTTTTGTGGATTCAACTTTAAATTGTTTGTGCGAAAGCAGTTCAAAACTTCCACCAATTTTTTGTTGTGATCCAAAAGATTCTAACCATATATGACCACGTCATCTAAATAAACAAGGCATTTTATTCCATTCAATCCTGATAGAACTTTGTTCATTAGAAGTTGAAACGTTGCTGGCGCTCCCTTGAGGCCAAACGGCATGCGATTAAACTGGAAATGTCTCTCATTGGTGCTGAAAGCGGTTTTAGATTTAGAATCCTCGTCTATTATTACTTGATGGTAACCATTTATCATGTCGAGTGTTGTAAAGTATGTACATTTGCCAAGTTGATCAAGTATGTCTACTATATTTGGCAATGGAAACTCTCGGTCCATGGTAACATCGTTCAACCGTCGGAAGTCAACTACTACTCTCCACTTTTTGGTACCATCATTTCATTTCTTAGGTACCGCTAACAACGGAAAATTCCATGCACTATCGCTGGGTTCGATGATGTTCTGCTCCAGCATCTCATTAATTTGCTTGTTTATTTCAGCTTTTACGGAATGAGGCATTCTATAAGATTTTTGATGAATTGGAATAGTATTTGGTATTACTGGTATTGAATGTTTCTAGGTAGCAGTGGTGGTTAACGTATCTCCATCCAAATGAAATACATCATTGAATGTTTGGCATATATCTAAGATGGATTCACTTTCCTCGGTATTAAGATGAGCTAAGTTTATACTGGACTGCAAGGTTTGTAATCGATTTTCAATTATATTTGACCAAACATTTAAATTTAAAACGTCGTAGTGACACAGTTTGTCAAAAGAAAGATCAGCAAGAGAAATCTCTACGGAATATTCGTTGGTATTTACAACATTTAATGTTATAATATTATTCTGAGGTTTTACTATTGAATTTCCTATGAACACACCAGGAATTATTTCTTTGGATAAACATAAGTACTCTAAATCATTGTCAATATTAGCAATAATAGTTGAAACTTGTTTGCTTCTTGGAGGAACAGAGATTTTGAATGATGATGAAATTAAATCCAATATTATTGTTAAATCATAACATGGAATAGACAACGTCTTTTCGGCAAAATCTATTGCACAGCTATAACTAGCAAGGAAATCCTTTCCAATTATACCACTGCCCGGAATTGTAAATGTTTTATCGACAATTTGGAAATCATGCGCAATACAAAAGTCGTCTGTGAATAATATTTTGGATGTTATCAAACCTAGAGTCTCACCTACCCCGTTCGTGACACTTCTAATTTGACATTTCTCTTCAGGATAATAATTAAATCCTTCTATTATACAGGATTGCTTAACAACGCTAATGTCAGCTGCAGTGTCAAGGAGAAAATATAATGGGGTTGAATTATCTAGACTTAGGCGAATATAGATCTTTTCATCTAGTTGATTCATGCTACATATGTTGTATATTGAGTTCGCCGGTTGTGTATTTTTAGAGCTCCCACTTACTTTTGATTTTGAGCTCGAAAGGGAGTGCCCTGACGACTTACGAGTTCGTTCGCGTTTTCCTGAAAACTAGTAGTTAATGCAGCTCCAGTGCTTCCTTGATTTAACGATAGTGTCTGTTTATTTGACTTTTGTCTTGCATCTGCTGCTTTTTTTCTAAAACAATTGGTGATATGATGTCCCCTTTTTTTACAATAGGCACATGTCAATGAATATGTATTGATAGAAGGTCGAACGTTAGCCATTGATGTATGCAAACCATTTGACATTCGTGAATGAGTTGGACCATTGAGCTTAGAGTAACACATCGCAGCTTGGTGTCCCATTTTATTGCATTTTTCACACTAAGGAGAATTATAATGATTAGAACTAGGTTTATTGCGTATTTGAAGAGCAGGGCGAGCTTTCTGTTGAATTTCTTTTTCCAGAGCCCTACTAATAGCATCTTTTATTTTTTTAAAATTACCTGCACTGACGAGTAATGATATTGGATATTTGAGACCATTTTGAAATGCCCGCTGTGCAGTTTTATTATTTAAATAGCGTATCTCCTGTGTAAGTTTTCCTTGTCCATCCGCACAAGCATCGTTTTTTTCAATGCGATTAGCAAAACAACGGACATCTTCATTTCTGCCTTGAACGGCTTGGATGAGATCAAGTTGAATGCTCTCCATTGATCTGGTTTCCTTGAAATTTAATGTTAACGCATCCTTGAGTTCGGTCCATGTGCAGAAAGTTTGATACCTAAATAAAGAATAAGCTTCACCATTTAGTTTGGTTGGTATAAACTTCAAAAATATTTTGAACTCGTCGTCCTTCAAAGATTCCTGAAAACACTCACAACAGTGTATAAATTTATGAAGAGGAGTTGAATGTTCTCCACCAAATTCAGGAATTAATTTGGACGCTAAACTATAGTCAAACGGCATATCGATTGCTGATATTGAAACAGGGGCCACTGAAACAACTGAGTTTTCTGGCGATATCTGAGTATTGCTTTCTTTGGACTTAACGGGGTCACAAATAGTACATTGAAGATTATCGTCAATTTTATAAGGTTCGGAATGAATACCATTTCTTAATGGATATGTAACCTTGTTGGACATAATAATGTATATAAATTCTATATGAAGTTATTTTTAACACTATCTAAATTGAATGGCTAAAGAATTAAATTTAAAGCATATTATGAATGAAATTAATTACTCGTATTTGATTTATAATAGATGATAAATTGAGAGATATGATATAAGTTTCCAATCACTACACTTTACTATAGACGAATCACTTTTGTTTGAAAAAATTGCATCAACACAATACCAAAATAAAATTTTTAAATATAATACAACTATGACAGCGATAGTAGAAAAATATAGTGTACTGTAACATAAATAATTTAAATATTGTATTGCTTACTAACTACTAACTTAAAATAGTTAAATTTATAAATTTAGAAAAGGTTAACTTTAACTTAACTCATTTAATACATGTCATCTTTTTACCGTCTACATAAACACCGGAAAAGGCCTGTGGCAAATACTAGAACCAGAATTGAAGGTGGATACATAACAGGTACTTGCACCTCTGCTAACTGTTGTGATTATACCCATGCTGCAACACGTTGTGACCTTTCTTGCAGCATGGAGTCTGTTTAAGATGATTTTTTGTGTTATTGTGTTCGCCACATGTTTTATTGAAAATTTAGTGTAGACTGATTGTATAGTTGTTGTATTCTTGTATTTTTATGTTGTATTATGTATTTTGTATTTTAGTACGATTATATTAAAATTTATTGCTTGAATTTCATTTATCAATAAATTATTATTATTTTTTCAATTTTTTATTATCAGTTTTTAACTAAGTTTGTAGTTTCAAAATTCAATTTAGATAAATGTTCACACTTTGTTTTAAACTTTTATGTACAGCTGTAATCGATGTAATGTACAAATTATTCACAATTTTTCACCATTACATTTACTTTTACATTTGTACTGTTTTTGCGATGCGTTTATCATGCTTTGTTATTACGTTTAATGAATTCACTAGACCATCGAACTTAATTTTTTGTAATTTTTATATCGTCTAATGAACTGATTTAATGTTAGATTTTATTCAAAATGGATGAATCCCATGAATTATAAATTTGATTTATATGTAATACTATCAAATTTAAAGTTTTCCGCTGTCACCATTGTTGTATTATATTTGTTGTATTAGAATGAATTAATGTGTGTTATATTATAATTATTATTATAATTCGGATATTAGTAGATTTAGTTTTTTGTCTGAATAATTAAACACACACTTTTGATTTGATTTTAATTGATAGGAAATATATTTAAGTTTATTTATAATAAGATTTTTATTTAACTTATAACTTTTTGTTTAATTATGTATTAATTTATACTGTTTGTACACGACTGAATCTCAATATGAGTTAGTTAACAAGATCTATATCTCTTTTTTCATCGTATAATTTTTTGCTTATATAGAAGCATTACGGGATTTAATATTTATGACATACTAATACTTAAATTATGAATTTCGGTAATTAATATTAATATATAATTATAAATATTTTAATGTGTGCAATGCTAACAAATGTAAATTTATTATTTATTAGTGCATTGCTACACAACACAGCATGGTATGGACTTTAAGCTTGAGAATCCCAACCACAAGCAAATTTCGGCAACATGAGCACGCCATTCTGCCCTTTGGTAGTATAGATGTCTATAATTTCGTCAATACGCACAAAATTTTAACATGCAGACTTAATTTATACGGTATACGGATGGCTGACAAACTTTTGATTATACGAGTATGCAATTCGTAATTTAGAATTATATAAAAATCTGGAGATATCCATAAGTTTTATGATTCTTGTGTTATTTTTTGTTTGTTTTTGTTTTATTGAATTGTTGGTTTATCGAGTAATTTTTGTCCTCGACTGACTAAAACCTCTCTACTCTCTTACCAAAAAAAATGTATACGGATATCTTTTTGAGAGAAAAAAATCACTATCGATTGTCTATACTGATTTGCAATAAAATGACTCACGTCGTTCTGTTTACAAAAAAAAAACTTTTCAATTAAACTGGCCAACAAGCGAATAAGTCGGAAAACTTTGATACATGGTTTCAACATCTATTTTGAAAAGCGCGTGACTTAATTTGAGGAAATGTTGTTGAAATAGAATAACTCTGCTCAGTGACATAGCAGAAGAGGATCGTGAAACATGTTATATAATCGATGATAAAACGAACATAAAAACGTTGGGCATGTTTTGGTATCCTAACCATGATCATTTTAATATTAACATTAATATTTGACCCTCTTGGCTTAGTTGTTCCAATAGTAGTTGTAGGAAAGTTGTTACTACAAAAGTGGTGTGAAAACCTTCCAATGGCCTTATCACACCTTCTGAATTTACTTTCTTGGTGAACTTCCAAAACTAAGTAAATTAAATATTCCACGTCATTGGGTCAATGGATGTGATAAATCCAGCATTATCGAGCTTCATCGCTTTGCTGCTGCTAGTGAAAAGGCCTACGGTGCTGTAATATATGTACGATTTCTAATTCAAGATAATTATGCTACCAATTTATTATGTTAAAATTACGAATCGCCCCACTAAAACCAGTTACTTTGCCACTGCTTGAGTTATGTGCAGCTCAACTTTTAGTAACTTTATGGTTCGTGATCCAGCATTAAAATCACTATCATTATTTATGGAGCAGAAGGTCCTTCGAGTAGGCGGTCGTCTTAAATTGCCTGCAATTTCTTACAACTCTCACCACCCCGCATTACTGCCAAGCAATCATTATTTTACCGCAACACTTATTAGTTTTGTCCATTGGAAATGACTCCATATTGGACCATAAGGACTTCTAGCTGCTGTTCGACAAATGTACTGGCCACTATGTGGGAAACAGCTGACAAAATGAGTGTGTAGAATGTGTGTAATAAGTTGTCGAGCACGACCTCGACTTCAACAACAATTAACGGCAAATCTACCAACTCCAAGAGTTAACCTTGCTCTACCATTTTACAATGTTGGAACTGATAACTGAAATCCCCGCATACCTTTTTATGTTCACTTTTTTATTTTAATTTTTAAGTTTAGCTTTATTTGGGTGCAGGGCGAACTTCCAGACTGTCCTAGCTCCTTGTAACTGTCAGAGCTCCTGCACCCAACGCGCGATCCTTCCAGTAAAGGTTGATAGCCGCCTTAAACTTGTGCATTTTATGTTTCAACGGAAACTGAAAATCGACCAACGAACATTATCGAATACGAGGCAAAATGTCAACAAAAACTTACGTAGCAGTATTCGTATGTCTTGGCGGTTCACCTAGAATTGGCCTATGACCTTACATCTGCTTCTTTCATCGATGCATTTCGACGTTTCATTGCAACTCGTGGATTATGCGAAACGGTATTTTCCGACAATGGAACCAATTCCGTTGCAGCAAATTCGGAATTACATGGGCTCTATAAAATGCTACACAGTGCAGATACTCAAGACCAGATCAATTCACTAATATAATAACGAATTATCATATAGTCTGGCATTTCGCACCACCTGGATCTCCACATTTTGGAGGAATATATGAATCTGTAGTTAATTCTGCTAAGTATCACCTGGTTGGAAGCAATCCACTTGAGAGAGTTAAAATTCCAAAATAAAACAAGCGGCGTGCTATTTGTCCCAACGAGATGAGTATATGTGTATTTGACTGGCTGTATTGAATTTCTCGTCACTGAAAAACGACCTATAGAATGAATTCTGTTTTAATAACAAGATGAGTGGAGTGTACGGCTTCCACACTTATACTTAATTCATTACAGCTTCAATTTTACAGTGAAGTTATTTAAAATGAAGCGTATCAAAAGAAATTTATGCTCGGTGTATCTAAGATTTAAACCAATGATAAGTTTCAAACCAATGATAAGTTTCAAACCAATGATAAGATTTAAACCAATGATAAAGGATAACACTGCAAACCCATCAAAAATTTCGGTATCGGGCTTGATAATACATAAATAAATAATTTGCAAAAAATGAGTACAATTCAAGACTACGAAATGTCAAAACAATTCAATTGTTCGTAGAACTTAAGGTAAGTAAATATTCTAAATTAAATTTCATTTGTTAATTTTAAATCTATTAACTACTTAATTATAATGTAGATAATGCAAATTAGCTTAACTAGAGTTGAAACATTTTGTATTACTTAGAAACTAATTTACAATTTTTCGTGTTAAGCTTTGTTGATATTTTTAGGTAAGAATGACGAAAGTCGTATTATGCCATGTAAGTATTTTGCGTAGAATTAAACTTTACATGTTTCAACATACCGCCGCCCTTGAACCAACTGGTTCAAATGAGGAATTCAACCAGGCATTTTTTGTTTTTGTTTTGTTGTGATTATGCGGCATTGAAATGGTTTAACTGGACATTGTTCTCACCAGGCGAGAGACTGTAAGTTACTTGCGTGTTTGGTCGGTTGAAGTACTGCTATCGGTAGCATCGGTTGAAGCGCTGCTCACATCGTATACAGGCAGGATACATAATTTATGAATTGGTCGTACCCCCAGACTTTGTTTGTAAGGTAACGACTCTAACAATATTGTCAACAACAGAATGAACCTTAACTACCCTTCCTAATAGCCACTGGTTGACTGGCAGATTACTGTCCCTTATGATGGCAATGTCGTCCAATAATACTGGAGATTGTCTATTCTTCCACTTCTGACGTTGTTGTAATGATGTTAGGTATTCCGTATGCCATCGCTTCCATAAGTGTTGAGATATTTGTTGCACTATTTTCCATCTATGCGTGGGTGATATTTTCATATCGGCTATATCTTCTTCTGGGAATTTGGTGTCAGCGTGGCCAATGAGAAAATGTGACGCCGTCCATACATCGATGTCACTGGAACCTGAAGCACATGGAAGTCTGGCGTTCAGCACGCTTTCGATTTCCGTCAAAGTCAAAAGTATGTTCATCTCCTCCATGGTTAAAATTTGCTTTCCAATTACTCGAACCAAGTGGTATTTTGTGGATTTGACTGCAGCCTTCCAGATGCCTTCGAAGTGAGGAGCACTTGGTGGGTTAAAGTGCCAAGAAATATGATATTTCCTGAAGACGATTATTTGCACCAATAAAATTAGACCCATTATCGCTGAAGATTTCTTGTGCGTTGAATCTCTTTAAAGCACCAAGAAAAGTTTCTCTGGTCATATCGCTAACCAGTTCCAAATGCACTACCTTCGTACCGAAGCATATGAATAGGCAAATGTACGGGCCAGCATAATCGATCCCTACTTGCAGAAACAGAAATTCAGAAATTCTTGTGAATTGTACCCTGCCGCCTGGCAAGTTTCCCATTAGCTGACCTTGAAGTTGTGCTTTGAATCGAGCATATGTTACACATTTTTTTACAATTTCCGTAGCCTTGGTTTTTCCCGTTGGAATCCAATATTCTTTCCGTGTCAGTTGTAGTAGAAGTGTAGGCCCAGCATGTGTATAGTCTCGATGGACGTCTTGCAGGATTAGCGCAGTTAATCTGGATTTGGATGAAGAATGATTGGATGCCTTGTCGAGAACGGTACTATGTTCCAATTGTCCTGAAACTCTTAGAATATTATGGTCGTTCAGAAATGGATTTAATGAAAGTAGTCTGCTGTTTCGATTGATAGGTTGTTTTGAACTCAGCCTCTCTATTTCTCGAGCGTAGAATTGTAATTGTTCGGCTTTACAGAGTTGTCGTTGTGCTTCAAAAAGTTCATTCCGCCGAAGATAGTTCCCGTGAACTCTATGAGCCTTTGGCTTTCTTATGTTACTGACGAAGCGGAGCATAAAGGCTAAAACGCGTTGAGATTTTCAGAATGATAAGAAGTTAGTAAGAAAGTCGCGAAACCAATCATTACTGGAGCTGGTGGTGGATACAAACAGCTTGTTCTAATTGATTTCCATAATTTTAACTTTGCGCTGGCCAAAATTCCTGTGGTTGACGTAGCTAATCTGGTCCGTTCCACCATAATTGGTGTTTTTAACTCTTCTGGCATTAAACCGCATGATGCGCAGTCCGCTGGATTCTCCTTAGATGGTACGTGATACCAATGATTGCGCGTGGTAGATGTTAGGACCTCAGCAGTACGGTTGCATATCCATGTACTCCATCGCCTGGGGTGACTTGAGAACAATTTGAACAATTTGTGAGTCGGTCCAGGCAAATAGTTGAAGAACAATTTGTGAGTCGGTCCAGGTAAATGGTTCAGGCAAATTGAGGTTGGTACTTTTCTTTATTAAATTTATTAATTGAGTAAGGAACACAGCAGCACAGAGCTCTAATCTAGGTAACGATGATGACTTTATCGGAGATACCTTAATTTTTGCTGATATGAGTTTAACGAACGTTTCTTCATTAGGATTTATGATTTTAAAATACACCACCACGGCATATGCTGATGGACTCGCGTCACAAAATCCGTGTACTTCAATGCCGAAATTTTTGCATGTATGGATATAACTTGGAATCGATGTTCCTTAGCTGATTACGTAGTTGGTGCCATCGAGAATTTTGGTTGTCGGTTAAAGGATCATCCCAATCCAAGTTGCTCGCCCAGAGCACCTGTATAAAGATCTTGACGGTTGCAGTAATTGGGGCAAGCCAGCCCAGAGGATCAAACAATCGGCTTGCTTCTGACAGTATTATCCGTTTTGACAAGCTTTCTGTGGTGGGTGGCTCTGACGTAAATTCACATTTACGTCAGAGCCTCGTCCGAGGTTGGTTTCCACATTACTCCTAAAACCTTCACGGAAGGGGATGTTTCATGATTGACATCTTCAATTAACTTAGGTTGATCAGTCCTTTGTTCTTCCGATATTGTCTGCAGCAATTATTGAGAATTTGATTTCCATTTTCTAAGTTGGAGTCCATGTTTTGATAACAAACTGGTAATATTTTCTTTGATCTGCTCAGCCTCAATGTAACTACATATCTTCCTTGATGGCACGAGCAGCACTTGGAGAAGTATGTTGGTTTGTTTGGGCTTTTTCGTACAAAACTCTTGTGGCCAGAAATGGTGCTGAGGCTAGACCATATGTTACAGTGCGTAGGCGAAAATGGCAGATTGGTTTCGAAGGGATTTCGCGCCAAAAATTTTTTTAAATTTTTTGTCTTCGTCAGATATATTGATCTGACGATACATTTTTCCTATGTCTGCAATACTATTCTTGCGAAACAGTAAGATGATTGAGAATAGCGTTGATTGCATTGTGGGACAATCGTTTAGTGAGATACCTGTAGTGGTCTTAGCCGATCCATCGAACACTACTCTGAGTTTTGTAGTTGAGCTAGCAATTCGTAAAACACCGTGGTGTGGTAAATAATAACCACAATCAGTCATGTCATTTAGTGAAATTTGCTCCATGTGGTTCAATTTGTCGTAGAAGTCGTTGAAGTTAGCCCGAAATTTCAGCCCGAAAAAAATGATGCGTTTCTTGGATAAAGTGTATAGTTAGCCCGAAAAAGTGTAAATGTAAGTAAAAAATGTAGTACCATCCCGAATTAAATTTTTTTCAAACTAAATATAGATGTTTAAAAAAACATCTTTATTACAATTACACGAGTAGTACATAAATTTAATTCTTTCATAATCTATATAAATAAAAATAAAGCAATAAGTATACATATTCAAATGAAAGAAACCATGCAATTAAACACATACTAAATTGATTGATTGATTGATAGGACTGTAGGACCAAGCGCTAGGCAAGATTCCCGGATAACGCCGAGCCTATTCCTACAGCCATTTACATAAAACAATAGGTAAGGATAGGAAGGTATGTTAGATAGGAAAGAGCGACCCGGTTACAGACACCATGACAGTCGGTTATCTATTAACTACTATTATCACAAGACAATCACAATTCTAATCAACTGGTCTGCAATCGCCAATCAGCATTCTCCAGTCCGCAACACCTATCTGCTCTGCTGTCTTTTGAATAAAATCAATACTAACTTAAAATTAAAATCCTAAAATAACTTTATTAGTATGTCGCTCAGGAATTTGTAACTTAATTAATTAATTTAATTATTTATTTCCACTTCCATCCGCACAACTAACCTAATTGAAACATAAGTATTATACAAAACTCTGAAAGAAAATTTATTAACTTAAAGCTCAGGTATCTGAAACAGTTTTTTTTTAATATGGTATGATAGTTTGAGTGTTAACGATAGTTCTGTAACATGCTTATAGATTTAATAATATGACATCTGTAAGAATTAGTAAATAGTTTAATAAATTAATATATTATTTTAAATTTAAAGTAAATCTGGAAGCTTTATTCCTAAACACCTTTCTGCTCTCTACTATTTCTGGTTACGGTATCTGTAAGGATTAATTTATAAATAAAAATTTATTTATTTATTTATTTATTTTGTTTTTATTTTTTATTATTAATTTAAGCCTATACTCAGTCCGCAGTGTCCAGTCTGCAACACCTGTCTGTTCTCCTACTTATTGATTAAAATAAAAACAATAATATAGACTCTGAAATAAATTTATTAATATATGGCTCAGGTATCTGTAATAATTGATTTTATTATTCTAAGTTTATATCTACTCAAAACATTTACACTATTACCATGTGGCAATATGTGTAATTACTGGATAATCCCCTATGTATCTAATCTACTAATCCACCACCTTGATTATTTTTTTGTATATGTTTTAATTTTTTTTTTTTTTCTTATTATTCTTATGTTTATTACCCAATTTTAGTTTTCAATGAACCTTATGAAGTTCATTTATATTAACCTGTAAAATGTACAAAAATATTAGTAACCAGCCAATCTGCTTTCGAATTTTGTTTATGTTTGTCGACCCTGTTATCGTAGATGTAAAAATAAGTGTTCTCAATCACTCATAGATGTCTCTGTTAATTCTATTTTATTCAACCTAACTGACCACATTCCCCCTCCACATAACCAATTTTGTACTATTCTTCACCATTATTCGTCTATTCGCCAATTTTTTTAGTGATATTTGATTACGTGCAGAATTATTAAAGTGGAAGCAATTCTTAAAACCAGAAACAAATTAAATTATTTTACAGAAGTGTTATAAGATCGTGTTATTATATACTACTATTAGACCTAAATTGTTAGTTGGTTTGCATATAGTACTATTACTGTGATAGACATCCATTGCTAACAAGTAAGGAAACCACTACTACCATTCCTCCTGCCAATCTTTTATCTGCTTCAGATCGTGTTTTGACTCCTAAAACCTATGCATTTAAATCTATCCAAGTTGACTTATTACAAAATGAAGAATTTCGAACTAAGTATCAGGAACAATTGGACAATGCTTATGCAAAAGTTTCTTTTGCTGGTGAGGTCGATGCTCGATGGAAGCAAATGACCTATTGCTTTAAAGCTACCTCCCTTCAAGTATTGGCTGTCAAGGCCCCTTCAACTCCCGAGCAGCAATGAGCGCTAGCCAACTTCAAAAGTGCTTGCCATTACAAGAATAGTCATCCTAGGGACCCTATTGCTTTGAACCGAGTTAAGAGGGCAAGACTCGCAATGAGGAAGATTAATCTTGACCGTCAATCATTAGTGTCAAGAATTTTTCAATCCTCTTGGCTACAAGAACTACGAAAATCCGAAGGCGCTTGGCCTGCTCTTATTGATGAGACTGATTACCACCCATTAGGACCACCACCGAGCAAAGTAGAGATTATCTCTATAATGAAGTTTATACGATCCGGTACTGCCCCTGGTAGCGATGGGATACCTATCGAATTATTTAAATGTGCTACCCATAATGTTATTCAAGGTTTTCAGGAATTACTTGAGAGAGTATGGATTGATAATGACTCGCCATCTGAGTGGCTTGAAACCATACAGGTATCAATTCCTAAAATAAGTAAACCAAGAACCGTTAATGATCACCGTAGAATAACATTATGTAATGAAGGATATAAAAGATATTCCAAGCTCTTACTCGATCGATTAGACGAGTTCTTATGTTTACCTCAACCTTATCAAGCCGCTTTCCTAGCCAATCGATCCACCGAGGATCATATGTTTACAATAAGACGAATTCTAGATGAAGAGTGGCGAGCAGGTCATCGTGTTTTCGTTTTCTCTATTGATTTGTCCAAGGCTTTTGATACTGTGGATTTAAATGTAGTATCCGAATGTTTACAGCAATACGTGCCTCACTATTTAGTGAATCGTATAATTAGCACTTGTTTTGGGAGCATACCGCCGTTAAATGGTTCAACATTTGTACTGAGAGGGTAAGAAAAAATAAGGCAGTTAAACAAGGCTGTCCTCTTTCACCACGTATTTTTAATTTTATCTTGAACGAAGTTTTGGTTACTGTTTCAGATATATTTCCCGAGTTAAAATTGGAACAGCGTGATAAACTACAATTGCCTCTCATTCTCGCATATGCTGATGATATTATCTTTATTACTCGTGATGCAACTGCGCTGGAACCAATATTTGAGGAGTTGATTTCTTCGTTAAGCGTGGTTGGTTAAGACATAAATCCCCATAAGTGTACTATGCTCGTGTGAGATCCAGATCTCACTTTCAACCCCCCTTCTCATCTTTCCTTAGCTGGCGTAACTTTCACTCGCGTTGAGGTGATGCGCTATTTGGGAACTTACTTATCCACATCTTTAAGTCGGCCCTATACTATTCGAACCCGCTGCCACCAAGCGCTATGTATTACTAGACAAATGCAAAGCTTTATTAAGCAGAATAAAATTCCTTTTGAGACTGTTATTCGGATGTATAGCACCGTGATATTCCCTTTGTTAACCTATGGTTTAAAAACTGCAGCACTAACCTTCGCTAATCGACGTCGTTTACGAAAATATGAATTATTTGTTTTGAGAAAATTGACAGAATTTAGTACCCATAAGCCATAATAGAACTCCTAGACGTAAAATAAAGGACATTCTCAATGGAAAAAGTATGACTAAGCGAATTAAAGCCCAACGGATTAATTATTGGGGTCATGTACGCCGAAGGGGTTCAAGTCATATTTTAAATAGTGCCCTATCCTATAATGCTGGTTCGAAAAAAATTGGACGACCGTATTTTACCTGGAATGATTCACTTAAACAAGATTTAGAATATTATAGCCGGTCTTCCGCTGAGTGGGAAGCATTACTTAGTAATCGTCTTGAGCTTCGTAGAGCTACTAACGAGATCTATTTATGTGATGAATCCGATTCTAGTGAATTATTGGATGATAACGAAACTGAAGAACTAAATATACAAATGTAACATATTGGTTTTATCTGTTTATATACGTAAAATACATACGTTCACAAACACACAATTACACACATACTTGCATACCCATCTGTGTTCAACTGATCCATTATCCTATATAGCCTATATAACCTATATTACCAACCAAAAATTTCCTTCTAATTTCCTAATCCAACCTATCCTGAAAGGCTGAAGGATGAATGAAGCGTCTCTAACAGCCTATCTTCATCCAGTCGGAGCTTACCAGCCTTCACGATGGCGCCCTTCGTTCAAACAAACGGTAACACGGCTGACAATTTCCTGTGCTACTGCCTAATTACTTATTCCCCTCGCCGTTTTATCATCCTTTTTACATTGCACGCTTTATTATTTTATCTTTTTATGAGCTGCCACTTTTCTTTTATGTGGTGATCATATTTTTTATGCATACACCTATACCTAAATATACACATATGTACACCCACATACACATACATTTATACATACATCCCTACACATATACACATTCATACATATAAACATATCCATTCCCATATATACTTACACACACATATATATATATATATATATATATATATATATATATATATATATATATATATATATATATATATATATACATATATATATATATATGTATATATGATATGATATGATAAGGGAAGTACAAGCCAACCAGTTACGGTGATTCTGAGATTGTTACCATAATCCTGGAGTATATTCAGCAGAGTTCCAAATAGATATCTGAGAATTTTTATTCCAAAATTATGCGGGCCCAGTCCCTGCTTGCATCCCAACATATAAGGTTTAGGAAAAGGAAACAATCACAGAAACGACTAAGGTGATAATGCACTGCACTAGTCATTGCTAATTACATTATGTATTAGTGAATTATAATATATTGTTAGTATAATCATTTTCACATAGGGATTGAGTTTGTTATTATTGTTAGTTGGATAGGTAAGGACCATTCTATATTCATCATACGTATTCGTATCTCCTCTACAGTTAAAACTGGAGTACTTTAAAAAACATCTTTGGGTCATCTCATCATATGCTGTATTTAAAGATGTGTCCCTATAATTCCCAATCCATCACCATCTAACGCGTGGGGAGTATAATTCCGCGATGACCCGACAGCATTCTATATACAATATGATGATCTAATACATTGTCAATTCGTTTGTAAGGGAAACTATTTAAATAAATAAATAGTTTAGTGCAGTCATATTCAGCTAACCTGATCGATCATTCCATTCCACACATTCTATCTTTATGTCCGTTTTAAGATTTTACAACAAACATTTATACAATACACCAAAGTAGAATTCTTGTATAACACACTACAATCCAATGAAAGAAATCACCAAAGCGGCCGTCCGATTTTGAAAGTTTAATAGTTTGTAATAGAATTATTATACAGCAAAAAGAAGCTGCTTATTAGAGTAAAATAAACTTTCTGGTCAAGACCACCGGTCAAGTGATCCCCATCTAATGTTAAGAATGTCACTCAAGAAATTTTATCCATTTACACTTATATGAATAAAGAAAACAAAATTATTTAAATAATATAGTATTTTCCATGGAAATAAAGACAAAAGTTATTTAAGACATACCATGTCTATTATTTAAGACATACCATGTACAACATACCATGGTACATATATATACCCAAGAGCAAAACTGTGGACTTTATTGACAAAATAAAATCAAGAGGAATATTAACCGTTCCTTTAAAACACGATTATCCTAATATATGAACAAGCATCTGCTATATATGAAGAAGTATCAAATCGAACTTCAAAATTTTAGCCAATTCAAATCTCGCCAAAAATAGGTAATTTTACTGATCATATATATTATCGTCAGTATAATGATCGTATAGTGGTAGTGATCGTAGATCGTATTAAAACAATCTTCAGTCCCCTTTACCATTAATATACATGGCAGTACATTAAAACCTCAATAGTCTTATAGATATAATCTTTAGTTCAAATTTGACAAATATGAAAACATCATTTCAAAAACTTTTGAATAGCAAATCCATCAATATAGAAGGTTTTGCTGTATTTACCGATATAAATGTATGTACATACTAACATGTATAATATAATATTTAAAAACAAACTGAAAAAACTAAAAGTTAATTAACAAACTTCATTTTGTTGTTCTTTTGTTCAGGATCAGGACTGATCTGTTTCACTGTCTTCAAACATTATATCTCATGAAAAGTGGTTTGGGCGTTAAATAGATTCGCGCTATAAAAGAAGAAATTTCGCTTTGTACTGAAACAGATTTTTATTTAAAATCGCGTTTTATCGAAAACGCGTTGTATAAGTACCGCGTTAAACGAGGGATACTTGTATATATAAATTTAAAACAATTTTTTTGTTCTTTTTTTCCCGTGCAAGAACACCTGCACAAAATAGAAAATAAAACAAACAAAATTCTCTAACCAACATAGGAAAGAGAAGGATAGGAATTTTGATAGACGAAACGAAAAATATGTTATATACATAATATTAATACATAGGACGTTCAAATGTAGACTGTAATGTATGTATTTGCGTTTTCAACATCAAATAATGATGTATATACAACACACACAATACCAACGTATATAAAAATAAAATGTAAGTCGTCAGTTACATTGAATGTTTATATAGTTGCCATTACAACGATTGCACAATGGCAGTGATCGCGTTAAATTTAAATCTCCAAAATCTCTTTTACTGTATGCTTTGATACAGACATAAAACAAAATATTAAAAATTGTTTAAAGGAAAGGGGAATATATAGCGTTCTATATGAAGAGCGAATTATGGGATGGGGAATGAGGTAACTAAACGAGACAGAACGAAAGACATATCGCATGCGATCGTTTCCAACGGAATATTGTGATGTGGATATGAAAATGATGTATTGATAGAATACAAAGACAAAACGTTATATACTATAATATATAACGGAGAAAAAAGAATAGACTATATAATAAAATAAAATAAAATATAATATTATTTAATAATATATAATGAAATTTAATATAATAATATAATATAATAACGATACTCATCTGTAATTTGATTTTCAACTACACACACACACACACAACGCATTTATTTTATTTAATTTAATTAAAGAAACACCGAGCAGACAAAAACACGTCTACTCGGTATGAAGATTTATATATATATATAAATATATATATATATATATATATATATATATATATATATATATATATATAAATATATATATATATATATATATATATATATATATATATATATATATATATATAAATATATATATAAATATATATATAAATATATATATATATCTATATATATATATATATATATATATATATATATATATATATATATATATATATATATATATATATATATATATATATATATATATATACATAACATATTCTTACATATACACTCATACATATCCACAAATATACAACCATATACATATACATACATCTACATACATATACATACATCTACATACATCCACATACATTCACATATATAGACATGCCTACATATACTCATACATATATATACACATACATACATACGACACACACATACTTACACCCATATACAAACACTCATATACACACGTATACATATATAAGGTCATGTAGCCAAAGCGTGCGAAAAAACACCAAAGTGTGTCCTATGCAAATCAGACTGCGCAGGTGGCAACAAGCATCCTTCGGGGAATATGAAGTGCCCGGCGTACAAAAAAGCGCTGGAGGTTGTTACTATTCGCAATGATTAAGTGTATACAAATAAACTTAAATCACTGTGAAGCGGCTCAAGATCTTTTGACGCAAACAGCGAGAGAACAAAAGGCGGATGTGGTACTTATAAGTGAGCAGTACAAGACTCCTACTGGGAATGGAAACTGGGTGGAAGACAAGGCAAGCAAAGCAGCCATCTGGACTTGTGGAACATTGCCGTTTGAACTCAAATCTAACAGACAGCATGAAGGGTTTGTTCATGCCAAAATTAGGGGAATTCATTTTTACAGCTGCTACATTCCACCAAGTGCACAACTGCAAGAGCTTGAGGAAGTGCTCGATCATTTAACGAGAGATGCGATGGGAAAAACGCCGATTGTCATAGGCGGTGATTTCAACGCGTGGGCAGTAGAGTGGGCCAGTAAAAGAACCACTCCAAAAGGAATGGCAGTACTAGAGGCACTCGCAAGGTTGGATCTAGTGCTTCTTAATCATGGAAATGTGGACACATTCTCCAAAGGAGGATGTGGCTCAAAAGTGGACATCACCTTTGCGAGCAGGGTCCTTTCCAGAGTAATGCAATGGAAAGTGGCTGATGTCTATACTCACAGCGACCATCGAGCCTTACTCTATGAAACCCGAATGCCGGCTAGATTTCACCTAAGTCAAGCGGCGCGGAAAGCACAGAAAAAAGGCTGGAAAGTGAAAGAATTGGACATGGAAATGCTAGACTTCATTGTAAATAATATCGAAGCTCCAAAAACAGATGCAGTGGATGGGGCAAAGCAGCTTGGGAAATATCTTACAAAGGTCTGTGATGCAACAATGCCACGCAAAGGGAAAGGGAATGGACGACCTCCGATATTCTGGTGGAATGAAGTTATTGCTAACCTGCGGAAAGACTGTTTAAAACTCCGCCGGAAATGTACTCGTCGAAGGAATCACACGAATTATGAACAGATTCACAGTGAATTCAAGGGAAAGCGTAAAGAACTTCGAAAAGCAATCGCACATAGCAAGAGCCAATCGTTCAATCTACTCAGAGATGAAGTACAGAACAACCCATGGGGCAGTGCATATAGGATTGTGTTAACCAGAGTCAAGGGAATACATGCAGTAGCACCAGTATGCCCGGAAATTATGGCCAGGCTAGTGTCTGGTCTCTTTCCTCAACATGAACTCTCTTTGTCTACTCGCGTGATGCAAGTTGACGACCAAAGTATTCCTGCGGTCACTGTTGATGAGGTCATACAAGCTGCATCGAGAATAACTACAAATAGCTCGCCTGGGCTAGATGGTATTCCAAACATTGTGATAAAGACTGCAATCAACAAAAACCCGGCAATATTCAGGGATATTTATGATGCATGTCTGAAGCAAGGTATATTTCCTGAGCAATGGAAACGTCAACGACTGGTACTAATCCCAAAAGGTGACAAACCACCGGAGGAGCCATCATCCTACCGGCCACTATGCATGCTGGACACAGCAGGAAAAGTATTTGAAAGGATAATTTGCAACCGACTTGAGCAATTCTCTGAAGGTGACAGTGGTCTCTCTCAACGTCAGTTTGGCTTTAGAAAACAGCGGTCTACCATAGATGCAATTAGCTTAGTATGTGACTTAGCGCAGAAGGCGTTAGCGGGTGAAAGGTGGCTAGGCGGTAAGAAACAGTATTGTGCTGTTATCACTCTAGACGTCAAAAACGCATTCAACTCTGCTAATTGGAGTAAAATTATGCGTGCCTTAAACAAGATGCATGTTCCTGAGTACCTTATCCGGATAATAGCCAACTACTTTGAAGGAAGAATTCTGATATATGACACCGAGGCAGGACCCAAGACGTACAATATCACAGGAGGCGTACCTCAAGGATCAGTGCTAGGACCTCTCTTGTGGAACGTCATGTATAATGATATTCTCAAAGAGCGAACGCAGCATGACACCACGATTGTCGGATATGCAGATGACATTGCCATAGTTGTAGTAGCCAAAAATAAATTAGACGTTGTTCATAACTGTAACCAAGTGATTGCAAGTGTCAGTTTATGGCTCAATAATGCAGGGTTGCAATTAGCTGAACAAAAAACGGAGGTTGTATTGATGAGTAGTCGGAAAGTGGTAGAAACCATTGAGATTAAAGTTGGAAATCAAACGATACGATCGAGTCCATACCTGAAATACCTTGGGGTCATCTTGGATCACAGGCTGAATTTTAGGGAGCACTTGAAGTATGCTGGTGACAAAGCCAAGCGAGTTGGAGCCGCCCTTGCAAGATTGATGCCAAACATTGGTGGACCGAAGCAGCCGATAAGGAAACTGTTGGCCAGTGTAAACACATCTATTTTAATGTACGCTGCGCCAATCTGGGCACGAGCTACCAGAACGCCATCTTACGTCAGAGAAATAACCACAGTCTTCAGATTGACATCATTACGAATCTGTTGTGCATTTCGTACGGTGTCTGATGAGGCTGTTTGTGTTATAGCGAGCAGGATGCCAATTGATATAGCTGTAAGAGAGGCTCAAACACTCAGAGCAATAAGACTTGGGGAAAACCAGTACGCACGCGAGGACGTACAAGCTTCTAGCATCAGAGAATGGCAAGATAGATGGAGAACGTCCATGAAGGGACGTTGGACTTTTGCGATGATCCCTGATATATTGGACTGGACAACCAGAATACACGGTGATGTTAATTACATGGTATGTCTTAAAGACGAACGAAGAGCTGCTATGTCAGCAGCAACGTGACACCACAGAAATACCCAATGGATCAATCGTGACTTGTCTATGAGTGAGCTATTAGCTCTACCCTGCCCTGCGAAGGAATGCCTTGATTGGTGGTACCGCAGGGATAAAACAGGATGGTAAAAGGGAGATGGTTTTACCCGGTAAAAATCCGGTGTCGTTTGGAGACACGGGTTTCCAAATGTTTTTATTAAAATTTCCATCTTCCTACGTAAAACAAAAAAAAAAAAAAAACACGTATACATATACCCATACAAACCCATAAACACACATGCATACACCTTCATACACCTGAACACACATATACACATATATACATTCACCTCCATATGCACATACATACACACTCATACACCTATATACACATCTTCACATCCAGATATACTTATATACCTACATATACACATTTACATAAATACACACATACACATACAAATACATACATATACTTATACCAACATACATGCATACACATACCTACATCCATGTATACATACTTCCATACACATACATACTCCTATACAAATACACACACATATCTGTACATATGTATATTACATTACCAAACCTATACCTACATATACATACACATACATACATACACACATACATACATACACACATATATACCCAAATACACACATACATCCATATCAACATATCCCCCATATACTCTACATGTACACATACATACACATATACTTATATATACACCTATATACACTTACATACATACTATCTTACATACACACACATATTGCTACTTACACACATGCCTGCATGTACCTACATTCATACGCACACACACCTATATATATATACACATATATATCCTGTAAATATTATTTACCTAATTGAACCCAATCAGGTGTCCTATCCATGCTGTAAGCCAATATAAAAAGTTCACTTACCATTTGATTCATACTTCATTTGTATAGCAATACAAAGTTATTGCTTTTCTCTTTATCCCTAAAAACACCCTAAAAAACATCGTTAGCAATTTATTATATCTATATATACTTGCCAGCTTCATGAATAGATCCTCATCTGACCGCAGAATACAATCCTTTCCAATTTTATTGTTTTCCAGAGTATTTCACATTGACATCTTATATGTGGTCCGATTTTCCGATTTATTCTTTCCTTTTTTTTTTATTTTTTTTTTCTCCCTCGATGAAGTACAAAATTTCGAATGCCACACCACTACACAATTTATACATCACAATTCACTGCCACATTTTGAATTTAATTTAAAATAATTAGAATATTTGGCGCAGTGGTTAAAGCTGTGGCAGTTGGAGCGGGAGGTACCGGGTTCGAATCCCGATAGGGGCAGGTTGCAAAAGGGATTTTTCACCACTTGATTACGATCGGTGGTGTGAATGAACACAACTATGACCCCCTGTTGGAGTGCAGAATCCATGGGCTGACCCATCTTCCATGTCAGTACTATAGGCTGGCATGGAGCTATGCAATGTGCAGATGGTTAGGAAAATCGGACCTATAGCCGTACGTCCTCGATTGGGCTGCAAAGCGTAAGGTAAGGACGTAAATAAGCGAACCGCGAAAGAGTTGGAAGTGCCTTGAGCCCCAAAACAGATTGCATAGAAATAATAAAAAAAAAATTAAAAAAAAATAAAAAAAAAAAAAAATTAGAATATTAAAAAGAAGAAAGAAAAAGCTACCACCTTCTTTTTGTTTGTTAATATTTTATAAATTATAACCTAACAATATTTTGTCGTTCGAACATTTAGAGCAATTTTTCTCTACATTTCTACACTGTTACTTTTGAACTTAAAATATAATAGAATAAAAAAAACTCTACACATTGACACTGTTAAACCACACGAACGTTAGTTTCCTCATTTTTCTAACGAATTAAAAATCGATTTATTAAATAATTAGGCAATTTCGCGATACCCCAAATATTTATTTTCACAAAGCGTAATTTCCCACGGTAGTAAAACATTATTTAAATGAGAACCGCGT
This sequence comes from Tipula lateralis, assembly GCA_963932295.1. Lineage (NCBI taxonomy): Eukaryota > Metazoa > Arthropoda > Insecta > Diptera > Tipulidae > Tipula > Tipula lateralis. The sequence continues at coordinate 77,616,338 of OZ010736.1, read as the reverse complement.
CGGAGAAACATGAAAAAACTAATGAAACATTAGCGCACAAATTTCCACGTATTGACACTTTCAGGGCTACGAACCATCCCCCATGCAATTAAACACATACTAAATGTATTTAAATCCAATTTAAGTTCTTTTCTTAAATTTCTTTTCTATTTCCTAAAATAGAGATGTTCGAGTATGGTAGCATATATCAGGCCATGATCATGCCAATATACCATGGGCACCACTGGTTCATATCATGAAGATAAGGCATTCATATTTCAGTTACACTTTCTACATAATATTATAATAATTATTGTAAGGGTGAATTCTTAAATTCGCTGGGGTCTATACTAAAGATGTTCGAGTATGGTGGCATATATCATCAGATATGCCATAATCATGCCAATATACCATGGGCACCACTGGTTCATATCATGAAGATAAGGCATTCATATTACAGTTACATTTTCTACATAATAATAATTATTGTAAGGGTGAATTCTTAAATTCGCTGGGGTCTATACTAAAGATGTTCGAGTATGGTGGCATATATCACCAGATAGGCCATGGTCATGCCAATATACCATGGGCACCACTGGTTCATATCATGAAGATAAGGCATTCATATTTCAGTTAAACTTTCTACATAATAATAATTATTGTACGGATGAATTCTTAAATTCGCTGGGGTCTATACTAAAGATGTTGGAGTATGGTGGCATATATCACCAGATAGGCCACAATCATGTCAATATACCATGAGCACCACTGGTTCATATCATGAAGATAAGGCATTCATATTTCAGTTACAATTTCTACATAATAATAATTATTGTAAGGATGAATTCTTAAATTCGCTGGAGTCTATACTAGAGATGTTCGAGTATGGTGGCATATATCACCAGATAGGCCACAATCATGCCAATATACCATGGGCACCACTGGTTCATATCATGAAGATAAGACATTCATATTTCAGTTACACTTTCTACATAATAATAATTATTGTAAGGGTGAATTCTTAAATTCGCTGGGGTCTATACTAAAGATGTTCGAGTATGGTGGTATATATCATCAGATAGGCCACAATCATGCCAATATACCATGGGCAACACTGGTTCATATCATGAAGATGATAAGGCATTCATATTTCAGTTACACTTTCTACATAATAATAATTATTGTAAGGGTGAATTCTTAAATTCGCTGGGGTCTATACTAAAGATGTTCGAGTATGGTGGCATATATCATCAGATAGGCCATGATCATGTCAATATACCATGGGCACCACTGGTTCATATCATGAAGATAAGGCATTCATATTTCAGTTAAACTTTCTACATAATAATAATTATTGTACGGATGAATTCTTAAATTCGCTGGGGTCTATACTAAAGATGTTGGAGTATGGTGGCATATATCACCAGATAGGCCACAATCATGCCAATATACCATGTGCACCACTGGTTCATATCATGAAGATAAGGCATTCATATTTCAGTTACAATTTCTACATAATAATAATTATTGTAAGGGTGAATTCTTAAATTCGCTGGGGTCTATACTAGAGATGTTCGAGTATGGTGGCATATATCACCAGATAGGCCACAATCATGCCAATATACCATGGGCACCACTGGTTCATATCATGAAGATAAAGCATTCATATTTCAGTTACACTTTCTACATAATAATAATTATTGTAAGGATGAATTCTTAAATTCGCTGGAGTCTATACTAAAGATGTTCGAGTATGGTAGCATATATCATCAGATAGGCCACAATCATGCCAATATACCATGGACACCACTGGTTCATATCATGAAGATAAGGCATTCATATTTCAGTTACACTTTCTACATAATAATAATTATTGGAAGGGTGAATTCTTAAATTCGCTGGGGTCAATACGAAAGATGTTCGAGTATGGTGGCATATATCACTAGATAGGCCATAATCATGCCAATATACCATGGACACCACTGGTTCATATCATGAAAATAAAGCATTCATATTTCAGTTACACTTTCTACATAATAATAATTATTGTAAGGGTGAATTCTTAAATTCGCTGGGGTCTATACTAAAGATGTTCGAGTATGGTGGTATATATCATCAGATAGGCCACAATCATGCCAATATACGATGGGCAACACTGGTTCATATCATGAAGATGATAAGGCATTCATATTTCAGTTACACTTTCTACATAATAATAATTATTGTAAGGGTGAATTCTTAAATTCGCTGGGGTCTATACTAAAGATGTTCGAGTATGGTGGCATATATCATCAGATATGCCATAATCATGCCAATATACCATGGGCACCACTGGTTCATATCATGAAGATAAGGCATTCATATTACAGTTACATTTTCTACATAATAATAATTATTGTAAGGGTGAATTCTTAAATTCGCTGGGGTCTATACTAAAGATGTTCGAGTATGGTGGCATATATCACCAGATAGGCCATGGTCATGCCAATATACCAAGGGCACCACTGGTTCATATCATGCAGATAAGGCATTCATATTTCAGTTACACTTTCTACATAATAATAATTATTGTAAGGGTGAATTCTTAAATTCGCTGGGGTCTATACTAAAGATGTTCGAGTATGGTGGCATATATCACCAGATAGGCCATGGTCTTGCTAATATACCATGGGCACCACTGGTTCATATCATGAAGATAAGGCATTCATATTTCAGTTACACTTTCTACATAATAATAATTATTGTAAGGGTGAATTCTTAAATTCGCTGGGGTCTATACTAAAGATGTTCGAGTATGGTGGCATATATCATCAGATAGGCCACAATCATGCCAATATACCATGGGCACCACTGGTTCATATCATGAAGATAAAGTATTCATATTTCAATTATACTTTCCACATAATAATAATTATTGTAAGGGTGAATTCTCAAATTCTCTGGGGTATATACTAAAGATGTTCGAGTATGGTGGCATATATCACTAGATAGGCCACAATCATGCCAATATACCATGGGCACCACTGGTTCATATCATAAAGATAAGGCATTCATATTTCAGTTACACTTTCTACATAATAATAATTATTGTAAGGGTGAATTCTTAAATTCGCTGGAGTCTATACTGAAGATGTTCGAGTATGGTGGCATATATCACTAGATAGGCCACAATCATGCCAATATACCATGGAAACCACTGGTTCATATCATGAAGATAAGGCATTCATATTTCAGTTACACTTTCTACATAATAATAATTATTGTAAGGGTGAATTCTTAAATTCGCTAGAGTCTATACTAAAGATGTTCGAGTATGGTGACATATATCACCAGATAGGTCATGATGAAGCCAATATACATGGGCACCACTGGTTCATATCATGAAGATAAGGCATTCATATTTCAGTTACACTTTCTACATAATAATAATTATTGTAAGGGTGAATTCTTAAATTCGCTAGAGTCTATACTAAAGATGTTCGAGTATGGTGCCATATATCACCAGATAGGCCATGATCAAGCGAATATACCATGGGCACCACTGGTTCATATCATGAAGATAAAGCATTCATATTTCAGTTACACTTTCTACATAATAATAATTATTGTAAGGATGAATTCTTAAATTCGCTGGAGTCTATACTAAAGATGTTCGAGTATGGTAGCATATATCATCAGATAGGCCACAATCATGCCAATATACCATAGGACCACTGGTTCATATCATGAAGATAAGGCATTCATATTTCAGTTACACTTTCTACATAATAATAATTATTGTAAGGGTGAATTCTTAAATTCGCTGGGGTCAATACGAAAGATGTTCGAGTATGGTGGCATATATCATCAGATAGGCCATAATCATGCCAATATACCATGGACACCACTGGTTCATATCATGAAAATAAAGCATTCATATTTCAGTTACACTTTCTACATAATAATAATTATTGTAAGGGTGAATTCTTAAATTCACTGGAGTCTATACTAAAGATGTTCGAGTATGGTGGCATATATCACCAGATAGGCCACAATCATGCCAATATACCATGGGCACCACTGGTTCATATCATGAAGATTAGGCATTCATATTTCAGTTACACTTTCTACATAATAATAATTATTGTAAGGGTGAATTCTTAAATTCGCTAGAGTCTATACTAAAGATGTTCGAGTATGGTGGCATATATCACCAGATAGACCATGATCAAGTCAATATACCATGGGCACCACTGGTTCATATCATGAAGATAAGGCATTCATATTTCAGTTACACTTTCTACATAATAATAATTATTGTAAGGATGAATTCTTAAATTCGCTGGAGTCTATTCTAAAGATGTTCGAGTATGGTGGCATATATCATCAGATAGGCCACAATCATGCCAATATACCATAGAACCACTAGTCCATATCATGAAGATAAGGCATTCATATTTCAGTTACACTTTCTACATAATAATAATTATTGTAAGGGTGAATTCTTAAATTCGCTGGGGTCTATAATAGAGATGTTCGAGTATGGTGGCATATATCACTAGATAGGCCACAATTATGCCAATATACCATAGGACACCACTGGTTCATATCATGAAGATAAGGCATTCATATTTCAGTTACACTTTCTACATAATAATAATTATTGTAAGGGTGAATTCTTAAATTCGCTGGGGTCTATACTAAAGATGTTCGAGTATGGTGGCATATATCACCAGATAGGCCATGATCATGCCAATATACCATGGGCACCACTAGTTCATATCATGAAGATAAGGCATTCATATTTCAGTTACACTTTCTACATAATAATAATTATTGTAAGGGTGAATTCTTAAATTCGCTGGGGTCTATACTAAAGATGTTCGAGTATGGTGGCATATATCACCAGATAGGCCACAATCATGCCAATATACCATGGGCACCACTGGTTCATATCATGAAGATAAGGCATTCATATTTCAGTTACACTTTCTACATAATAATAATTATTGTAAGGGAGAATTCTTAAATTCGCTGGGGTCTATACTAAAGATGTTCGAGTATGGTGGCATATATCACCAGATAGGCCATGATCATGCCAATATACCATGGGCATCACTGGTTCATATCATGAAGATAAGGCATTCATATTTCAGTTACACGTTTTACATAATAATAATTATTGTTAGGTAGAATTCTTAAATTCGCTGGAGTCTATACTAAAGATGTTCGAGTATGGTGGCATACTAGATAGGCCACAATCATGCCAATATACCATGGGCACCACTGGTTCATATCATGAAGATAAGGCATTCATATTTCAGTTACACTTTCTACATAATAATAATTATTGTAAGGGTGAATTCTTAAACTCGCTGGAGTCTATACCAAAGATGTTCGAGTATGGTGGCATATATCACCAGATAGGCCATAGTCATGCCAATATACCATGGGCACCACTGGTTCATATCATGAAGATAAGGCATTCATATTTCAGTTACACTTTCTACATAATAATAATTATTGTAAGGGTGAATTCTTAAATTCTCTGGAGTCTATACCAAAGATGTTCGAGTATGGTGGCGTTTATCACAAGATACGCCATGGTCATGCCAATATACCATGGGCACCACTGGTTCATATCATGAAGATAAGGCATTCATATTTCAGTTACACTTTCTACATAATAATAATTATTGTAAGGGTGAATTCTTAAATACGCTGGGGTCTATACTAGAAATGTTCGAGTATGGTGGCATATATCACGAGATAGGCCACAATCATGTCAATATACCATGGGCACCACTGGTTCATATCATGAAGATAAGGCATTCATATTTCAGTTACACTTTCTACATAATAATAATTATTGTAAGGGTGAATTCTTAAATTCGCTGGGGTCTATACTAAAGATGTTCGAGTATAGTGGCATATATCACCAGATAGACCATATGGTGACATATATCACCAGATTGGTCATGATCATGCCAATATACCATGGGCACCACTGGTTCATATCATGAAGATAAGGCATTCATATTTCAGTTACACTTTCTACATAATAATAATTATTGTAAGGGTGAATTCTTAAATTCGCTAGAGTCTATACTAAAGATGTTCGAGTATGGTGGCATATATCATCAGATAGGCCACAATCATGTCAATATACCATGGGCACCACTGGTTCATATCATGAAGATAAGGCATTCATATTTCAGTTACACTTTCTACATAATAATAATTATTGTAAGGGTGAATTCTTAAATTCGCTGGGGTCTATACTAAAGATGTTCGAGTATAGTGGCATATATCACCAGATAGACCATATGGTGACATATATCACCAGGTTGGTCATGATCATGCCAATATACCATGGGCACCACTGGTTCATATCATGAAGATAAGGCATTCATATTTCAGTTACACTTTCTACATAATAATAATTATTGTAAGGGAGAATTCTTAAATTCGCTGGGGTCTATACTAAAGATGTTCGAGTATGGTGGCATATATCACCAGATAGGCCATGATCATGCCAATATACCATGGGCATCACTGGTTCATATCATGAAGATAAGGCATTCATATTTCAGTTACACGTTTTACATAATAATAATTATTGTTAGGTAGAATTCTTAAATTCGCTGGAGTCTATACTAAAGATGTTCGAGTATGGTGGCATACTAGATAGGCCACAATCATGCCAATATACCATGGGCACCACTGGTTCATATCATGAAGATAAGGCATTCATATTTCAGTTACACTTTCTACATAATAATAATTATTGTAAGGGTGAATTCTTAAACTCGCTGGAGTCTATACCAAAGATGTTCGAGTATGGTGGCATATATCACCAGATAGGCCATAGTCATGCCAATATACCATGGGCACCACTGGTTCATATCATGAAGATAAGGCATTCATATTTCAGTTACACTTTCTACATAATAATAATTATTGTAAGGGTGAATTCTTAAATTCTCTGGAGTCTATACCAAAGATGTTCGAGTATGGTGGCGTTTATCACAAGATACGCCATGGTCATGCCAATATACCATGGGCACCACTGGTTCATATCATGAAGATAAGGCATTCATATTTCAGTTACACTTTCTACATAATAATAATTATTGTAAGGGTGAATTCTTAAATACGCTGGGGTCTATACTAGAAATGTTCGAGTATGGTGGCATATATCACGAGATAGGCCACAATCATGTCAATATACCATGGGCACCACTGGTTCATATCATGAAGATAAGGCATTCATATTTCAGTTACACTTTCTACATAATAATAATTATTGTAAGGGTGAATTCTTAAATTCGCTGGGGTCTATACTAAAGATGTTCGAGTATAGTGGCATATATCACCAGATAGACCATATGGTGACATATATCACCAGATTGGTCATGATCATGCCAATATACCATGGGCACCACTGGTTCATATCATGAAGATAAGGCATTCATATTTCAGTTACACTTTGTACATAATAATAATTATTGTAAGGGTGAATTCTTAAATTCGCTGGAGTCTATACTAAAGATGTTCGAGTATGGTGGCATATATCATCAGATAGGCCACAATCATGCCAATATACCATGGACACTACTGGTTCATATCATGAAGATAAGGCATTCATATTTCAGTTACACTTTCTACATAATAATAATTATTGTAAGGGTGAATTCTTAGATTCGCTGGGGTCTATACTAGAGATTTTCGAGTATGGTGGCATATATCACTAGATAGGCCATGATCAAGACAATATACCATGGGCACCACTGTTTCATATCATGAAGATAAGGCATTCATATTTCAGTTACACTTTCTACATAATAATAATTATTGTAAGGGTGAATTCTTAAATTCACTAGAGTCTATACTAAAGATGTTCGAGTATGGTGGCATATATCACCAGATAGGCCATGATCAAGTCAATATACCATGGGCACCACTGGTTCATATCATGAAGATAAGGCATTCATATTTCAGTTACACTTTCTACATAATAATAATTATTGTAAGGATGAATTCTTAAATTCGCTGGGGTCTATACCAAAGATGTTCGAGTATGGTGGCATATATCATCAGATAGGCCATGATCATGCCAATATACCATAGGACCACTGGTTCATATCATGAAGATAAGGCATTCATATTTCAGTTACACTTTCTACATAATAATAATTATTGTAAGGGTGAATTCTTAAATTCGCTGGGGTCTATACTAGAAATGTTCGAGTATGGTGGCATATATCACGAGATAGGCCACAATCATGTCAATATACCATGGGCACCACTGGTTCATATCATGAAGATAAGGCATTCATATTTCAGTTACACTTTCTACATAATAATAATTATTGTAAGGGTGAATTCTTAAATTCGCTGGGGTCTATACTAGAAATGTTCGAGTATGGTGGCATATATCACCAGATAGGCCACAATCATGCCAATATACCATGGGCACCACTGGTTCATATCATGAAGATAAGGCATTCATATTTCAGTTACACTTTCTACATAATAATAATTATTGTAAGGGTGAATTCTTAAATTCGCTGGGGTCTATACTAAAAATGTTCGAGTATGGTGGCATATATCATCAGATAGGCCATGATCATGCCAATATACCATGGGCACCACTGGTTCATATCATGAAGATAAGGCATTCATATTTCAGTTACACTTTCTACATAATAATAATTATTGTAAGGGTGAATTCTTAAATTCGCTGGGGTCTATACTAAAGATGTTCGAGTATGGTGGCATATATCACCAGATAGGCCATGATCATGCCAATATACCATAGGCACCACTGGTTCATATCATGAAGATAAAGTATTCATATTTCAATTATACTTTCCACATAATAATAATTATTGTAAGGGTGAATTCTCAAATTCTCTGGGGTATATACTAAAGATGTTCGAGTATGGTGGCATATATCACTAGATAGGCCACAATCATGCCAATATACCATGGACACCACTGGTTCATATCATGAAGATAAGGCATTCATATTTCAGTTACACTTTCTACATAATAATAATTATTGTAAGGGTGAATTCTTAAATTCGCTATGGTCTGTACTAAAAATGTTCGAGTATGGTGGTATATATCACCAGATAGGTCATGATAAAGTCAATATACCATGGGCACCACTGGTTCATATCATGAAGATAAGGCATTCATATTTCAGTTACACTTTGTACATAATAATAATTATTGTAAGGGTGAATTCTTAAATTCGCTGGAGTCTATACTAAAGATGTTCGAGTATGGTGGCATATATCATCAGATAGGCCACAATCATGCCAATATACCATGGACACCACTGATTCATATCATGAAGATAAGGCATTCATATTTCAGTTACAATTTCTACATAATAATAATTATTGTAAGGGTGAATTCTTAGATTCGCTGGGGTCTATACTAGAGATGTTCGAGTATGGTGGCATATATCGTTAGATAGGCCACAATCATGCCAATATACCAAGGGCACCACTGGTTCATATCATGAAGATAAGGCATTCATATTTCAGTTACACTTTCTACATAATAATAATTATTGTAAGGGTGAATTCTTAAATTCGTTGGAGTCTATACTAAAGATGTTCGAGTATGGTGGCATATATCACCAGATAGGCCATGATCATGCCAATATACCATGGGCACCACTGGTTCATCTCATGAAGATAAAACATTCATATTTCAGTTACACTTTCTAAATAATAATAATTATTGTAAGGGTGAATTCTTAAATTCGCTGGAGTCTATACTAAAGATGTTCGAGTATGTTGGCATATATCACCAGATAGGCCATGATCATGCCAATATACCATGGGCACCACTGGTTCATATCATGAAAATAAGGCATTCATATTTCAGTTACACTTTCTACATAATAATAATTATTGTAAGGGTGAATTCTTAAATTCGCTGGAGCCTATACTAAAGATGGTCGAGTATGGTGGCGTATATCACCAGATAGGCCGTGGTCATGCCAATATACCATGGGCACCACTGGTTCATATCATGAAGATAAGGCATTCATATTTCAGTTACACTTTATACATAATAATAATTATTGTAAGGGTGAATTCTTAAATTCGCTGGAGTCTATACTAAAGATGTTCGAGTATGGTGGCATATATCACCAGATAGGCCACAATCATGCTAATATACCATGGGCACCACTGGTTCATATCATGAAGATAAGGCATTCATATTTCAGTTACACTTTCTACATAATAATAATTATTGTAAGGGTGAATTCTTAAATTCGCTAGAGTCTATACTAAAGATGTTCGAGTATGGTGGCATATATCATCAGATAGGCCACAATAATGCTTATATACCATGGGCACCACTGGTTCATATCATGAAGATAAGGCATTCATATTTCAGTTACACTTTCTACATAATAATAATTATTGTAAGGATGAATTCTTAAATTCGCTGGAGTCTATACTAAAGATGTTCGAGTATGGTGGCATATATCATCAGATAGGCCACAATCATGCCAATATACCATAGGACCACTGGTTCATATCATGAAGATAAGGCATTCATATTTCAGTTACAATTTCTACATAATAATAATTATTGTAAGGGTGAATTCTTAGATTCGCTGGGGTCTATACTAAAGATGTTCGAGTATGGTGACATATATCACCAGATAGGCCACAATCATGCCAATATACCAAGGGCACCACTGGTTCATATCATGAAGATAAGGCATTCATATTTCAGTTACACTTTCTACATAATAATAATTATTGTAAGGGTGAATTCTTAAATTCGCTGGAGTCTATACTAGAAATGTTCGAGTATGGTGGCATATATCATCAGATAGGCCACAATCATGCCAATATACCATGGGCACCACTGGTTCATATCATGAAGATAAGGCATTCATATTTCAGTTACACTTTCTACATAATAATAATTATTGTAGGGGTGAATTCTTAAATTCGCTGGGGTCTATACTAAAGATGTTCGAGTATGGTGGCATATATCACCAGATAGGCCACAATCATGCCAATATACCATGGGCACCACTGGTTCATATCATGAAGATAAGGCATTCATATTTCAGTTACACTTTCTACATAATAATAATTATTGTAAGGGTGAATTCTTAAATTTGCTGGGGTCTATACTAAAGATGTTCGAGTATGGTGGCATATATCACCAGATAGGCCATGGTCATGCCAATATACCATGGGCACTACTGGTTCATATCATGAAGATAAGGCATTCATATTTCAGTTACACTTTTTACATAATAATAATTATTGTAAGGGTGAATTCTTAAATTCGCTGGGGTCTATACTTAAGATGTTCGAGTATGGTGGCATATATCACCACATAAGCCATGATCATGCCAATATACCATGCGCACCACTGGTTCATATCATGAAAATAAGGCATTCATATTTCAGTTACACTTTCTACATAATAATAATTATTGTAAGGGTGAATTCTTAAACTCGCTGGAGTCTATACCAAAGATGTTCGAGTATGGTGGCATATATCACTAGATAGGCCACAATCATGCCAATATACCATGGGCACCAATGGTTCATATCATGAAGATAAGGCATTCATATTTCAGTTACACTTTCTACATAATAATAATTATTGTAAGGGTGAATTCTTAAATTCGCTGGAGTCTATACTAAAGACGTTCGAGTATAGTGGCGTATATCACCAGATAGGCCACAATCATGCCAATATACCATGTGCATCACTGGTTCATCTCATGAAGATAAGGCATTCATATTTCAGTTACAATTTCTACATAATAATAATTATTGTAAGGGTAAATTCTTAAATTCGCTGGGGTCTATACTAGAAATGTTCGAGTATGGTGGCATATATCACCAGATAGGCCACAATCATGTCAATATACCATGGACACCACTGGTTCATATCATGAAGATAAGGCATTCATATTTCAGTTACACTTTCTACAAAATAATAATTATTGTAAGGGTGAATTCTTAAATTCGCTAGAGTCTATACTAAAGATGTTCGAGTATGGTGGCATATATCACCAGATAGGCCACAACATTGTCAATATTCCATGGGCACCACTGGTTCATATCATGAAGATAAGGCATTCATATTTCAGTTACACTTTCTACATAATAATAATTATTGTAGGGGTGAATTCTTAAATTCGCTGGGGTCTATACTAAAGATGTTTGAGTATGGTGGCATATATCACCAGATAGGCCATGATCATGCCAATATACCATGTGCATCACTGGTTCATATCATGAAAATAAGGCATTCATATTTCAGTTACACTTTTTACATAATAATAATTATTGTAAGGGTGAATTCTTAAATTCGCTGGGGTCTATACTAAAGATGTTCGAGTATGGTGGCATATATCACCAGATAGGCCATGATCATGCCAATATACCATGGGCACCACTGGTTCATATCATGAAGTTAAGGCATTCATATTTCAGTTACACTTTCTACATAATAATAATTATTGTAAGGGTGAATTCTTAAATTCGCTGGAGTCTATACTAAAGATGTTTGAGTATGGTGGCGCATATCACCAGATAGGCCGTGGTCATGCCAATATACCATGTGCACCACTGGTTCATATCATGAAGAAAAGGCATTCATATTTCAGTTACACTTTCTACATAATAATAATTATTGTAAGGGTGAATTCTTAAATTCGCTGGGGTCTATACTAAAAATGTTCGAGTATGGTGGCATATATCACTAGATAGGCCACAATCATGTCAATATACCATGAGCACCACTGGTTCATATCATGAAGATAAGGCATTCATATTTCAGTTACACTTTCTACATAATAATAATTATTGTAAGGGTGAATTCTTAAATTCGCTGGAGTCTATACCAAAGATGTTCGAGTATGGTGGCATATATCACCAGATAGGCCACAATCATGCCAATATACCATGGACACCACTGGTTCATATCATGAAGATAAGGCATTCATATTTCAGTTACACTTTCTACATAATAATAATTATTGTAGGGGTGAATTCTTAAATTCGCTGGGGTCTATACTAAAAATGTTCGAGTATGGTGGCATATATCACTAGATAGGCCACAATAATGCTAATATACCATGGGCACCACTGGTTCATATCATGAAGATAAGGCATTCATATTTCAGTTACACTTTCTACATAATAATAATTATTGTAAGGGTGAATTCTTAAATTCGCTGGGGTCTATACTAGAAATGTTTGAGTATGGTGGCATATATCACCAGATAGGCCATGGTCATTCCAATATACCATGGGCACCACTGGTTCATATCATGAAGATAAGGCATTCATATTTCAGTTACACTTTCTACATAATAATAATTATTGTAAGGGTGAATTCTTAAATTCGCTGGGGTCTATACTAAAGATGTTCGAGTATGGTGGGATATATCACCAGATAGGCCATGATCATGCCAATATACCATGGGCATCACTGGTTCATATCATGAAAATAAGGCATTCATATTTCAGTTACACTTTTTACATAATAATAATTATTTTAAGGGTGAATTCTTAAATTCGCTGGGGTCTATACTAAAGATGTTCGAGTATGGTGGCATATATCACCAGATAGGCCATGATCATGCCAATATACCATGGGCACCACTGGTTCATATCATGCAGATAAGGCATTCATATTTCAGTTACACTTTCTACATAATAATAATTATTGTAAGGGTGAATTCTTAAATTCGCTGGGGTCTATACTAAAGATGTTCGAGTATGGTGGCATATATCACCAGATAGGCCACAATCATGCCAATATACCATGGACACCACTGGTTCATATCATGAAGATAAGGCATTCATATTTCAGTTACACTTTCTACATAATAATAATTATTGTAAGGGTGAATTCTTAAATTCGCTGGGGTCTATACTAAAAATGTTCGAGTATGTTGGCATATATCACCAGATAGGCCATGATCATGCCAATATACCATGGGCACCACTGGTTCATATCATGAAGATAAGGCATTCATATTTCAGTTACACTTTCTACATAATAATAATTATTGTAGGGGTGAATTCTTAGATTCGCTGGGGTCTATACTAGAGATGTTCGAGTATGGTGGCATATGTCACCAGATAGGCCACAATCATGTCAATATACCATGGACACCACTGGTTCATCTCATGAAGATAAGGCATTCATATTTCAGTTACACTTTCTACATAATAATAATTATTGTAAGGGTGAATTCTTAAATTCGCTGGGGTCTATACTAAAAATGTTCGAGTATGGTGGCATATATCACCAGATAGGCCATGATCATGCCAATATAACATGGGCATCACTGGTTCATATCATGAAGATAAGGCATTCATATTTCAGTTACACGTTTTACATAATAATAATTATTGTAAGGGTGAATTCTTAAATTCGCTGGGGTCTATACTAAAGATGTTCGAGTATGGTGGCATATTTCATCAGATAGGCCACAATCATGCCAATATACCATAGGAACCACTGGTTCATATCATGAAGATAAGGCATTCATATTTCAATTATACTTTCTACATAATAATAATTATTGTAAGGGTGAATTCTTAAATTCGCTGGGGTATATACTAAAGATGTTCGAGTATGGTGGCATATATCATCAGATATGCCATAATCATAGGGTGGCATATATCGCCAGATAGGCCATGATCATGCCAATATACCTAGGGCACCACTGGTTCATATCATGAAGATAAGGCATTCATAATTCAGTTACACTTTCTACATAATAATAATTATTGTAAGAGTGAATTCTTAAATTCGCTGGAGTCTATACTAAAGATGTTCGAGTATGGTGGCATATATCACCAGATAGGCCACAATAATGCTAATATACCATGGGCACCACTGGTTCATATCATGAAGATAAGGCATTCATATTTCAGTTACACTTTCTACATAATAATAATTATTGTAAGGGTGAATTCTTAAATTCGCTGGGGTCAATACGAAAGATGTTCGAGTATGGTGGCATATATCATCAGATAGGCCATAATCATGCCAATATACCATGGACACCACTGGTTCATATCATGAAAATAAAGCATTCATATTTCAGTTACACTTTCTACATAATAATAATTATTGTAAGGGTGAATTCTTAAATTCACTGGAGTCTATACTAAAGATGTTCGAGTATGGTGGCATATATCACCAGATAGGCCACAATCATGCCAATATACCATGGGCACCACTGGTTCATATCATGAAGATTAGGCATTCATATTTCAGTTACACTTTCTACATAATAATAATTATTGTAAGGGTGAATTCTTAAATTCGCTAGAGTCTATACTAAAGATGTTCGAGTATGGTGGCATATATCACCAGATAGACCATGATCAAGTCAATATACCATGGGCACCACTGGTTCATATCATGAAGATAAGGCATTCATATTTCAGTTACACTTTCTACATAATAATAATTATTGTAAGGATGAATTCTTAAATTCGCTGGAGTCATTTCTAAAGATGTTCGAGTATGGTGGCATATATCATCAGATAGGCCACAATCATGCCAATATACCATAGAACCACTAGTCCATATCATGAAGATAAGGCATTCATATTTCAGTTACAATTTCTACATAATAATAATTATTGTAAGGGTGAATTCTTAAATTCGCTGGGGTCTATAAGAGAGATGTTCGAGTATGGTGGCATATATCACTAGATAGGCCACAATTATGCCAATATACCATAGGACACCACTGGTTCATATCATGAAGATAAGGCATTCATATTTCAGTTACACTTTCTACATAATAATAATTATTGTAAGGGTGAATTCTTAAATTCGCTGGGGTCTATACTAAAGATGTTCGAGTATGGTGGCATATATCACCAGATAGGCCATGATCATGCCAATATACCATGGGCACCACTAGTTCATATCATGAAGATAAGGCATTCATATTTCAGTTACACTTTCTACATAATAATAATTATTGTAAGGGTGAATTCTTAAATTCGCTGGGGTCTATACTAAAGATGTTCGAGTATGGTGGCATATATCACCAGATAGGCCACAATCATGCCAATATACCATGGGCACCACTGGTTCATATCATGAAGATAAGGCATTCATATTTCAGTTACACTTTCTACATAATAATAATTATTGTAAGGGAGAATTCTTAAATTCGCTGGGGTCTATACTAAAGATGTTCGAGTATGGTGGCATATATCACCAGATAGGCCATGATCATGCCAATATACCATGGGCATCACTGGTTCATATCATGAAGATAAGGCATTCATATTTCAGTTACACGTTTTACATAATAATAATTATTGTTAGGTAGAATTCTTAAATTCGCTGGAGTCTATACTAAAGATGTTCGAGTATGGTGGCATATTTCATCAGATAGGCCACAATCATGCCAATATACCATAGGAACCACTGGTTCATATCATGAAGATAAGGCATTCATATTTCAATTATACTTTCTACATAATAATAATTATTGTAAGGGTGAATTCTTAAATTCGCTGGGGTATATACTAAAGATGTTCGAGTATGGTGGCATATATCATCAGATAGGCCATGGTAATGCCAATATACCATGGGCACCACTGGTTCATATCATGAAGATAAGGCATTCATATTTCAGTTACACTTTCTACATAATAATAATTATTGTAAGGGTGAATTCTTAAATTCGCTGGAGTCTATACTAAAGATGTTCGAGTATGGTGGCATATATCATCAGATAGGCCACAATCATGCCAATATACCATGGGCACCACTGGTTCATATCATGAAGATAAGGCATTCATATTTCAGTTACACTTTCTACATAATAATAATTATTGTAAGGGTGAATTCTTAAATTTGCTAGAGTCTATACCAAAGATGTTCGAGTATGGTGGCATATATCATCAGATAGGCCACAATCATGCCAATATACCATGGGCACCACTGGTTCATATCATGAAGATAAGGCATTCATATTTCAGTTACACTTTCTACATAATAATAATTATTGTAAGGGTGAATTCTTAAATTCGCTAGAGTCTATACTAAAGATGTTCGAGTATGGTGGCATATATCATCAGATAGGCCACAATTATGCCAATATACCATGGGCACCACTGGTTCACATCATGAAGATAAGGCATTCATATTTCAGTTACACTTTCTACATAATAATAATTATTGTAAGGGTGAATTCTTAAGTTCGCTGGAGTCTATACTAGAGATGTTCGAGTATGGTGGCATATATCACTAGATAGGCCACAATCATGCCAATATACCATGGGCACCACTGGTTCATATCATGAAGATAAGGCATTCATATTTCAGTTACACTTTCTACATAATAATAATTATTGTAAGGGTGAATTCTTAAATTCGCTGGGGTCTATACTAGAGATGTCCAAGTATGGTGGCATATATCACCAGATAGGCCATGATCATGCCAATATACCATGGGCACCACTGGTTCATATCATGAAGATAAGGCATTCATATTTCAGTTATACTTTCTACATAATAATAATTATTGTAAGGGTGAATTCTTAAATTCGCTGGAGTCTATACTAAAGATGTTCGAGTATGGTGGCATATATCACCAGATAGGCCATGATCATGCCAATATACCATGGGCACCACTGGTTCATATCATGAAGATAAGGCATTCATATTTCAGTTACACTTTCTACATAATAATAATTATTATGAGGGTGAATTCTTAAATTCGCTGGGGTCTATACTAAAGATGTTCGAGTATGGTGGCATATATCATCAGATAGGCCACAATCATGCCAATATACCATGGGCACCACTGGTTCATATCATGAAGATAAGGCATTCATATTTCAGTTACACTTTCTACATAATAATAATTATTGTAAGGGTGAATTCTTAAATTCGCTGGGGTCTATACAAAAATGTTCGAGTATGGTGGCATATATCACCAGATAGGCCACAATTATGCCAATATACCATGGGCACCACTGGTTCATATCATGAAGATAAGGCATTCATATTTCAGTTACACTTTCTACATAATAATAATTATTGTAAGGGTGAATTCTTAAATTTGCTGGGGTCTATACTAAAATGTTCGAGTATGATGGCATATATCACCAGATAGGCCATGGTCATGCCAATATACCAAGGGCACCACTGGTTCATATCATGAAGATAAGGCATTCATATTTCAGTTACACTTTCTACATAATAATAATTATTGTAAGGGTGAATTCTTAAATTCGCTGGGGTCTATACTAAAGATGTTCGAGTATGGTGGCATATATCACCAGATAGGCCACAATCATGCCAATATACTATAGGAACCACTGGTTCATATCATGAAGATAAAGCATTCATATTTCAGTTACATTTTCTACATAATAATAATTATTGTAAGGGTGAATTCTTAAATTCGCTGGGGTCTATACTAGAGATGTTTGAGTATGGTGGCATATATCACCAGATAGGCCATGATCATGCCAATATACCAAGGGCACCACTGGTTCATATCATGAAGATTAGGCATTCATAATTCAGTTACACTTTCTACATAATAATAATTATTGTAAGGGTGAATTCTTAAATTTGCTGGGGTCTATACTAAAGATGTTCGAGTATGGTGGCATATATCACCAGATAGGTCATGGTCATGCCAATATACCATGGGCACTACTGGTTCATATCATGAAGATAAGGCATTCATATTTCAGTTACACTTTCTACATAATAATAATTATTGTAAGGGTGAATTCTTAAATTCGCTGGGGTCTATACTTAAGATGTTCGAGTATGGTGGCATATATCACCACATTAGCCATGATCATGCCACTATACCATGCGCACCACTGGTTCATATCATGAAAATAAGGCATTCATATTTCAGTTACACTTTCTACATAATAATAATTATTGTAAGGGTGAATTCTTAAACTCGCTGGAGTCTATACCAAAGATGTTCGAGTATGGTGGCATATATCACCAGATAGGCCACAATCATGCCAATATACCATGGGCACCACTGGTTCATCTCATGAAGATAAGGCATTCATATTTCAGTTACAATTTCTACATAATAATAATTATTGTAAGGGTGAATTCTTAAATTCGCTGGGGTCTATACTAGAAATGTTCGAGTATGGTGGCATATATCACCAGATAGGCCACAATCATGTCAATATACCATGGACACCACTGGTTCATATCATGAAGATAAGGCATTCATATTTCAGTTACGCTTTCTACAAAATAATAATTATTGTAAGGGTGAATTTTTAAATTCGCTAGAGTCTATACTAAAGATGTTCGAGTATGGTGGTATATATCACCAGATAGGCCACAATCATGCCAATATTCCATGGACACCACTGGTTCATATCATGAAGATAAGGCATTCATATTTCAGTTACACTTTCTACATAATAATAATTATTGTAGGGGTGAATTCTTAAATTCGCTGGGGTCTATACTAAAGATGTTTGAGTATGGTGGCATATATCACCAGATAGGCCATGATCATACCAATATACCATGTGCATCACTGGTTCATATCATGAAAATAAGGCATTCATATTTCAGTTACACTTTTTACATAATAATAATTATTGTAAGGGTGAATTCTTAAATTCGCTGGGGTCTATACTAAAGATGTTCGAGTATGGTGGCATATATCACCAGATAGGCCATGATCATGCCAATATACCAAGGGCACCACTGGTTCATATCATGAAGATAAGGCATTCATATTTCAGTTACACTTTCTACATAATAATAATTATTGTAAGGGTGAATTCTTAAATTCGCTGGAGTCTATACTAAAGATGTTCGAGTATGGTGGCATATATCATCAGATAGGCCACAATCATGCCAATATACCATGGGCACCACTGGTTCATATCATGAAGATAAGGCATTCATATTTCAGTTACACTTTCTACATAATAATAATTATTGTAAGGGTGAATTCTTAAATTTGCTAGAGTCTATACTAAAGATGTTCGAGTATGGTGGCATATATCATCAGATAGGCCACAATCATGCCAATATACCATGGGCACCACTGGTTCATATCATGAAGATAAGGCATTCATATTTCAGTTACACTTTCTACATAATAATAATTATTATAAGGGTGAATTCTTAAATTCGCTGGGGTCTATACTAAAGATGTTCGAGTATGGTGGCATATATCATCAGATAGGCCATGGGCATGCCAATATACCATGGGCACCACTGGTTCATATCATGAAGATAAGGCATTCATATTTCAGTTACACTTTCTACATAATAATAATTATTGTAAGGGTGAATTCTTAAATTCGCTGGAGTCTATACTAGAGATGTTCGAGTATGGTGGCATATATAACTAGATAGGCCACAATCATGCCAATATACCATGGGCACCACTGATTCATATCATGAAGATAAGGCATTCATATTTCAGTTACACTTTCTACATAATAATAATTATTGTAAGGGTGAATTCTTAAATTCGCTGGGGTCTATACTAGAGATGTTCAAGTATGGTGGCATATATCACCAGATAGGCCATGATCATGGCAATATACCATGGGCACCACTGGTTCATATCATGAAGATAAGGCATTCATATTTCAGTTACACTTTCTACATAATAATAATTATTGTAAGGGTGAATTCTTAAATTCGCTGGGGTCTATACTAAAGATGTTCGAGTATGGTGGCATATATCACCAGATAGGTCATGATCATGTCAATATACCATGGGCACCACTGGTTCATATCATGAAGATAAGGCATTCATATTACAGTTACACTTTCTACATAATAATAAATATTATAAGGGTGAATTCTTAAATTCGCTGGGGTCTATACTAAAGATGTTCGAGTATGGTGGCATATATCATCAGATAGGCCACAATCATGCCAATATACCATGGGCACCACTGGTTCATATCATGAAGATAAGGCATTCATATTTCAGTTACACTTTCTACATAATAATAATTATTGTAAGGGTGAATTCTTAAATTCGCTGGGGTCTATACAAAAATGTTCGAGTATGGTGGCATAAATCACTAGATAGGCCACAATCATGCCAATATACCATGGGCACCACTGGTTCATATCATGAAGATAAGGCATTCATATTTCAGTTACACTTTCTACATAATAATAATTATTGTAAGGGTGAATTCTTAAATTTGCTGGGGTCTTTACTAAAATGTTCGAGCATGGTGGCATATATCACCAGATAGGCCATGGTCATGCCAATATACCATGGGCACCACTGGTTCATATCATGAAGATAAGGCATTCATATTTCAGTTACACTTTCTAAATAATAATAATTATTGTAAGGGTGAATTCTTAAATTCGCTGGGGTCTATACTAAAGATGTTCGAGTATGGTGGCATATATCACCAGATAGGCAATGGTCATGCTAATATACCATGGGCACCACTGGTTCATATCATGAAGATAAGGCATTCATATTTCAATTATACTTTCTACATAATAATAATTATTGTAAGGGTGAATTCTTAAATTCGCTGGGGTATATACTAAAGATGTCCGAGTATGGTGGCATATATCACCAGATAGGTCATGATCAAGCCAATATACCATGGGCACCACTGGTTCATATCATAAAGATAAGGCATTCTTATTTCAGTTATACTTTCTACATAATAATAATTATTGTAAGGGTGAATTCTTAAATTCGCTGGAGTCTATACTAAAGATGTTCGAGTATGGTGGCATATATCATCAGATAGGCCACAATCATGCCAATATACCATAGGACCACTGGTTCATATCATGAAAATAAGGCATTCATATTTCAGTTACAATTTCTACATAATAATAATTATTGTAAGGGTGAATTCTTAGATTCGCTGGGGTCTATACTAGAGATGTTCGAGTATGGTGGCATATATCACCAGATAGGCCATGATCATGCCAATATACCATGGGCACCACTGGTTCATATCATGAAGATAAGGCATTCATAATTCAGTTACACTTTCTACATAATAATAATTATTGTAAGGGTGAATTCTTAAATTCGCTGGAGTCTATACTAGAGATGTTCGAGTATGGTGGCATATATCATCAGATAGGCCACAATCATGCCAATATACCATGGGCACCACTGGTTCATATCATGAAGATAAGGCATTCATATTTCAGTTACACTTTCTACATAATAATAATTATTGTAAGGGTGAATTCTTAAATTCGCTGGGGTCTATACAAAAATGTTCGAGTATGGTGGCAAATATCACTAGATAAGCCACAATTATGCCAATATACCATGGGCACCACTGGTTCATATCATGAAGATAAGGCATTCATATTTCAGTTACACTTTCTACATAATAATAATTATTGTAAGGGTGAATTCTTAAATTTGCTGGGGTCTATACTAAAATGTTCGAGTATGATGGCATATATCACCAGATAGGCCATGGTCATGCCAATATACCATGGGCACCACTGGTTCACATCATGAAGATAAGGCATTCATATTTCAGTTACACTTTCTACATAATAATAATTATTGTAAGGGTGAATTCTTAAATTCGCTGGAGTCTATACTAGAGATGTTCGAGTATGGTGGCATACACATCAGATAGGCCACAATCATGCCAATATACCATGGGCACCACTGGTTCATATCATGAAGATAAGGCATTCATATTTCAGTTACACTTTCTACATAATAATAATTATTGTAAGGGTGAATTCTTAAATTCGCTGGGGTCTATACTAGAAATGTTCAAGTATGGTGGCATATATCACCAGATAGGCCATGATCATGCCAATATACCATGGACATCACTGGTTCATATCATGAAGATAAGGCATTCATATTTCAGTTACACTTTCTACATAATAATAATTATTGTAAGGGTGAATTCTTAAATTCGCTGGGGTCTATACTAAAGATGTTCGAGTATGGTAGCATATATCACCAGATAGGCCATGATCATGCCAATATACCATGGGCACCACTGGTTCATATCATGAAGATAAGGCATGCATATTTCAGTTACACTTTCTACATAATAATAATTATTGTAAGGGTGAATTCTTAAATTCGCTGGGGTCTATACTAAAGATGTTCGAGTATGGTGGCATATATCATCAGATAGGCCACAATCATGCCAATATACCATGGGCACCACTGGTTCATATCATGAAGATAAGGCATTCATATTTCAGTTACACTTTCTACATAATAATAATTATTGTAAGGGTGAATTCTTAAATTCGCTGGGGTCTATACAAAAATGTTCGAGTATGGTGGCAAATATCACTAGATAGGCCACAATTATGCCAATATACCATGGGCACCACTGGTTCATATCATGAAGATAAGGCATTCATATTTCAGTTACACTTTCTACATAATAATAATTATTGTAAGGGTGAAATCTTAAATTCGCTGGGGTCTATACTAAAGATGTTCGAGTATGGTGGCATATATTACCAGATAGGCAATGGTCATGCTAATATACCATGGGCACCACTGGTTCATATCATGAAGATAAGGCATTCATATTTCAATTATACTTTCTACATAATAATAATTATTGTAAGGGTGAATTCTTAAATTTGCTGGGGTCTATACTAAAATGTTCGAGTATGATGGCATATATCACCAGATAGGCCATGGTCATGCCAATATACCATGGGCACCACTGGTTCATATCATGAAGATAAGGCATTCATATTTCAGTTACACTTTCTACATAATAATAATTATTGTAAGGGTGAATTCTTAAATTCGCTGGGGTCTATACTAGCAATGTTCGAGTATGGTGGCATATATCACCAGATAGGCCACAATAATGCTAATATACCATGGGAACCACTGGTTCATCTCATGAAGATAAGGCATTCATATTTCAGTTACACTTTCTACATAATAATAATTATTGTAAGGGTGAATTCTTAAATTCGCTGGAGTCTATACTAAAGATGTTCGAGTATGGTGGCATATATCATCAGATAGGCCACAATTATGTCAATATACTATGAGCACCACTGGTTCATATCATGAAGATAAGGCATTCATATTTCAGTTACACTTTCTACATAATAATAATTATTGTAAGGGTGAATTCTTAAATTCGCTGGGGTCTATACTAAAGATGTTCGAGTATGGTGGCATATATCACCAGATAGGCCACAATCATGTCAATATACCATGGGCACCACTGGTTCATATCATGAAGATAAAGTATTCATATTTCAAATATACTTTCTACATAATAATAATTATTGTAAGGGTGAATTCTTAAATTCGCTGGAGTCTATACTAAAGATGTTCGAGTATGGTGGCATATATCATCAGATAGGCCACAATTATGCCAATATACCATGGGCACCACTGGTTCATATCATGAAGATAAGGCATTCATATTTCAGTTACACTTTCTACATAATAATAATTATTGTAAGGGTGAATTCTTAAATTCGCTGGGGTCTATACTAGAGATGTTTGAGTATGGTGGCATATATCACCAGATAGGCCATGATCATGCCAATATACCAAGGGCACCACTGGTTCATATCATGAAGATTAGGCATTCATAATTCAGTTACACTTTCTACATAATAATAATTATTGTAAGGGTGAATTCTTAAATTCGCTGGGGTCTATACTAGAGATGTTCGAGTATGGTGGAATATATTACCAGATAGGCCATGATCATGCCAATATACCATGGACACCACTGGTTCATATCATGAAGATAAGTCATTCATAATTCAGTTACACTTTCTACATAATAATAATTATTGTAAGGATGAATTCTTAAATTCGCTGGGGTCTATACTAGAGATGTTCGAGTATGGTGGCATATATTACCAGATAGGCCATGATCATGCCAATATACCATGTGCACCACTGGTTCATATCATGAAGATAAGCCATTCATATTTCAGTTACACTTTCTACATAATAATAATTATTGTAAGGGTGAATTCTTAAATTCGCTGGGGTCTATACTAGAGATGTTCGAGTATGGTGGCATATATCACCAGATAGGCCATAATCATGCCAATATACCATGGGCACCACTGGTTCATATCATGAAGATAAAACATTCATATTTCAGTTACACTTTCTACAAAATAATAATTATTGTAAGGGTGAATGCTTAAATTCGCTGGAGTCTATACTAAAGATGTTCGAGTATCGTGGCATATATCACCATATAGGCCACAATCATGCCAATATACCATGGGCACCACTGGTTCATATCATGAAGATAAGGCATTCATATTTCAGTTACACTTTCTACATAATAATAATTATTGTAAGGGTGAATTCTTAAATTCGCTGGGGTCTATAATAGAGATGTTCGAGTATGGTGGCATATATCACTAGATAGGCCACAATCATGCTAATATACCATGGGCACCACTGGTTCATATCATGAAGATAAGGCATTCATATTTCAGTTACACTTTCTACATAATAATAATTATTGTAAGGGTGAATTCTTAAATTCGCTGGAGTCTATACTAAAGATGTTCGAGTATGGTGGCATATATCACCAGATAGGTCATGATCAAGCCAATATACCATGGGTACCACTGGTTCATATCATAAAGATAAGGCATTCATATTTCAGTTACACTTTCTACATAATAATAATTATTGTAAGGGTGAATTCTTAAATTCGCTGGTGTCTATACTAAAGATGTTCGAGCATGGTGGCATATATCATCAGATGGGCCACAATCATGCCAATATACCATGGGCACCACTGGTTCATATCATAAAGATAAGGCATTCATATTTCAGTTACACTTTCTACATAATAATAATTATTGTAAGGGTGAATTCTTAAATTCGCTGGGGTCTATACTAAAAATGTTCGAGTATGGTGGCATATATCACCAGATAGGCCATGATCATGCCAATATACCATGGGCACCACTGGTTCATATCATGAAGATAAGGCATTCATAATTCAGTTACACTTTCTACATAATAATAATTATTGTAAGGGTGAATTCTTAAATTCGCTGGAGTCTATACTAAAGATGTTCGAGTATGGTGGCATATATCACCAGATAGGCCATGGTCATGCCAATATACCATGGACAGCACTGGTTCATATCATGAAGATAAGGCATTCATATTTCAGTTACACTTTCTAAATAATAATAATTATTGTAAGGGTGAATTCTTAAATTCGCTGGAGTCTATACTAAAGATGTTCGAGTATAGTGGCATATATCACCAGATAGGCCAGAATCATGCCAATATACCATGGACACCACTGGTTCATATCATGAAGATAAGGCATTCATATTTCAGTTACACTTTCTACATAATAATAATTATTGTAAGGGTGAATTCTTAAATTCGCTGGGGTCTATACTAGAGATGTTCGAGTATGGTGGCATATATCACCAGATAGGTCATGATCAAGCCAATATACCATGGGCACCACTGGTTCATATCATAAAGATAAGGCATTCATATTTCAGTTATACTTTCTACATAATAATAATTATTGTAAGGGTGAATTCTTAAATTCGCTGGAGTCTATACTAGAGATGTTCGAGTATGGTGGCATATATCATCAGATAGGCCACAATCATGCCAATATACCATGGGCACCACTGGTTCATATCATGAAGATAAGGCATTCATATTTCAGTTACACTTTCTACATAATAATAATTATTGTAAGGGTGAATTCTTAGATTCGCTGGGGTCTATACTAGAGATGTTCGAGTATGGTGGCATATATCACCAGATAGGCCATGATCATGCCAATATACCATGGGCACCACTGGTTCATATCATGAAGATAAGGCATTCATAATTCAGTTACACTTTCTACATAATAATAATTATTGTAAGGGTGAATTCTTAAATTCGCTGGAGTCTATACTAGAGATGTTCGAGTATGGTGGCATATATCATCAGATAGGCCACAATCATGCCAATATACCATGGGCACCACTGGTTCATATCATGAAGATAAGGCATTCATATTTCAGTTACACTTTCTACATAATAATAATTATTGTAAGGGTGAATTCTTAAATTCGCTGGGGTCTATACAAAAATGTTCGAGTATGGTGGCAAATATCACTAGACAAGCCACAATTATGCCAATATACCATGGGCACCACTGGTTCATATCATGAAGATAAGGCATTCATATTTCAGTTACACTTTCTACATAATAATAATTATTGTAAGGGTGAATTCTTAAATTTGCTGGGGTCTATACTAAAATGTTCGAGTATGATGGCATATATCACCAGATAGGCCATGGTCATGCCAATATACCATGGGCACCACTGGTTCACATCATGAAGATAAGGCATTCATATTTCAGTTACACTTTCTACATAATAATAATTATTGTAAGGGTGAATTCTTAAATTCGCTGGAGTCTATACTAGAGATGTTCGAGTATGGTGGCATACACATCAGATAGGCCACAATCATGCCAATATACCATGGGCACCACTGGTTCATATCATGAAGATAAGGCATTCATATTTCAGTTACACTTTCTACATAATAATAATTATTGTAAGGGTGAATTCTTAAATTCGCTGGGGTCTATACTAGAAATGTTCAAGTATGGTGGCATATATCACCAGATAGGCCATGATCATGCCAATATACCATGGACATCACTGGTTCATATCATGAAGATAAGGCATTCATATTTCAGTTACACTTTCTACATAATAATAATTATTGTAAGGGTGAATTCTTAAATTCGCTGGGGTCTATACTAAAGATGTTCGAGTATGGTAGCATATATCACCAGATAGGCCATGATCATGCCAATATACCATGGGCACCACTGGTTCATATCATGAAGATAAGGCATTCATATTTCAGTTACACTTTCTACATAATAATAATTATTGTAAGGGTGAATTCTTAAATTCGCTGGGGTCTATACTAAAGATGTTCGAGTATGGTGGCATATATCATCAGATAGGCCACAATCATGCCAATATACCATGGGCACCACTGGTTCATATCATGAAGATAAGGCATTCATATTTCAGTTACACTTTCTACATAATAATAATTATTGTAAGGGTGAATTCTTAAATTCGCTGGGGTCTATACAAAAATGTTCGAGTATGGTGGCAAATATCACTAGATAGGCCACAATTATGCCAATATACCATGGGCACCACTGGTTCATATCATGAAGATAAGGCATTCATATTTCAGTTACACTTTCTACATAATAATAATTATTGTAAGGGTGAAATCTTAAATTCGCTGGGGTCTATACTAAAGATGTTCGAGTATGGTGGCATATATTACCAGATAGGCAATGGTCATGCTAATATACCATGGGCACCACTGGTTCATATCATGAAGATAAGGCATTCATATTTCAATTATACTTTCTACATAATAATAATTATTGTAAGGGTGAATTCTTAAATTTGCTGGGGTCTATACTAAAATGTTCGAGTATGATGGCATATATCACCAGATAGGCCATGGTCATGCCAATATACCATGGGCACCACTGGTTCATATCATGAAGATAAGGCATTCATATTTCAGTTACACTTTCTACATAATAATAATTATTGTAAGGGTGAATTCTTAAATTCGCTGGGGTCTATACTAGCAATGTTCGAGTATGGTGGCATATATCACCAGATAGGCCACAATAATGCTAATATACCATGGGAACCACTGGTTCATCTCATGAAGATAAGGCATTCATATTTCAGTTACACTTTCTACATAATAATAATTATTGTAAGGGTGAATTCTTAAATTCGCTGGAGTCTATACTAAAGATGTTCGAGTATGGTGGCATATATCATCAGATAGGCCACAATTATGTCAATATACTATGAGCACCACTGGTTCATATCATGAAGATAAGGCATTCATATTTCAGTTACACTTTCTACATAATAATAATTATTGTAAGGGTGAATTCTTAAATTCGCTGGGGTCTATACTAAAGATGTTCGAGTATGGTGGCATATATCACCAGATAGGCCACAATCATGTCAATATACCATGGGCACCACTGGTTCATATCATGAAGATAAAGTATTCATATTTCAAATATACTTTCTACATAATAATAATTATTGTAAGGGTGAATTCTTAAATTCGCTGGAGTCTATACTAAAGATGTTCGAGTATGGTGGCATATATCATCAGATAGGCCACAATTATGCCAATATACCATGGGCACCACTGGTTCATATCATGAAGATAAGGCATTCATATTTCAGTTACACTTTCTACATAATAATAATTATTGTAAGGGTGAATTCTTAAATTCGCTGGGGTCTATACTAGAGATGTTTGAGTATGGTGGCATATATCACCAGATAGGCCATGATCATGCCAATATACCAAGGGCACCACTGGTTCATATCATGAAGATTAGGCATTCATAATTCAGTTACACTTTCTACATAATAATAATTATTGTAAGGGTGAATTCTTAAATTCGCTGGGGTCTATACTAGAGATGTTCGAGTATGGTGGCATATATTACCAGATAGGCCATGATCATGCCAATATACCATGGACACCACTGGTTCATATCATGAAGATAAGTCATTCATAATTCAGTTACACTTTCTACATAATAATAATTATTGTAAGGATGAATTCTTAAATTCGCTGGGGTCTATACTAGAGATGTTCGAGTATGGTGGCATATATTACCAGATAGGCCATGATCATGCCAATATACCATGTGCACCACTGGTTCATATCATGAAGATAAGCCATTCATATTTCAGTTACACTTTCTACATAATAATAATTATTGTAAGGGTGAATTCTTAAATTCGCTGGGGTCTATACAAAAATGTTCGAGTATGGTGGCAAATATCACTAGATAGGCCACAATTATGCCAATATACCATGGGCACCACTGGTTCATATCATGAAGATAAAACATTCATATTTCAGTTACACTTTCTACAAAATAATAATTATTGTAAGGGTGAATGCTTAAATTCGCTGGAGTCTATACTAAAGATGTTCGAGTATCGTGGCATATATCACCATATAGGCCACAATCATGCCAATATACCATGGGCACCACTGGTTCATATCATGAAGATAAGGCATTCATATTTCAGTTACACTTTCTACATAATAATAATTATTGTAAGGGTGAATTCTTAAATTCGCTGGGGTCTATAATAGAGATGTTCGAGTATGGTGGCATATATCACTAGATAGGCCACAATCATGCTAATATACCATGGGCACCACTGGTTCATATCATGAAGATAAGGCATTCATATTTCAATTATACTTTCTACATAATAATAATTATTGTAAGGGTGAATTCTTAAATTCGCTGGGGTCTATACTAAAGATGTTCGAGTATGGTGGCATTCAAGATAGGCCACAATCATGCCAATATACCAAGGGCACCACTGGTTCATATCATGAAGATAAGGCATTCATATTTCAGTTACACTTTCTACATAATAATAATTATTGTAAGGGTGAATTCTTAAATTCGCTAGAGTCTATACTAAAGATGTTCGAGTATGGTAGCATATATCACCAGATAGGCCACAATCATGCCAATATACCATGAGCACCACTGGTTCATATCATGAAGATAAGGCATTCATATTTTAGTTACACTTTCTACATAATAATTTATTATTGTAAGGGTGAATTCTTAAATTCGCTGGGGTCTATACTAGAGATGTTCGAGTATGGTGGCATATATCACCAGATAGGCCACAATCATGCCAATATACCATAGGAACCACTGGTTCATATCATGAAGATAAAGCATTCATATTTCAGTTACATTTTCTACATAATAATAATTATTGTAAGGGTGAATTCTTAAATTCGCTGGGGTCTATACTAAAGATGCTCGAGTATGGTGGCATATATCACCAGATAGGCCACAATCATGCCAATATACCAAGGGCACCACTGGTTCATATCATGAAGATAAGGCATTCATAATTCAGTTACACTTTCTACATAATAATAATTATTGTAAGGGTGAATTCTTAAATTCGCTGGGGTCTATACTAAAGATGTTCGAGTATGGTGGCATATATCACCAGATAGGCCATGATCATGCCAATATACCATGGGCACCACTGGTTCATATCATGAAGATAAGGCATTCATATTTCAGTTACACTTTCTACATAATAATAATTATTGTAAGGGTGAATTCTTAAATTCGCTGGGGTCTATACTAAAGATGTTCGAGTATGGTGGCATATATCATCAGAAAGGCCACAATCATGCCAATATACCATGGGCACCACTGGTTCATATCATGAAGATAAGGCATTCATATTTCAGTTACACTTTCTACATAATAATAATTATTGTAAGGGTGAATTCTTAAATTCGCTGGGGTCTATACAAAAATGTTCGAGTATGGTGGCAAATATCACTAGATAGGCCACAATTATGCCAATATACCATAGGAACCACTGGTTCATATCATGAAGATAAGGCATTCATATTTCAGTTACACTTTCTACATAATAATAATTATTGTAAGGGTGAATTCTTAAATTTGCTGGGGTCTATACTAAAATGTTCGAGTATGATGGCATATATCACCAGATAGGCCATGGTCATGCCAATATACCATGGGCACCACTGGTTCATATCATGAAGATAAGGCATTCATATTTCAGTTACACTTTCTAAATAATAATAATTATTGTAAGGGTGAATTCTTAAATTCGCTGGGGTCTATACTAGCAATGTTCGAGTATGGTGGCATATATCACCAGATAGGCCACAATAATGCTAATATACCATGGGAACCACTGGTTCATCTCATGAAGATAAGGCATTCATATTTCAGTTACACTTTCTACATAATAATAATTATTGTAAGGGTGAATTCTTAAATTCGCTGGAGTCTATACTAAAGATGTTCGAGTATGGTGGCATATATCATCAGATAGGCCACAATTATGTCAATATACCATGGGCACCACTGGTTCATATCATGAAGATAAGGCATTCATATTTCAGTTACACTTTCTACATAATAATAATTATTGTAAGGGTGAATTCTTAAATTCGCTGGGGTCTATACTAAAGATGTTCGAGTATGGTGGCATATATCACCAGATAGGCCACAATCATGTCAATATACCATGGGCACCACTGGTTCATATCATGAAGATAAGGCATTCATATTTCAAATATACTTTCTACATAATAATAATTATTGTAAGGGTGAATTCTTAAATTCGCTGGAGTCTATACTAAAGATGTTCGAGTATGGTGGCATATATCATCAGATATGCCACAATTATGCCAATATACCATGGGCACCACTGGTTCATATCATGAAGATAAGGCATTCATATTTCAGTTACACTTTCTACATAATAATAATTATTGTAAGGGTGAATTCTTAAATTCGCTGGGGTCTATACTAGAGATGTTTGAGTATGGTGGCATATATCACCAGATAGGCCATGATCATGCCAATATACCAAGGGCACCACTGGTTCATATCATGAAGATAAGGCATTCATAATTCAGTTACACTTTCTACATAATAATAATTATTGTAAGGGTGAATTCTTAAATTCGCTGGGGTCTATACTAGAGATGTTCGAGTATGGTGGCATATATCACCAGATAGGCCATGATCATGCCAATATACCATGGACACCACTGGTTCATATCATGAAGATAAGTCATTCATAATTCAGTTACACTTTCTACATAATAATAATTATTGTAAGGGTGAATTCTTAAATTCGCTGGGGTCTATACTAGAGATGTTCGAGTATGGTGGCATATATCACCAGATAGGCCATAATCATGCCAATATACCATGGGCACCACTGGTTCATATCATGAAGATAAAACATTCATATTTCAGTTACACTTTCTACAAAATAATAATTATTGTAAGGGTGAATGCTTAAATTCGCTGGAGTCTATACTAAAGATGTTCGAGTATCGTGGCATATATCACCATATAGGCCACAATCATGCCAATATACCATGGGCACCACTGGTTCATATCATGAAGATAAGACATTCATATTTCAGTTACACTTTCTACATAATAATAATTATTGTAAGGGTGAATTCTTAAATTCGCTGGGGTCTATAATAGAGATGTTCGAGTATGGTGGCATATATCACTAGATAGGCCACAATCATGCCAATATACCATGGACACCACTGGTATCATGAAGATAAGGCATTCATATTTCAGTTACACTTTCTACATAATAATAATTATTGTAAGGGTGAATTCTTAAATTCGCTGGAGTCTATACTAAAGATGTTC
The DNA here is from genome assembly GCA_963932295.1 of Tipula lateralis. Lineage (NCBI taxonomy): Eukaryota > Metazoa > Arthropoda > Insecta > Diptera > Tipulidae > Tipula > Tipula lateralis. The sequence goes on along the minus strand of OZ010736.1, from coordinate 77,583,039 downwards.
GAGTATGGTGGCATATATCACCAGATAGGTCATGATCAAGCCAATATACCATGGGTACCACTGGTTCATATCATAAAGATAAGGCATTCATATTTCAGTTACACTTTCTACATAATAATAATTATTGTAAGGGTGAATTCTTAAATTCGCTGGTGTCTATACTAAAGATGTTCGAGCATGGTGGCATATATCATCAGATAGGCCACAATCATGCCAATATACCATGGGCACCACTGGTTCATATCATAAAGATAAGGCATTCATATTTCAGTTACACTTTCTACATAATAATAATTATTGTAAGGGTGAATTCTTAAATTCGCTGGGGTCTATACTAAAAATGTTCGAGTATGGTGGCATATATCACCAGATAGGCCATGATCATGCCAATATACCATGGGCACCACTGGTTCATATCATGAAGATAAGGCATTCATAATTCAGTTACACTTTCTACATAATAATAATTATTGTAAGGGTGAATTCTTAAATTCGCTGGAGTCTATACTAAAGATGTTCAAGTATGGTGGCATATATCACCAGATAGGCCATGGTCATGCCAATATACCATGGACAGCACTGGTTCATATCATGAAGATAAGGTATTCATATTTCAGTTACACTTTCTAAATAATAATAATTATTGTAAGGGTGAATTCTTAAATTCGCTGGAGTCTATACTAAAGATGTTCGAGTATAGTGGCGTATATCACCAGATAGGCCAGAATCATGCCAATATACCATGGACACCACTGGTTCATATCATGAAGATAAGGCATTCATATTTCAGTTACACTTTCTACATAATAATAATTATTGTAAGGGTGAATTCTTAAATTCGCTGGAGTCTATACTAAAGATGTTCGAGTATGGTGGCATATATCACTAGAAAGGTCATGATCAAGCCAATATACCATGGGCACCACTGGTTCATATCATAAAGATAAGGCATTCATATTTCAGTTATACTTTCTACATAATAATAATTATTGTAAGGGTGAATTCTTAAATTCGCTGGAGTCTATACTAAAGATGTTCGAGTATGGTGGCATATATCATCAGATAGGCCACAATCATGCCAATATACCATAACACCACTGGTTCATATCATGAAGATAAGGCATTCATATTTCAGTTACAATTTCTACATAATAATAATTATTGTAAGGGTGAATTCTTAAATTCGCTGGGGTCTATACTAAAGATGTTCGAGTATGGTGGCATATATCACCAGATAGGCCATGATCATGCCAATATACCATGGGCACTACTGGTTCATATAATGAAGATAAAGCATTCATAATTCAGTTACACTTTCTACATAATAATAATTATTGTAAGGGTGAATTCTTAAATTCGCTGGGGTCTATACTAAAGATGTTCGAGTATGGTGGCATATATCACCAGATAGGCCACAATCATGCCAATATACCATGGGCACCACTGGTTCATATCATGAAGATAAGGTATTCATATTTCAGTTACACTTTCTACATAATAATAATTATTGTAAGGGTGAATTCTTAAATTCGCTGGGGTCTATACTAAAGATGTTCGAGTATGGTGGCATATATCACCAGATAGGCCACAATCATGCCAATATACCATGGGCACCACTGGTTCATATCATGAAGATAAGGCATTAATATTTCAGTTACACTTTCTACATAATAATAATTATTGTAAGGGTGAATTCTTAAATTCGCTGGGGTCTATACAAAAATGTTCGAGTATGGTGGCAAATATCACTAGATAGGCCACAATTATGCCAATATACCATGTGCACCACTGGTTCATATCATGAAGATAAGGCATTCATATTTCAGTTACACTTTCTACATAATAATAATTATTGTAAGGGTGAATTCTTAAATTTGCTGGGGTCTATACTAAAATGTTCGAGTATGATGGCATATATCACCAGATAGGCCACAATAATGCTAATATACCATGGGAACCACTGGTTCATCTCATGAAGATAAAACATTCATATTTCAGTTACACTTTCTACATAATAATAATTATTGTAAGGGTGAATTCTTAAATTCGCTGGGGTCTATACAAAAATGTTCGAGTATGGTGGCATATATCACTAGATAGGCCACAATCATGCCAATATACCAAGGGCACCACTGGTTCATATCATGAAGATAAGGCATTCATATTTCAGTTACACTTTCTACATAATAATAATTATTGTAAGGGTGAATTCTTAAATTCGCTGGGGTCTATACTAAAGATGTTCGAGTATGGTGGCATATATCACCAGATAGGCCATGATCATGCCAATATACCATGGGCACTACTGGTTCATATAATGAAGATAAAGCATTCATAATTCAGTTACACTTTCTACATAATAATAATTATTGTAAGGGTGAATTCTTAAATTCGCTGGAGTCTATACTAAAGATGTTCGAGTATGGTGGCATATATCACCAGATAGTTCACAATCATGCCAATATACCATGGGCACCACTGGTTCATATCATGAAGATAAGGTATTCATATTTCAGTTACACTTTCTACATAATAATAATTATTGTAAGGGTGAATTCTTAAATTCGCTGGGGTCTATACTAAAGATGTTCGAGTATGGTGGCATATATCATCAGATAGGCCACAATCATGCCAATATACCATGGGCACCACTGGTTCATATCATGAAGATAAGGCATTCATATTTCAGTTACACTTTCTACATAATAATAATTATTGTAAGGGTGAATTCTTAAATTCGCTGGGGTCTTTACAAAAATGTTCGAGTATGGTGGCAAATATCACTAGATAGGCCACAATTATGCCAATATACCATGTGCACCACTGGTTCATATCATGAAGATAAGGCATTCATATTTCAGTTACACTTTCTACATAATAATAATTATTGTAAGGGTGAATTCTTAAATTCGCTGGGGTCTATACTAGCAATGTTCGAGTATGGTGGCATATATCACCAGATAGGCCACAATAATGCTAATATACCATGGGAACCACTGGTTCATCTCATGAAGATAAAACATTCATATTTCAGTTACACTTTCTACATAATAATAATTATTGTAAGGGTGAATTCTTAAATTCGCTGGAGTCTATACTAAAGATGTTCGAGTATGGTGGCATATATCATCAGATAGGCCACAATTATGTCAATATACCATGAGCACCACTGGTTCATATCATGAAGATAAGGCATTCATATTTCAGTTACACTTTCTACATAATAATAATTATTGTAAGGGTGAATTCTTAAATTCGCTGGAGTCTATACTAAAGATGTTCGAGTATGGTGGCATATATCATCAGATAGGCCACAATTATGCCAATATACCATGGGCACCACTGGTTCATATCATGAAGATAAGGCATTCATATTTCAGTTACACTTTCTACATAATAATAATTATTGTAAGGGTGAATTCTTAAATTCGCTGGGGTCTATACTAGAGATGTTTGAGTTTGGTGGCATATATCACCAGATAGGCCATGATCATGCCAATATACCAAGGGCACCACTGGTTCATATCATGAAGATTAGGCATTCATATTTCAGTTACACTTTCTACATAATAATAATTATTGTAAGGGTGAATTCTTAAATTCGCTGGGGTCTATACTAGAGATGTTCGAGTATGGTGGCATATATCACCAGATAGGCCATGATCATGCCAATATACCATGTGCACCACTGGTTCATATCATGAAGATAAGCCATTCATATTTCAGTTACACTTTCTACATAATAATAATTATTGTAAGGGTGAATTCTTAAATTCGCTGGGGTCTATACTAGAGATGTTCGAGTATGGTGGCATATATTACCAGATAGGCCATGATCATGCCAATATACCATGTGCACCACTGGTTCATATCATGAAGATAAGCCATTCATATTTCAGTTACACTTTCTACATAATAATAATTATTGTAAGGGTGAATTCTTAAATTCGCTGGGGTCTATACTAGAGATGTTCGAGTATGGTGGCATATATCACCAGATAGGCCATAATCATGCCAATATACCATGGGCACCACTGGTTCATATCATGAAGATAAAACATTCATATTTCAGTTACACTTTCTACATAATAATAATTATTGTAAGGGACAATGCTTAAATTCGCTGGAGTCTATACTAAAGATGTTCGAGTATCGTGGCATATATCACCATATAGGCCACAATCATGCCAATATACCATGGGCACCACTGGTTCATATCATGAAGATAAGGCATTCATATTTCAGTTACACTTTCTACATAATAATAATTATTGTAAGGGTGAATTCTTAAATTCGCTGGGGTCTATAATAGAGATGTTCGAGTATGGTGGCGTATATCACTAGATAGGCCACAATCATGCCAATATACCATGGACACCACTGGTTCATATCATGAAGATAAGGCATTCATATTTCAGTTACACTTTCTACATAATAATAATTATTGTAAGGGTGAATTCTTAAATTCGCTGGAGTCTATACTAAAGATGTTCGAGTATGGTGGCATATATCACCAGATAGGTCATGATCAAGCCAATATACCATGGGTACCACTGGTTCATATCATAAAGATAAGGCATTCATATTTCAGTTACACTTTCTACATAATAATAATTATTGTAAGGGTGAATTCTTAAATTCGCTGGTGTCTATACTAAAGATGTTCGAGCATGGTGGCATATATCATCAGATAGGCCACAATCATGCCAATATACCATGGGCACCACTGGTTCATATCATAAAGATAAGGCATTCATATTTCAGTTACACTTTCTACATAATAATAATTATTGTAAGGGTGAATTCTTAAATTCGCTGGGGTCTATACTAAAAATGTTCGAGTATGGTGGCATATATCACCAGATAGGCCATGATCATGCCAATATACCATGGGCACCACTGGTTCATATCATGAAGATAAGGCATTCATAATTCAGTTACACTTTCTACATAATAATAATTATTGTAAGGGTGAATTCTTAAATTCGCTGGAGTCTATACTAAAGATGTTCGAGTATGGTGGCATATATCACCAGAAAGGCCATGGTCATGCCAATATACCATGGACAGCACTGGTTCATATCATGAAGATAAGGCATTCATATTTCAGTTACACTTTCTAAATAATAATAATTATTGTAAGGGTGAATTCTTAAATTCGCTGGAGTCTATACTAAAGATGTTCGAGTATAGTGGCGTATATCACCAGATAGGCCAGAATCATGCCAATATACCATGGACACCACTGGTTCATATCATGAAGATAAGGCATTCATATTTCAGTTACACTTTCTACATAATAATAATTATTGTAAGGGTGAATTCTTAAATTCGCTGGAGTCTATACTAAAGATGTTCGAGTATGGTGGCATATATCACCAGATAGGTCATGATCAAGCCAATATACCATGGGCACCACTGGTTCATATCATAAAGATAAGGCATTCATATTTCAGTTATACTTTCTACATAATAATAATTATTGTAAGGGTGAATTCTTAGATTCGCTGGAGTCTATACTAAAGATGTTCGAGTATGGTGGCATATATCATCAGATAGGCCACAATCATGCCAATATACCATAACACCACTGGTTCATATCATGAAGATAAGGCATTCATATTTCAGTTATAATTTCTACATAATAATAATTATTGTAAGGGTGAATTCTTAAATTCGCTGGGGTCTATACTAGAGATGTTCGAGTATGGTGGCATATATCACTAGATAGGCCACATTCATGCCAATATACCAAGGGCACCACTGGTTCATATCATGAAGATAAGGCATTCATATTTCAGTTACACTTTCTACATAATAATAATTATTGTAAGGGTGAATTCTTAAATTCGCTGGGGTCTATACTAAAGATGTTCGAGTATGGTGGCATATATCACCAGATAGGCCATGATCATGCCAATATACCATGGGCACTACTGGTTCATATAATGAAGATAAAGCATTCATAATTCAGTTACACTTTCTACATAATAATAATTATTGTAAGGGTGAATTCTTAAATTCGCTGGGGTCTATACTAAAGATGTTCGAGTATGGTGGCATATATCACCAGATAGGCCACAATCATGCCAATATACCATGGGCACCACTGGTTCATATCATGAAGATAAGGTATTCATATTTCAGTTACACTTTCTACATAATAATAATTATTGTAAGGGTGAATTCTTAAATTCGCTGGGGTCTATACTAAAGATGTTCGAGCATGGTGGCATATATCATCAGATAGGCCATGATCATGCCAATATACCATGGGCACCACTGGTTCATCTCATGAAGATAAGGCATTCATATTTCAGTTACACTTTCTACATAATAATAATTATTGTAAGGGTGAATTCTTAAATTCGCTGGGGTCTATACTAAAAATGTTCGAGTATGGTGGCATATATCACCAGATAGGCCATGATCATGCCAATATACCATGGGCACCACTGGTCATATCATGAAGATAAGGCATTCATATTTCAGTTACACTTTCTACATAATAATAATTATTGTAAGGGTGAATTCTTAAATTCGCTGGGGTCTATACTGAAGATGTTCGAGTATGGTGGCATATATCACCAGATAGGCCATTGTCATGCTAATATACCATGGGCACCACTGGTTCATATCATGAAGATAAGGCATTCATATTTCAATTATACTTTCTACATAATAATAATTATTGTAAGGGTGAATTCTTAAATTCGCTGGGGTATATACTAAAGATGTTCGAGTATGGTGGCATTCTAGATAGGCCACAATCATGCCAATATACCAAGGGCACCACTGGTTCATATCATAAAGATAAGGCATTCATATTTCAGTTACACTTTCTACATAATAATAATTATTGTAAGGGTGAATTCTTAAATTCGCTAGAGTCTATACTAAAGATGTTCGAGTATGGTGGCATATATCACCAGATAGGCCACAATCATGCCAATATACCATGAGCACCACTGGTTCATATCATGAAGATAAGGCATTCATATATTAGTTACACTTTCTACATAATAATTTATTATTGTAAGGGTGAATTCTTAAATTCGCTGGGGTCTATACTAGAGATGTTCGAGTATGGTGGCATATATCACCAGATAGGCCACAATCATGCCAATATACCATAGGAACCACTGGTTCATATCATGAAGATAAAGCATTCATATTTCAGTTACATTTTCTACATAATAATAATTATTGTAAGGGTGAATTCTTAAATTCGCTGGGGTCTATACTAAAGATGCTCGAGTATGGTGGCATATATCACCAGATAGGCCACAATCATGCCAATATACCAAGGGCACCACTGGTTCATATCATGAAGATAAGGCATTCATAATTCAGTTACACTTTCTACATAATATTAATTATTGTAAGGGTGAATTCTTAAATTCGCTGGGGTCTATACTAAAGATGTTCGAGTATGTTGGCATATATCACCAGATAGGCCACAATCATGCCAATATACCATGGGCACCACTGGTTCATATCATGAAGATAAGGCATTCATATTTCAGTTACACTTTCTACATAATAATAATTATTGTAAGGGTGAATTCTTAAATTCGCTGGAGTCTATACTAAAGATGTTCGAGCATGGTGGCATATATCATCAGATAGGCCATGATCATGCCAATATACCATGGGCACCACTGGTTCATCTCATGAAGATAAGGCATTCATATTTCAGTTACACTTTCTACATAATAATAATTATTGTAAGGGTGAATTCTTAAATTCGCTGGGGTCTATACTAAAAATGTTCGAGTATGGTGGCATATATCACCAGATAGGCCATGATCATGTCAATATACCATGGGCACCACTGGTTCATATCATGAAGATAAGGCATTCATATTTCAGTTACACTTTCTACATAATAATAATTATTGTAAGGGTGAATTCTTAAATTCGCTGGGGTCTATACTAAAGATGTTCGAGTATGGTGGCATATATCACCAGATAGGCCATAGTCATGCCAATATTCCATGGGCACCACTGGTTCATATCATGAAGATAAAGTATTCATATTTCAATTACACTTTCTACATAATAATAATTATTGTAAGGGTGAATTCTTAAATTCGCTGGGGTATATACTAAAGATGTTCATAAAGATATGGCATATATCATCAGATAGGTCACAATAATGCCAATATACCATGGGCACCACTGGTTCATCTCATGAAGAAAAGGCATTCATATTTCAGTTACACTTTCTACATAATAATAATTATTGTAAGGGTGAATTCTTAAATTCGCTGGAGTCTATACTAAAGATGTTCGAGTATGGTGGCGTATATCACCAGATAGGCCGTGGTCATGCCAATATACCATGGGCACCACTGGTTCATATCATGAAGATAAGGCATTCATATTTCAGTTACACTTTCTACATAATAATAATTATTGTAAGGGTGAATTCTTAAATTCGCTGGGGTCTATACTAAAGATGTTCGAGTATGGTGGCATATATCACCAGATAGGCCACAATCATGCCAATATACCATGGGCACCACTGGTTCATATCATGAAGATAAGGCATTCATATTTCAGTTACACTTTGTACATAATAATAATTATTGTAAGGATGAATTCTTAAATTCGCTGGAGTCTATACTAAAGATGTTCGAGTATGGTGGCATATATCATCAGATAGGCCAAAATCATGCCAATATACCATAGGACCACTGGTTCATATCATGAAGATAAGGCATTCATATTTCAGTTACAATTTCTACATAATAATAATTATTGTAGGAGTGAATTCTTAGATTCGCTGGGGTCTATACTAGAGATGTTCGAGTATGGTGGCATATATCATCAGATAGGCCACAATCATGCCAATATACCAAGGGCACCACTGGTTCATATCATGAAGATAAGGCATTCATATTTCAGTTACACTTTCTACATAATAATAATTATTGTAAGGGTGAATTCTTAAATTCGCTGGAGTCTATACTAAAGATGTTCGAGCATGGTGGCATATATCATCAGATAGGCCACAATCATTCCAATATACCATGGGCACCACTGGTTCATCTCATGAAGATAAGGCATTCCTATTTCAGTTACACTTCCTACATAATAATAATTATTGTAAGGGTGAATTCTTAAATTCGCTGGGGTCTATACTAAAAATGTTCGAGTATGGTGGCATATATCACCAGATAGGCCATGATCATGCCAATATACCATGGGCACCACTGGTTCATATCATGAAGATAAGGCATTCATATTTCAGTTACACTTTCTACATAATAATAATTATTGTAAGGGTGAATTCTTAAATTCGCTGGGGTCTATACTAAAGATGTTCGAGTATGGTGGCATATATCATCAGATAGGCCACAATCATGTCAATATACCATGGGCACCACTGGTTCATATCATGAAGATAAAGTATTCATATTTCAAATATACTTTCTACATAATAATAATTATTGTAAGGGTGAATTCTTAAATTCGCTGGGGTCTATACTAAAGATGTTCGAGTATGGTGGCATATATCACTAGATAGGCCACAATCATGTCAATATACCATGGGCACCACTGGTTCATATCATGAAGATAAGGCATTCATATTTCAGTTACGCTTTCTACATAATAATAATTATTGTAAGGGTGAATTCTTAAATTCGCTGGAGTCTATACTAAAGATGTTCGAGTATGGTGGCATATATCACCAGATAGGCCATGATCATGCCAATATACCATGGGCACCACTGGTTCATATCATGAAGATAAGGCATTCATATTTCAGTTACAATTTCTACATAATAATAATTATTGTAAGGGTGAATTCTTAAATTCGTTGGAGTCTATACTAAAGATGTTCGAGTATGGTGGCATATATCACCAGATAGGCCATGATCATGCCAATATACCATGGGCACCACTGGTTCATATCATAAAGATAAGGCATTCATATTTCAGTTACACTTTCTACATAATAATAATTATTGTAAGGATGAATTCTTAAATTCGCTAGAGTCTATACTAAAGATGTTCGAGTATGGTGGCATATATCACCAGATAGGCCACAATCATGCCAATATACCATGAGCACCACTGGTTCATATCATGAAGATAAGGCATTCATATTTTAGTTACACTTTCTACATAATAATTTATTATTGTAAGGGTGAATTCTTAAATTCGCTGGGGTCTATACTAGAGATGTTCGAGTATGGTGGCATATATCACCAGATAGGCCACAATCATGCCAATATACCATAGGAACCACTGGTTCATATCATGAAGATAAAGCATTCATATTTCAGTTACACTTTCTACATAATAATAATTATTGTAAGGGTGAATTCTTAAATTCGCTGGGGTCTATACTAAAGATGCTCGAGTATGGTGGCATATATCACCAGATAGGCCACAATCATGCCAATATACCAAGGGCACCACTGGTTCATATCATGAAGATAAGGCATTCATATTTCAGTTACACTTTCTACATAATAATAATTATTGTAAGGGTGAATTCTTAAATTCGCTGGGGTATATACTAAAGATGTTCGAGTATGGTGGCATATATCACTAGATAGGCCACAATCATGTCAATATACCATGGGCACCACTGGTTCATATCATGAAGATAAGGCATTCATATTTCAGTTACGCTTTCTACATAATAATAATTATTGTAAGGGTGAATTCTTAAATTCGCTGGAGTCTATACTAAAGATGTTCGAGTATGGTGGCATATATCACCAGATAGGCCATGATCATGCCAATATACCATGGGCACCACTGGTTCATATCATGAAGATAAGGCATTCATATTTCAGTTACAATTTCTACATAATAATAATTATTGTAAGGGTGAATTCTTAAATTCGTTGGAGTCTATACTAAAGATGTTCGAGTATGGTGGCATATATCACCAAATAGGCCATGATCATGCCAATATACCATGGGCACCACTGGTTCATACCATGAAGATAAGGCATTCATATTTCAGTTACACTTTCTACATAATAATGATTATTGTAAGGGTAAATTCTTAAATTCGCTGGAGTCTATACTAAAGATGTTCGAGTATGGTGGCATACTAGATAGGCCACAATCATGCCAATATACCAAGGGCACCACTGGTTCATATCATGAAGATAAGGCATTCATATTTCAGTTACACTTTCTACATAATAATAATTATTGTAAGGGTGAATTCTTAAATTCGCTAGAGTCTATACTGAAGATGTTCGAGTATGGTGGCATATATCACCAGATAGGTCACAATAATGCTAATATACCATGGGCACCACTGGTTCATCTCATGAAGAAAAGGCATTCATATTTCAGTTACACTTTCTACATAATAATAATTATTGTAAGGGTGAATTCTTAAATTCGCTGGAGTCTATACTAAAGATGTTCGAGTATGGTGGCATATATCATCAGATAGGCCACAATCATGCCAATATACAATAGGACCACTGGTTCATATCATGAAGATAAGGCATTCATATTTCAGTTACAATTTCTACATAATAATAATTATTGTAAGGGTGAATTCTTAGATTCGCTGGAGTCTATACTAGAGATGTTCGAGTATGGTGGCATATATCACTAGATAGGCCACAATCATGCCAATATACCAAGGGCACCACTGGTTCATATCATGAAGATAAGGCATTCATATTTCAGTTACAATTTCTACATAATAATAATTATTGTAAGGGTGAATTCTTAAACTCGCTGGAGTCTATACCAAAGATGTTCGAGTATGTTGGCATATATCACCAGATAGGCCACAATCATGTCAATATACCATGGGCACCACTGGTTCATATCATGAAAATAAGGCATTCATATTTCAGTTACACTTTCTACATAATAATAATTATTGTAAGGGTGAATTCTTAAATTTGCTGGGGTTTATACTAAAGATGTTCGAGTATGATGGCATATATCACCAGATAGGCCACAATCATGCCAATATACCATGGGCACCACTGGTTCATATCATGAAGATAAGGCATTCATATTTCAGTTACACTTTCTAAATAATAATAATTATTGTAAGGGTGAATTCTTAAATTCGCTGGGGTCTATACTAAAGATGTTCGAGTATGGTGGCATATATCACCAAATAGGCCATAATCATGCCAATATACCATGGGCATCACTGGTTCATATCATGAAGATAAAACATTCATATTTCAGTTACACTTTCTACATAATAATAATTATTGTAAGGGTGAATTCTTAAATTCGCTGGAGTCTATACTAAAGATGTTCGAGTATGGTGGCGTATATCACCAGATAGGCCGTGGTCATGCCAATATACCATGGGCACCACTGGTTCATATCATGAAGATAAGGCATTCATATTTCAGTTACACTTTCTACATAATAATAATTATTGTAAGGGTGAATTCTTAAATTCGCTGGGGTCTATACTAAAGATGTTCGAGTATGGTGGCATATATCACCAGATAGGCCACAATCATGCCAATATACCATAGGAACCACTGGTTCATATCATGAAGATAAGGCATTCATATTTCAGTTACACTTTGTACATAATAATAATTATTGTAAGGATGAATTCTTAAATTCGCTGGAGTCTATACTAAAGATGTTCGAGTATGGTGGCATATATCATCAGGTAGGTCACAATAATGCCAATATACCATGGGCACCACTGGTTCATCTCATGAAGAAAAGGCATTCATATTTCAGTTACACTTTCTACATAATAATAATTATTGTAAGGGTGAATTCTTAAATTCGCTGGAGTCTATACTAAAGATGTTCGAGTATGGTGGCGTATATCACCAGATAGGCCGTGGTCATGCCAATATACCATGGGCACCACTGGTTCATATCATGAAGATAAGGCATTCATATTTCAGTTACACTTTCTACATAATAATAATTATTGTAAGGGTGAATTCTTAAATTCGCTGGGGTCTATACTAAAGATGTTCGAGTATGGTGGCATATATCACCAGATAGGCCACAATCATGCCAATATACCATGGGCACCACTGGTTCATATCATGAAGATAAGGCATTCATATTTCAGTTACACTTTGTACATAATAATAATTATTGTAAGGATGAATTCTTAAATTCGCTGGAGTCTATACTAAAGATGTTCGAGTATGGTGGCATATATCACCAGATAGGTCACAATAATGCTAATATACCATGGGCACCACTGGTTCATATCATGAAGATAAAACATTCATATTTCAGTTACACTTTTTACATAATAATAATTATTGTAAGGGTGAATTCTTAAATTCGCTGGAGTCTATACTAAAGATGTTCGAGTATGGTGGCAAACTAGATAGGCCACAATCATGCCAATATACCATGGGCACCACTGGTTCATATCATGAAGATAAGGCATTCATAATTCAGTTACACTTTCTACATAATAATAATTATTGTAAGGGTGAATTCTTAAATTCGTTGGAGTCTATACTAAAGATGTTCGAGTATGGTGGCATATATCACCAGATAGGCCATGATCATGCCAATATACCATGGGCACCACTGGTTCATATCATAAAGATAAGGCATTCATATTTCAGTTACACTTTCTACATAATAATAATTATTGTAAGGGTGAATTCTTAAATTCGCTAGAGTCTATACTAAAGATGTTCGAGTATGGTGGCATATATCACTAGATAGGCCACAATCATGCCAATATACCATGAGCACCACTGGTTCATATCATGAAGATAAGGCATTCATATTTTAGTTACACTTTCTACATAATAATTTATTATTGTAAGGGTGAATTCTTAAATTCGCTGGGGTCTATACTAGAGATGTTCGAGTATGGTGGCATATATCACCAGATAGGCCACAATCATGCCAATATACCATAGGAACCACTAGTTCATATCATGAAGATAAAGCATTCATATTTCAGTTACATTTTCTACATAATAATAATTATTGTAAGGGTGAATTCTTAAATTCGCTGGGGTCTATACTAAAGATGTTCGAGTATGGTGGCATATATCACCAGATAGGCCACAATCATGCCAATATACCAAGGGCACCACTGGTTCATATCATGAAGATAAAGCATTCATATTTCAGTTACACTTTCTACATAATAATAATTATTGTAAGGGTGAATTCTTAAATTCGCTGGGGTATATACTAAAGATGTTCGAGTATGGTGGCATATATCACTAGATAGGCCACAATCATGTCAATATACCATGGGCACCACTGGTTCATATCATGAAGATAAGGCATTCATATTTCAGTTACGCTTTCTACATAATAATAATTATTGTAAGGGTGAATTCTTAAATTCGCTGGAGTCTATACTAAAGATGTTCGAGTATGGTGGCATATATCACCAGATAGGCCATGATCATGCCAATATACCATGGGCACCACTGGTTCATATCATGAAGATAAGGCATTCATATTTCAGTTACAATTTCTACATAATAATAATTATTGTAAGGGTGAATTCTTAAATTCGTTGGAGTCTATACTAAAGATGTTCGAGTATGGTGGCATATATCACCAAATAGGCCATGATCATGCCAATATACCATGGGCACCACTGGTTCATACCATGAAGATAAGGCATTCATATTTCAGTTACACTTTCTACATAATAATGATTATTGTAAGGGTAAATTCTTAAATTCGCTGGAGTCTATACTAAAGATGTTCGAGTATGGTGGCATACTAGATAGGCCACAATCATGCCAATATACCAAGGGCACCACTGGTTCATATCATGAAGATAAGGCATTCATATTTCAGTTACACTTTCTACATAATAATAATTATTGTAAGGGTGAATTCTTAAATTCGCTAGAGTCTATACTGAAGATGTTCGAGTATGGTGGCATATATCACCAGATAGGTCACAATAATGCCAATATACCATGGGCACCACTGGTTCATCTCATGAAGAAAAGGCATTCATATTTCAGTTACACTTTCTACATAATAATAATTATTGTAAGGGTGAATTCTTAAATTCGCTGGAGTCTATACTAAAGATGTTCGAGTATGGTGGCATATATCATCAGATAGGCCACAATCATGCCAATATACCATAGGACCACTGGTTCATATCATGAAGATAAGGCATTCATATTTCAGTTACAATTTCTACATAATAATAATTATTGTAAGGGTGAATTCTTAGATTCGCTGGGGTCTATACTAGAGATGTTCGAGTATGGTGGCATATATCACTAGATAGGCCACAATCATGTCAATATACCAAGGGCACCACTGGTTCATATCATGAAGATAAGGCATTCATATTTCAGTTACAATTTCTACATAATAATAATTATTGTAAGGGTGAATTCTTAAACTCGCTGGAGTCTATACCAAAGATGTTCGAGTATGTTGGCATATATCACCAGATAGGCCACAATCATGTCAATATACCATGGGCACCACTGGTTCATATCATGAAAATAAGGCATTCATATTTCAGTTACACTTTCTACATAATAATAATTATTGTAAGGGTGAATTCTTAAATTTGCTGGGGTTTATACTAAAGATGTTCGAGTATGATGGCATATATCACCAGATAGGCCACAATCATGCCAATATACCATGGGCACCACTGGTTCATATCATGAAGATAAGGCATTCATATTTCAGTTACACTTTCTAAATAATAATAATTATTGTAAGGGTGAATTCTTAAATTCGCTGGGGTCTATACTAAAGATGTTCGAGTATGGTGGCATATATCACCAAATAGGCCATAATCATGCCAATATACCATGGGCATCACTGGTTCATATCATGAAGATAAAACATTCATATTTCAGTTACACTTTTTACATAATAATAATTATTGTAAGGGTGAATTCTTAAATTCGCTGGAGTCTATACTAAAGATGTTCGAGTATGGTGGCAAACTAGATAGGCCACAATCATGCCAATATACCATGGGCACCACTGGTTCATATCATGAAGATAAGGCATTCATAATTCAGTTACACTTTCTACATAATAATAATTATTGTAAGGGTGAATTCTTAAATTCGCTAGAGTCTATACTGAAGATGTTCGAGTATGGTGGCATATATCATCAGGTAGGTCACAATAATGCCAATATACCATGGGCACCACTGGTTCATCTCATGAAGAAAAGGCATTCATATTTCAGTTACACTTTCTACATAATAATAATTATTGTAAGGGTGAATTCTTAAATTCGCTGGAGTCTATACTAAAGATGTTCGAGTATGGTGGCGTATATCACCAGATAGGCCGTGGTCATGCCAATATACCATGGGCACCACTGGTTCATATCATGAAGATAAGGCATTCATATTTCAGTTACACTTTCTACATAATAATAATTATTGTAAGGGTGAATTCTTAAATTCGCTGGGGTCTATACTAAAGATGTTCGAGTATGGTGGCATATATCACCAGATAGGCCACAATCATGCCAATATACCATGGGCACCACTGGTTCATATCATGAAGATAAGGCATTCATATTTCAGTTACACTTTGTACATAATAATAATTATTGTAAGGGTGAATTCTTAAATTCGCTGGAGTCTATACTAAAGATGTTCGAGTATGGTGGCATATATCATCAGATAGGCCACAATCATGCCAATATACCAAGGGCACCACTGGTTCATATCATGAAGATAAGGCATTCATATTTCAGTTACAATTTCTACATAATAATAATTATTGTAGGAGTGAATTCTTAGATTCGCTGGGGTCTATACTAGAGATGTTCGAGTATGGTGGCATATATCACTAGATAGGCCACAATCATGCCAATATACCAAGGGCACCACTGGTTCATATCATGCAGATAAGGCATTCATATTTCAGTTACACTTTCTACATAATAATAATTATTGTAAGGGTGAATTCTTAAATTCGCTGGAGTCTATACTAAAGATGTTCGAGCATGGTGGCATATATCATCAGATAGGCCACAATCATTCCAATATACCATGGGCACCACTGGTTCATCTCATGAAGATAAAGCATTCCTATTTCAGTTACACTTTCTACATAATAATAATTATTGTAAGGGTGAATTCTTAAATTCGCTGGGGTCTATACTAAAAATGTTCGAGTATGGTGGCATATATCACCAGATAGGCCATGATCATGCCAATATACCATGGGCACCACTGGTTCATATCATGAAGATAAGGCATTCATATTTCAGTTACACTTTCTACATAATAATAATTATTGTAAGGGTGAATTCTTAAATTCGCTGGGGTCTATACTAAAGATGTTCGAGTATGGTGGCATATATCACCAGATAGGCCACAATCATGTCAATATACCATGGGAACCACTGGTTCATATCATGAAGATAAAGTATTCATATTTCAAATATACTTTCTACATAATAATAATTATTGTAAGGGTGAATTCTTAAATTCGCTGGGGTATATACTAAAGATGTTCGAGTATGGTGGCATATATCACTAGATAGGCCACAATCATGTCAATATACCATGGGCACCACTGGTTCATATCATGAAGATAAGGCATTCATATTTCAGTTACGCTTTCTACATAATAATAATTATTGTAAGGGTGAATTCTTAAATTCGCTGGAGTCTATACTAAAGATGTTCGAGTATGGTGGCATATATCACCAGATAGGCCATGATCATGCCAATATACCATGGGCACCACTGGTTCATATCATGAAGATAAGGCATTCATATTTCAGTTACACTTTCTACATAATAATAATTATTGTAAGGGTGAATTCTTAAATTCGTTGGAGTCTATACTAAAGATGTTCGAGTATGGTGGCATATATCACCAGATAGGCCATGATCATGCCAATATACCATGGGCACCACTGGTTCATACCATGAAGATAAGGCATTCATATTTCAGTTACACTTTCTACATAATAATGATTATTGTAAGGGTAAATTCTTAAATTCGCTGGAGTCTATACTAAAGATGTTCGAGTATGGTGGCATACTAGATAGGCCACAATCATGCCAATATACCATGGGCACCACTGGTTCATATCATGAAGATAAGGCATTCATATTTCAGTTACACTTTCTACATAATAATAATTATTGTAAGGGTGAATTCTTAAATTCGCTAGAGTCTATACTAAAGATGTTCGAGTATGGTGGCATATATCACCAGATAGGTCACAATAATGCCAATATACCATGGGCACCACTGGTTCATCTCATGAAGAAAAGGCATTCATATTTCAGTTACACTTTCTACATAATAATAATTATTGTAAGGGTGAATTCTTAAATTCGCTGGGGTCTATACTAAAGATGTTCGAGTATGGTGGCATATATCACCAGATAGGCCATGATCATGCCAATATACCATGGGCACCACTGGTTCATATCATGAAGATAAGGCATTCATATTTCAGTTACACTTTCTACATAATAATAATTATTGTAAGGATGAATTCTTAAATTCGCTGGAGTCTATACTAAAGATGTTCGAGTATGGTGGCATATATCATCATATAGGCCAAAATCATGCCAATATACCATAGGACCACTGGTTCATATCATGAAGATAAGGCATTCATATTTCAGTTACAATTTCTACATAATAATAATTATTGTAGGAGTGAATTCTTAGATTCGCTGGGGTCTATACTAGAGATGTTCGAGTATGGTGGCATATATCACTAGATAGGCCACAATCATGCCAATATACCAAGGGCACCACTGGTTCATATCATGAAGATAAGGCATTCATATTTCAGTTACACTTTCTACATAATAATAATTATTGTAAGGGTGAATTCTTAAATTCGCTGGAGTCTATACTAAAGATGTTCGAGTATGGTGGCAAACTAGATAGGCCACAATCATGCCAATATACCATGGGCACCACTGGTTCATATCATGAAGATAAGGCATTCATAATTCAGTTACACTTTCTACATAATAATAATTATTGTAAGGGTGAATTCTTAAATTCGCTAGAGTCTATACTGAAGATGTTCGAGTATGGTGGCATATATCATCAGGTAGGTCACAATAATGCCAATATACCATGGGCACCACTGGTTCATCTCATGAAGAAAAGGCATTCATATTTCAGTTACACTTTCTACATAATAATAATTATTGTAAGGGTGAATTCTTAAATTCGCTGGAGTCTATACTAAAGATGCTCGAGTATGAAGGCGTATATCACCAGATAGGCCGTGGTCATGCCAATATACCATGGGCACCACTGGTTCATATCATGAAGATAAGGCATTCATATTTCAGTTACACTTTCTACATAATAATAATTATTGTAAGGGTGAATTCTTAAATTCGCTGGGGTCTATACTAGAGATGTTCGAGTATGGTGGCATATATCACCAGATAGGCCACAATCATGCCAATATACCATGGGCACCACTGGTTCATATCATGAAGATAAGGCATTCATATTTCAGTTACACTTTGTACATAATAATAATTATTGTAAGGATGAATTCTTAAATTCGCTGGAGTCTATACTAAAGATGTTCGAGTATGGTGGCATATATCATCAGATAGGCCACAATCATGCCAATATACCAAGGGCACCACTGGTTCATATCATGAAGATAAGGCATTCATATTTCAGTTACAATTTCTACATAATAATAATTATTGTAGGAGTGAATTCTTAGATTCGCTGGGGTCTATACTAGAGATATTCGAGTATGGTGGCATATATCACTAGATAGGCCACAATCATGCCAATATACCAAGGGCACCACTGGTTCATATCATGAAGATAAGGCATTCATATTTCAGTTACACTTCCTACATAATAATAATTATTGTAAGGGTGAATTCTTAAATTCGCTGGAGTCTATACTAAAGATGTTCGAGCATGGTGGCATATATCATCAGATAGGCCACAATCATTCCAATATACCATGGGCACCACTGGTTCATCTCATGAAGATAAAGCATTCCTATTTCAGTTACACTTTCTACATAATAATAATTATTGTAAGGGTGAATTCTTAAATTCGCTGGGGTCTATACTAAAAATGTTCGAGTATGGTGGCATATATCACCAGATAGGCCATGATCATGCCAATATAGCATGGGCACCACTGGTTCATATCATGAAGATAAGGCATTCATATTTCAGTTACACTTTCTACATAATAATAATTATTGTAAGGGTGAATTCTTAAATTCGCTGGAGTCTATACTAAAGATGTTCGAGTATGGTGGCATATATCATCAGATAGGCCACAATCATGCCAATATACAATAGGACCACTGGTTCATATCATGAAGATAAGGCATTCATATTTCAGTTACAATTTCTACATAATAATAATTATTGTAAGGGTGAATTCTTAGATTCGCTGGAGTCTATACTAGAGATGTTCGAGTATGGTGGCATATATCACTAGATAGGCCACAATCATGCCAATATACCAAGGGCACCACTGGTTCATATCATGAAGATAAGGCATTCATATTTCAGTTACAATTTCTACATAATAATAATTATTGTAAGGGTGAATTCTTAAACTCGCTGGAGTCTATACCAAAGATGTTCGAGTATGTTGGCATATATCACCAGATAGGCCACAATCATGTCAATATACCATGGGCACCACTGGTTCATATCATGAAAATAAGGCATTCATATTTCAGTTACACTTTCTACATAATAATAATTATTGTAAGGGTGAATTCTTAAATTTGCTGGGGTTTATACTAAAGATGTTCGAGTATGATGACATATATCACCAGATAGGCCACAATCATGCCAATATACCATGGGCACCACTGGTTCATATCATGAAGATAAGGCATTCATATTTCAGTTACACTTTCTAAATAATAATAATTATTGTAAGGGTGAATTCTTAAATTCGCTGGGGTCTATACTAAAGATGTTCGAGTATGGTGGCATATATCACCAAATAGGCCATAATCATGCCAATATACCATGGGCATCACTGGTTCATATCATGAAGATAAAACATTCATATTTCAGTTACACTTTCTACATAATAATAATTATTGTAAGGGTGAATTCTTAAATTCGCTGGAGTCTATACTAAAGATGTTCGAGTATGGTGGCGTATATCACCAGATAGGCCGTGGTCATGCCAATATACCATGGGCACCACTGGTTCATATCATGAAGATAAGGCATTCATATTTCAGTTACACTTTCTACATAATAATAATTATTGTAAGGGTGAATTCTTAAATTCGCTGGGGTCTATACTAAAGATGTTCGAGTATGGTGGCATATATCACCAGATAGGCCACAATCATGCCAATATACCATAGGAACCACTGGTTCATATCATGAAGATAAGGCATTCATATTTCAGTTACACTTTGTACATAATAATAATTATTGTAAGGATGAATTCTTAAATTCGCTGGAGTCTATACTAAAGATGTTCGAGTATGGTGGCATATATCATCAGGTAGGTCACAATAATGCCAATATACCATGGGCACCACTGGTTCATCTCATGAAGAAAAGGCATTCATATTTCAGTTACACTTTCTACATAATAATAATTATTGTAAGGGTGAATTCTTAAATTCGCTGGAGTCTATACTAAAGATGTTCGAGTATGGTGGCGTATTTCACCAGATAGGCCACAATCATGCCAATATACCATGGGCACCACTGGTTCATATCATGAAGATAAGGCATTCATATTTCAGTTACACTTTCTACATAATAATAATTATTGTAAGGGTGAATTCTTAAATTCGCTGGGGTCTATACTAAAGATGTTCGAGTATGGTGGCATATATCACCAGATAGGCCACAATCATGCCAATATACCATGGGCACCACTGGTTCATATCATGAAGATAAGGCATTCATATTTCAGTTACACTTTGTACATAATAATAATTATTGTAAGGATGAATTCTTAAATTCGCTGGAGTCTATACTAAAGATGTTCGAGTATGGTGGCATATATCACCAGATAGGTCACAATAATGCTAATATACCATGGGCACCACTGGTTCATATCATGAAGATAAAACATTCATATTTCAGTTACACTTTTTACATAATAATAATTATTGTAAGGGTGAAT
This sequence comes from Tipula lateralis, assembly GCA_963932295.1. NCBI lineage: Eukaryota > Metazoa > Arthropoda > Insecta > Diptera > Tipulidae > Tipula > Tipula lateralis. The sequence goes on along the minus strand of OZ010736.1, from coordinate 77,560,973 downwards.
TCTTAAATTCGCTGGAGTCTATACTAAAGATGTTCGAGTATGGTGGCAAACTAGATAGGCCACAATCATGCCAATATACCATGGGCACCACTGGTTCATATCATGAAGATAAGGCATTCATAATTCAGTTACACTTTCTACATAATAATAATTATTGTAAGGGTGAATTCTTAAATTCGTTGGAGTCTATACTAAAGATGTTCGAGTATGGTGGCATATATCACCAGATAGGCCATGATCATGCCAATATACCATGGGCACCACTGGTTCATATCATAAAGATAAGGCATTCATATTTCAGTTACACTTTCTACATAATAATAATTATTGTAAGGGTGAATTCTTAAATTCGCTAGAGTCTATACTAAAGATGTTCGAGTATGGTGGCATATATCACTAGATAGGCCACAATCATGCCAATATACCATGAGCACCACTGGTTCATATCATGAAGATAAGGCATTCATATTTTAGTTACACTTTCTACATAATAATTTATTATTGTAAGGGTGAATTCTTAAATTCGCTGGGGTCTATACTAGAGATGTTCGAGTATGGTGGCATATATCACCAGATAGGCCACAATCATGCCAATATACCATAGGAACCACTAGTTCATATCATGAAGATAAAGCATTCATATTTCAGTTACATTTTCTACATAATAATAATTATTGTAAGGGTGAATTCTTAAATTCGCTGGGGTCTATACTAAAGATGTTCGAGTATGGTGGCATATATCACCAGATAGGCCACAATCATGCCAATATACCAAGGGCACCACTGGTTCATATCATGAAGATAAAGCATTCATATTTCAGTTACACTTTCTACATAATAATAATTATTGTAAGGGTGAATTCTTAAATTCGCTGGGGTCTATACTAAAGATGTTCGAGTATGGTGGCATATATCACTAGATAGGCCACAATCATGTCAATATACCATGGGCACCACTGGTTCATATCATGAAGATAAGGCATTCATATTTCAGTTACGCTTTCTACATAATAATAATTATTGTAAGGGTGAATTCTTAAATTCGCTGGAGTCTATACTAAAGATGTTCGAGTATGGTGGCATATATCACCAGATAGGCCATGATCATGCCAATATACCATGGGCACCACTGGTTCATATCATGAAGATAAGGCATTCATATTTCAGTTACACTTTCTACATAATAATAATTATTGTAAGGGTGAATTCTTAAATTCGTTGGAGTCTATACTAAAGATGTTCGAGTATGGTGGCATATATCACCAAATAGGCCATGATCATGCCAATATACCATGGGCACCACTGGTTCATACCATGAAGATAAGGCATTCATATTTCAGTTACACTTTCTACATAATAATGATTATTGTAAGGGTAAATTCTTAAATTCGCTGGAGTCTATACTAAAGATGTTCGAGTATGGTGGCATACTAGATAGGCCACAATCATGCCAATATACCAAGGGCACCACTGGTTCATATCATGAAGATAAGGCATTCATATTTCAGTTACACTTTCTACATAATAATAATTATTGTAAGGGTGAATTCTTAAATTCGCTAGAGTCTATACTGAAGATGTTCGAGTATGGTGGCATATATCACCAGATAGGTCACAATAATGCCAATATACCATGGGCACCACTGGTTCATCTCATGAAGAAAAGGCATTCATATTTCAGTTACACTTTCTACATAATAATAATTATTGTAAGGGTGAATTCTTAAATTCGCTGGAGTCTATACTAAAGATGTTCGAGTATGGTGGCATATATCATCAGATAGGCCACAATCATGCCAATATACCATAGGACCACTGGTTCATATCATGAAGATAAGGCATTCATATTTCAGTTACAATTTCTACATAATAATAATTATTGTAAGGGTGAATTCTTAGATTCGCTGGGGTCTATACTAGAGATGTTCGAGTATGGTGGCATATATCACTAGATAGGCCACAATCATGCCAATATACCAAGGGCACCACTGGTTCATATCATGAAGATAAGGCATTCATATTTCAGTTACAATTTCTACATAATAATAATTATTGTAAGGGTGAATTCTTAAACTCGCTGGAGTCTATACCAAAGATGTTCGAGTATGTTGGCATATATCACCAGATAGGCCACAATCATGTCAATATACCATGGGCACCACTGGTTCATATCATGAAAATAAGGCATTCATATTTCAGTTACACTTTCTACATAATAATAATTATTGTAAGGGTGAATTCTTAAATTTGCTGGGGTTTATACTAAAGATGTTCGAGTATGATGGCATATATCACCAGATAGGCCACAATCATGCCAATATACCATGGGCACCACTGGTTCATATCATGAAGATAAGGCATTCATATTTCAGTTACACTTTCTAAATAATAATAATTATTGTAAGGGTGAATTCTTAAATTCGCTGGGGTCTATACTAAAGATGTTCGAGTATGGTGGCATATATCACCAAATAGGCCATAATCATGCCAATATACCATGGGCATCACTGGTTCATATCATGAAGATAAAACATTCATATTTCAGTTACACTTTTTACATAATAATAATTATTGTAAGGGTGAATTCTTAAATTCGCTGGAGTCTATACTAAAGATGTTCGAGTATGGTGGCAAACTAGATAGGCCACAATCATGCCAATATACCATGGGCACCACTGGTTCATATCATGAAGATAAGGCATTCATAATTCAGTTACACTTTCTACATAATAATAATTATTGTAAGGGTGAATTCTTAAATTCGCTAGAGTCTATACTGAAGATGTTCGAGTATGGTGGCATATATCATCAGGTAGGTCACAATAATGCCAATATACCATGGGCACCACTGGTTCATCTCATGAAGATAAGGCATTCATATTTCAGTTACACTTTCTACATAATAATAATTATTGTAAGGGTGAATTCTTAAATTCGCTGGAGTCTATACTAAAGATGTTCGAGTATGGTGGCGTATATCACCAGATAGGCCGTGGTCATGCCAATATACCATGGGCACCACTGGTTCATATCATGAAGATAAGGCATTCATATTTCAGTTACACTTTCTACATAATAATAATTATTGTAAGGGTGAATTCTTAAATTCGCTGGGGTCTATACTAAAGATGTTCGAGTATGGTGGCATATATCACCAGATAGGCCACAATCATGCCAATATACCATGGGCACCACTGGTTCATATCATGAAGATAAGGCATTCATATTTCAGTTACACTTTGTACATAATAATAATTATTGTAAGGATGAATTCTTAAATTCGCTGGAGTCTATACTAAAGATGTTCGAGTATGGTGGCATATATCATCAGATAGGCCACAATCATGCCAATATACCAAGGGCACCACTGGTTCATATCATGAAGATAAGGCATTCATATTTCAGTTACAATTTCTACATAATAATAATTATTGTAGGAGTGAATTCTTAGATTCGCTGGGGTCTATACTAGAGATGTTCGAGTATGGTGGCATATATCACTAGATAGGCCACAATCATGCCAATATACCAAGGGCACCACTGGTTCATATCATGCAGATAAGGCATTCATATTTCAGTTACACTTTCTACATAATAATAATTATTGTAAGGGTGAATTCTTAAATTCGCTGGAGTCTATACTAAAGATGTTCGAGCATGGTGGCATATATCATCAGATAGGCCACAATCATTCCAATATACCATGGGCACCACTGGTTCATCTCATGAAGATAAAGCATTCCTATTTCAGTTACACTTTCTACATAATAATAATTATTGTAAGGGTGAATTCTTAAATTCGCTGGGGTCTATACTAAAAATGTTCGAGTATGGTGGCATATATCACCAGATAGGCCATGATCATGCCAATATACCATGGGCACCACTGGTTCATATCATGAAGATAAGGCATTCATATTTCAGTTACACTTTCTACATAATAATAATTATTGTAAGGGTGAATTCTTAAATTCGCTGGGGTCTATACTAAAGATGTTCGAGTATGGTGGCATATATCACCAGATAGGCCACAATCATGTCAATATACCATGGGAACCACTGGTTCATATCATGAAGATAAAGTATTCATATTTCAAATATACTTTCTACATAATAATAATTATTGTAAGGGTGAATTCTTAAATTCGCTGGGGTATATACTAAAGATGTTCGAGTATGGTGGCATATATCACTAGATAGGCCACAATCATGTCAATATACCATGGGCACCACTGGTTCATATCATGAAGATAAGGCATTCATATTTCAGTTACGCTTTCTACATAATAATAATTATTGTAAGGGTGAATTCTTAAATTCGCTGGAGTCTATACTAAAGATGTTCGAGTATGGTGGCATATATCACCAGATAGGCCATGATCATGCCAATATACCATGGGCACCACTGGTTCATATCATGAAGATAAGGCATTCATATTTCAGTTACACTTTCTACATAATAATAATTATTGTAAGGGTGAATTCTTAAATTCGTTGGAGTCTATACTAAAGATGTTCGAGTATGGTGGCATATATCACCAGATAGGCCATGATCATGCCAATATACCATGGGCACCACTGGTTCATACCATGAAGATAAGGCATTCATATTTCAGTTACACTTTCTACATAATAATGATTATTGTAAGGGTAAATTCTTAAATTCGCTGGAGTCTATACTAAAGATGTTCGAGTATGGTGGCATACTAGATAGGCCACAATCATGCCAATATACCATGGGCACCACTGGTTCATATCATGAAGATAAGGCATTCATATTTCAGTTACACTTTCTACATAATAATAATTATTGTAAGGGTGAATTCTTAAATTCGCTAGAGTCTATACTAAAGATGTTCGAGTATGGTGGCATATATCACCAGATAGGTCACAATAATGCTAATATACCATGGGCACCACTGGTTCATCTCATGAAGAAAAGGCATTCATATTTCAGTTACACTTTCTACATAATAATAATTATTGTAAGGGTGAATTCTTAAATTCGCTGGGGTCTATACTAAAGATGTTCGAGTATGGTGGCATATATCACCAGATAGGCCATGATCATGCCAATATACCATGGGCACCACTGGTTCATATCATGAAGATAAGGCATTCATATTTCAGTTACACTTTCTACATAATAATAATTATTGTAAGGATGAATTCTTAAATTCGCTGGAGTCTATACTAAAGATGTTCGAGTATGGTGGCATATATCATCATATAGGCCAAAATCATGCCAATATACCATAGGACCACTGGTTCATATCATGAAGATAAGGCATTCATATTTCAGTTACAATTTCTACATAATAATAATTATTGTAGGAGTGAATTCTTAGATTCGCTGGGGTCTATACTAGAGATGTTCGAGTATGGTGGCATATATCACTAGATAGGCCACAATCATGCCAATATACCAAGGGCACCACTGGTTCATATCATGAAGATAAGGCATTCATATTTCAGTTACACTTTCTACATAATAATAATTATTGTAAGGGTGAATTCTTAAATTCGCTGGAGTCTATACTAAAGATGTTCGAGTATGGTGGCAAACTAGATAGGCCACAATCATGCCAATATACCATGGGCACCACTGGTTCATATCATGAAGATAAGGCATTCATAATTCAGTTACACTTTCTACATAATAATAATTATTGTAAGGGTGAATTCTTAAATTCGCTAGAGTCTATACTGAAGATGTTCGAGTATGGTGGCATATATCATCAGGTAGGTCACAATAATGCCAATATACCATGGGCACCACTGGTTCATCTCATGAAGAAAAGGCATTCATATTTCAGTTACACTTTCTACATAATAATAATTATTGTAAGGGTGAATTCTTAAATTCGCTGGAGTCTATACTAAAGATGTTCGAGTATGAAGGCGTATATCACCAGATAGGCCGTGGTCATGCCAATATACCATGGGCACCACTGGTTCATATCATGAAGATAAGGCATTCATATTTCAGTTACACTTTCTACATAATAATAATTATTGTAAGGGTGAATTCTTAAATTCGCTGGGGTCTATACTAGAGATGTTCGAGTATGGTGGCATATATCACCAGATAGGCCACAATCATGCCAATATACCATGGGCACCACTGGTTCATATCATGAAGATAAGGCATTCATATTTCAGTTACACTTTGTACATAATAATAATTATTGTAAGGATGAATTCTTAAATTCGCTGGAGTCTATACTAAAGATGTTCGAGTATGGTGGCATATATCATCAGATAGGCCACAATCATGCCAATATACCAAGGGCACCACTGGTTCATATCATGAAGATAAGGCATTCATATTTCAGTTACAATTTCTACATAATAATAATTATTGTAGGAGTGAATTCTTAGATTCGCTGGGGTCTATACTAGAGATATTCGAGTATGGTGGCATATATCACTAGATAGGCCACAATCATGCCAATATACCAAGGGCACCACTGGTTCATATCATGAAGATAAGGCATTCATATTTCAGTTACACTTCCTACATAATAATAATTATTGTAAGGGTGAATTCTTAAATTCGCTGGAGTCTATACTAAAGATGTTCGAGCATGGTGGCATATATCATCAGATAGGCCACAATCATTCCAATATACCATGGGCACCACTGGTTCATCTCATGAAGATAAGGCATTCCTATTTCAGTTACACTTTCTACATAATAATAATTATTGTAAGGGTGAATTCTTAAATTCGCTGGGGTCTATACTAAAAATGTTCGAGTATGGTGGCATATATCACCAGATAGGCCATGATCATGCCAATATACCATGGGCACCACTGGTTCATATCATGAAGATAAGGCATTCATATTTCAGTTACACTTTCTACATAATAATAATTATTGTAAGGGTGAATTCTTAAATTCGCTGGGGTCTATACTAAAGATGTTCGAGTATGGTGGCATATATCACCAGATAGGCCACAATCATGTCAATATACCATGGGCACCACTGGTTCATATCATGAAGATAAAGTATTCATATTTCAAATATACTTTCTACATAATAATAATTATTGTAAGGGTGAATTCTTAAATTCGCTGGGGTATATACTAAAGATGTTCGAGTATCGTGGCATATATCACTAGATAGGCCACAATCATGTCAATATACCATGGGCACCACTGGTTCATATCATGAAGATAAGGCATTCATATTTCAGTTACGCTTTCTACATAATAATAATTATTGTGGGCACCACTGGTTCATATCATGAAAATAAGGCATTCATATTTCAGTTACACTTTCTACATAATAATAATTATTGTAAGGGTGAATTCTTAAATTTGCTGGGGTTTATACTAAAGATGTTCGAGTATGATGGCATATATCACCAGATAGGCCACAATCATGCCAATATACCATGGGCACCACTGGTTCATATCATGAAGATAAGGCATTCATATTTCAGTTACACTTTCTAAATAATAATAATTATTGTAAGGGTGAATTCTTAAATTCGCTGGGGTCTATACTAAAGATGTTCGAGTATGGTGGCATATATCACCAAATAGGCCATAATCATGCCAATATACCATGGGCATCACTGGTTCATATCATGAAGATAAAACATTCATATTTCAGTTACACTTTTTACATAATAATAATTATTGTAAGGGTGAATTCTTAAATTCGCTGGAGTCTATACTAAAGATGTTCGAGTATGGAGGCAAACTAGATAGGCCACAATCATGCCAATATACCATGGGCACCACTGGTTCATATCATGAAGATAAGGCATTCATAATTCAGTTACACTTTCTACATAATAATAATTATTGTAAGGGTGAATTCTTAAATTCGCTAGAGTCTATACTGAAGATGTTCGAGTATGGTGGCATATATCATCAGGTAGGTCACAATAATGCCAATATACCATGGGCACCACTGGTTCATCTCATGAAGAAAAGGCATTCATATTTCAGTTACACTTTCTACATAATAATAATTATTGTAAGGGTGAATTCTTAAATTCGCTGGAGTCTATACTAAAGATGTTCGAGTATGGTGGCGTATATCACCAGATAGGCCGTGGTCATGCCAATATACCATGGGCACCACTGGTTCATATCATGAAGATAAGGCATTCATATTTCAGTTACACTTTCTACATAATAATAATTATTGTAAGGGTGAATTCTTAAATTCGCTGGGGTCTATACTAAAGATGTTCGAGTATGGTGGCATATATCACCAGATAGGCCACAATCATGCCAATATACCATGGGCACCACTGGTTCATATCATGAAGATAAGGCATTCATATTTCAGTTACACTTTGTACATAATAATAATTATTGTAAGGATGAATTCTTAAATTCGCTGGAGTCTATACTAAAGATGTTCGAGTATGGTGGCATATATCATCAGATAGGCCACAATCATGCCAATATACCAAGGGCACCACTGGTTCATATCATGAAGATAAGGCATTCATATTTCAGTTACAATTTCTACATAATAATAATTATTGTAGGAGTGAATTCTTAGATTCGCTGGGGTCTATACTAGAGATGTTCGAGTATGGTGGCATATATCACTAGATAGGCCACAATCATGCCAATATACCAAGGGCACCACTGGTTCATATCATGCAGATAAGGCATTCATATTTCAGTTACACTTTCTACATAATAATAATTATTGTAAGGGTGAATTCTTAAATTCGCTGGAGTCTATACTAAAGATGTTCGAGCATGGTGGCATATATCATCAGATAGGCCACAATCATTCCAATATACCATGGGCACCACTGGTTCATCTCATGAAGATAAAGCATTCCTATTTCAGTTACACTTTCTACATAATAATAATTATTGTAAGGGTGAATTCTTAAATTCGCTGGGGTCTATACTAAAAATGTTCGAGTATGGTGGCATATATCACCAGATAGGCCATGATCATGCCAATATACCATGGGCACCACTGGTTCATATCATGAAGATAAGGCATTCATATTTCAGTTACACTTTCTACATAATAATAATTATTGTAAGGGTGAATTCTTAAATTCGCTGGGGTCTATACTAAAGATGTTCGAGTATGGTGGCATATATCACCAGATAGGCCACAATCATGTCAATATACCATGGGAACCACTGGTTCATATCATGAAGATAAAGTATTCATATTTCAAATATACTTTCTACATAATAATAATTATTGTAAGGGTGAATTCTTAAATTCGCTGGGGTATATACTAAAGATGTTCGAGTATGGTGGCATATATCACTAGATAGGCCACAATCATGTCAATATACCATGGGCACCACTGGTTCATATCATGAAGATAAGGCATTCATATTTCAGTTACGCTTTCTACATAATAATAATTATTGTAAGGGTGAATTCTTAAATTCGCTGGAGTCTATACTAAAGATGTTCGAGTATGGTGGCATATATCACCAGATAGGCCATGATCATGTCAATATACCATGGGCACCACTGGTTCATATCATGAAGATAAGGCATTCATATTTCAGTTACACTTTCTACATAATAATAATTATTGTAAGGGTGAATTCTTAAATTCGTTGGAGTCTATACTAAAGATGTTCGAGTATGGTGGCATATATCACCAGATAGGCCATGATCATGCCAATATACCATGGGCACCACTGGTTCATACCATGAAGATAAGGCATTCATATTTCAGTTACACTTTCTACATAATAATGATTATTGTAAGGGTAAATTCTTAAATTCGCTGGAGTCTATACTAAAGATGTTCGAGTATGGTGGCATACTAGATAGGCCACAATCATGCCAATATACCATGGGCACCACTGGTTCATATCATGAAGATAAGGCATTCATATTTCAGTTACACTTTCTACATAATAATAATTATTGTAAGGGTGAATTCTTAAATTCGCTAGAGTCTATACTAAAGATGTTCGAGTATGGTGGCATATATCACCAGATAGGTCACAATAATGCTAATATACCATGGGCACCACTGGTTCATCTCATGAAGAAAAGGCATTCATATTTCAGTTACACTTTCTACATAATAATAATTATTGTAAGGGTGAATTCTTAAATTCGCTGGGGTCTATACTAAAGATGTTCGAGTATGGTGGCATATATCACCAGATAGGCCATGATCATGCCAATATACCATGGGCACCACTGGTTCATATCATGAAGATAAGGCATTCATATTTCAGTTACACTTTCTACATAATAATAATTATTGTAAGGATGAATTCTTAAATTCGCTGGAGTCTATACTAAAGATGTTCGAGTATGGTGGCATATATCATCATATAGGCCAAAATCATGCCAATATACCATAGGACCACTGGTTCATATCATGAAGATAAGGCATTCATATTTCAGTTACAATTTCTACATAATAATAATTATTGTAGGAGTGAATTCTTAGATTCGCTGGGGTCTATACTAGAGATGTTCGAGTATGGTGGCATATATCACTAGATAGGCCACAATCATGCCAATATACCAAGGGCACCACTGGTTCATATCATGAAGATAAGGCATTCATATTTCAGTTACACTTTCTACATAATAATAATTATTGTAAGGGTGAATTCTTAAATTCGCTGGAGTCTATACTAAAGATGTTCGAGTATGGTGGCAAACTAGATAGGCCACAATCATGCCAATATACCATGGGCACCACTGGTTCATATCATGAAGATAAGGCATTCATAATTCAGTTACACTTTCTACATAATAATAATTATTGTAAGGGTGAATTCTTAAATTCGCTAGAGTCTATACTGAAGATGTTCGAGTATGGTGGCATATATCATCAGGTAGGTCACAATAATGCCAATATACCATGGGCACCACTGGTTCATCTCATGAAGAAAAGGCATTCATATTTCAGTTACACTTTCTACATAATAATAATTATTGTAAGGGTGAATTCTTAAATTCGCTGGAGTCTATACTAAAGATGTTCGAGTATGAAGGCGTATATCACCAGATAGGCCGTGGTCATGCCAATATACCATGGGCACCACTGGTTCATATCATGAAGATAAGGCATTCATATTTCAGTTACACTTTCTACATAATAATAATTATTGTAAGGGTGAATTCTTAAATTCGCTGGGGTCTATACTAGAGATGTTCGAGTATGGTGGCATATATCACCAGATAGGCCACAATCATGCCAATATACCATGGGCACCACTGGTTCATATCATGAAGATAAGGCATTCATATTTCAGTTACACTTTGTACATAATAATAATTATTGTAAGGATGAATTCTTAAATTCGCTGGAGTCTATACTAAAGATGTTCGAGTATGGTGGCATATATCACCAGATAGGCCACAATCATGCCAATATACCAAGGGCACCACTGGTTCATATCATGAAGATAAGGCATTCATATTTCAGTTACAATTTCTACATAATAATAATTATTGTAGGAGTGAATTCTTAGATTCGCTGGGGTCTATACTAGAGATATTCGAGTATGGTGGCATATATCACTAGATAGGCCACAATCATGCCAATATACCAAGGGCACCACTGGTTCATATCATGAAGATAAGGCATTCATATTTCAGTTACACTTCCTACATAATAATAATTATTGTAAGGGTGAATTCTTAAATTCGCTGGAGTCTATACTAAAGATGTTCGAGCATGGTGGCATATATCATCAGATAGGCCACAATCATTCCAATATACCATGGGCACCACTGGTTCATCTCATGAAGATAAAGCATTCCTATTTCAGTTACACTTTCTACATAATAATAATTATTGTAAGGGTGAATTCTTAAATTCGCTGGGGTCTATACTAAAAATGTTCGAGTATGGTGGCATATATCACCAGATAGGCCATGATCATGCCAATATACCATGGGCACCACTGGTTCATATCATGAAGATAAGGCATTCATATTTCAGTTACACTTTCTACATAATAATAATTATTGTAAGGGTGAATTCTTAAATTCGCTGGGGTCTATACTAAAGATGTTCGAGTATGGTGGCATATATCACCAGATAGGCCACAATCATGTCAATATACCATGGGCACCACTGGTTCATATCATGAAGATAAAGTATTCATATTTCAAATATACTTTCTACATAATAATAATTATTGTAAGGGTGAATTCTTAAATTCGCTGGGGTATATACTAAAGATGTTCGAGTATCGTGGCATATATCACTAGATAGGCCACAATCATGTCAATATACCATGGGCACCACTGGTTCATATCATGAAGATAAGGCATTCATATTTCAGTTACGCTTTCTACATAATAATAATTATTGTAAGGGTGAATTCTTAAATTCGCTGGAGTCTATACTAAAGATGTTCGAGTATGGTGGCATATATCACCAGATAGGCCATGATCATGCCAATATATCATGGGCACCACTGGTTCATATCATGAAGATAAGGCATTCATATTTCAGTTACACTTTCTACATAATAATAATTATTGTAAGGGTGAATTCTTAAATTCGTTGGAGTCTATACTAAAGATGTTCGAGTATGGTGGCATATATCACCAGATAGGCCATGATCATGCCAATATACCATGGGCACCACTGGTTCATACCATGAAGATAAGGCATTCATATTTCAGTTACACTTTCTACATAATAATGATTATTGTAAGGGTAAATTCTTAAATTCGCTGGAGTCTATACTAAAGATGTTTGAGTATGGTGGCATACTAGATAGGCCACAATCATGCCAATATACCATGGGCACCACTGGTTCATATCATGAAGATAAGGCATTCATATTTCAGTTACACTTTCTACATAATAATAATTATTGTAAGGGTGAATTCTTAAATTCGCTAGAGTCTATACTGAAGATGTTCGAGTATGGTGGCATATATCACCAGATAGGTCACAATAATGCTAATATACCATGGGCACCACTGGTTCATCTCATGAAGAAAAGGCATTCATATTTCAGTTACACTTTCTACATAATAATAATTATTGTAAGGGTGAATTCTTAAATTCGCTGGAGTCTATACTAAAGATGTTCGAGTATGGTGGCGTATATCACCAGATAGGCCGTGGTCATGCCAATATACCATGGGCACCACTGGTTCATATCATGAAGATAAGGCATTCATATTTCAGTTACACTTTCTACATAATAATAATTATTGTAAGGGTGAATTCTTAAATTCGCTGGGGTCTATACTAAAGATGTTCGAGTATGGTGGCATATATCACCAGATAGGCCATGATCATGCCAATATACCATGGGCACCACTGGTTCATATCATGAAGATAAGGCATTCATATTTCAGTTACACTTTCTACATAATAATAATTATTGTAAGGATGATTTCTTAAATTCGCTGGAGTCTATACTAAAGATGTTCGAGTATGGTGGCATATATCATCAGATAGGCCAAAATCATGCCAATATACCATAGGACCACTGGTTCATATCATGAAGATAAGGCATTCATATTTCAGTTACACTTTCTACATAATAATAATTATTGTAGGAGTGAATTCTTAGATTCGCTGGGGTCTATACTAGAGATGTTCGAGTATGGTGGCATATATCACTAGATAGGCCACAATCATGCCAATATACCAAGGGCACCACTGGTTCATATCATGAAGATAAGGCATTCATATTTCAGTTACACTTTCTACATAATAATAATTATTGTAAGGGTGAATTCTTAAATTCGCTGGAGTCCATACTAAAGATGTTCGAGTATGGTGGCATATATCACCAGATAGGCCATGATCATGCCAATATACCATGGGCACCACTGGTTCATATCATGAAGATAAGGCATTCATATTTCAGTTACACTTTCTACATAATAATAATTATTGTAAGGGTGAATTCTTAAATTCGCTGGGGTCTATACTAAAGATGTTCGAGTATGGTGGCGTATATCATCAGATAGGCCACAATCATGTCAATATACCATGGGCACCACTGGTTCATATCATGAAGATAAAGTATTCATATTTCAAATATACTTTCTACATAATAATAATTATTGTAAGGGTGAATTCTTAAATTCGCTGGGGTATATACTAAAGATGTTCGAGTATGGTGGCATATATCACTAGATAGGCCACAATCATGTCAATATACCATGGGCACCACTGGTTCATATCATGAAGATAAGGCATTCATATTTCAGTTACACTTTCTACATAATAATAATTATTGTAAGGGTGAATTCTTAAATTCGCTGGAGTCTATACTAAAGATGTTCGAGTATGGTGGCATATATCACCAGATAAGCCATGATCATGCCAATATACCATGGGCACCACTGGTTCATATCATGAAGATAAGGCATTCAAATTTCAGTTACACTTTATAATATAATTTCGAGTAAAAATTGTGTTTAAAAAATATATAAAAATAACGGAAAATGTTTTTTCTGTGAAGTATATTAAGAAATTTTTGTATTATTCTGTATCATTAAAATTTTAGACTTTGTGTTGTATGTTTCGTATGTATCTTTAAACCGTTGTTTTTTTTGTAATAAAAAAAGTTTTTTTTAAACTATAATTATTGACATTTGCTTTTTTCATATTGGACATCCTTTAAAACAGTTTCTTGTTTTGTGTGTAGTCGTATGGTTTTGCGTTTTTTGCTTGCAGCAAATAATTCGAATTTTTATTATTCAGCTAATTTTTCGTACTTTTATACACAGTGGTGGTATATTCCTTTATATTTTAATTAGTTTTTATCCACATTTCGTGTTTGTACGTTTACACGATGAGTACAAAACGTTATAATTATCGAAAAAATAGGCACCGTATAAATGAGCGAAGTCTTGACGATGCTTTCTTTGCATTCATTATCACTTGATCTCTATAAATTGACCGCAGTTGATTCAAAGAAGATGAAATTGATTTGCCAAAAACTTCGAATCGGGAATAACCAAAGAAATCGAAATTTACTATATTGTATTTGGAATAAAAAATTGCGACAAAAGTTACTTGTTATTAATACTGATTTAACCCATAATATAAGTTACCCCAGTATTGCTATCGAAAATTCCACTACAGTTTCCGTTATGAATTCGCTAAATATCAATAATTTTATTAATTCTGATTTGATTAATTCTATGGATTATTTAAGTAATTCATCTTCGGTTGATATAACTGAATTTGGAAATGATTTCATTTTACCTGTAAGTGAAGAGTCACGATTAACGGGTGTACAGATACATTCCATAGAAATATTTAAACCACCTTTTCCTATAATCAATTTTCCAGCACATGATAATTAAAGTTTTCCAACCAAATTATAAAGATAGATAATGACATGAATAAACTCACAAAAGATTTTAAATTTAAAATCTCAGAAAATATAGACGTTAATTTTTTAGTTTCAAATTGTACATCTGATGACTTATTAAATACCACAACGTTACCTGTGCAAACTGTAAATAACGATAGTGAAGAAGAATTTGAAATAGTTGATCAAAAGAATCGAAATTTTAACACCAAATCACATATAATAAATACCAAATTCAAACCGAAACTTTTCCACAAACAAAATATTTTTTTTTTTTTTTTTTTTATCTTTATTTAATGGCTCTAGCTCCAAATAATAGGAGCCATTTGGCCCGGGTTCTTTACAATTTACATTTTAATTAATGTGTTTACAATTATTTGTAAAATAATTAATTTAAAATTATACAATTATGTTTAATTATGTTTAATTATACAATTATGTTAAATATTATGTTTAATTTAAGTTTCATTTATTCATCTTTCACGCATCGATCCGCTTTCATACTTCAATATTATTCATTTTAATAAATTCATACATAGCCTTATATCCACTTATACCCCTTCTAAATATTTCATTCACACTCCTTGCACTTATGAGGACATCGAAATTTGCTCTATTTTGACTATATTTGGTGCACTTTAAAAGTAAATGTTCAATGTCCTCTACAACCATACAAGAATCACACATATTTTCTTCACTCAAATGACGTTTATACAGACATTCCTTCCAATTTCCATGATTCAATCTCACACGCTCCATTGTTCGAATCATTGTAGTGTCTCCTTTGATTTCCTTAAAGAAAGGTTTTTTTAAAGGGACACTACACCATTCAAAGTACTTCTTGCCTTTTATTTGACTTTTTCGCACAAATTCACTCTCCCATTTTCTCCACAGATTCACCTGAAACATACGAAGTACATCTCTAGCATCCATAAATTCATATACATTTACATCCTCAATCAAGCAACCCCTTTTTGCAAGCATATCAGCTCTTTCATTACCTTCAATCTGTAAATGTGAAGGTATCCATTGAAGAACAACTTCACTCCCACAAGATTGAAGGTACTCAAACAACTTATTCACATAAACATTGCCCTGAGTACCCCCTCCCTTACTTATTAAATCTAAACCACTCAGAGAGTCGGATAGTAAAAGAACCCTCCTTCTCCCGTCACTCATTGCCAACTTGATTCCTTCCATAATCCCTATCAATTCAGCATTCATTATACAGATGCCATCATTTACTCTTAACATTTTCTCTTTTTTTAGTGCTGGAATGTAAATTCCAACACCCACACGATCATCATTCACACTAACATCTGTATACACAGTCAAATGAGCAAAATATTTCATTTGCATCTTGCGAAATTCTCTCTTAACTGATAACTCATTCATCAAAGCTTTTGTTGTGCCTCCAAAATTCAAACATACCACCAGATTTGCAGGAGGAACAGTTGGTACCACTTTTTGAATCTTGTCGAATATGTTCATATTCTCCAAAATCAAGCGGGTTCTTTGAGTTTTCCTAAAATCTGTTCCTGCCTGCAATCTGTTTATCATTTCATTTACTAACGCGTTATCTTTCATAATCATTCGTACAGTTTCACGCACAGTGATCCACTCTCTCTTATAATTTAGAGGTGTATCACCCATTTCAGACCATAGAGTGTGTATTGGGGTTGAATTGATCGCTCCCAATACAACTCTAGCACATGCATTCTCAATTTTCATTAACGCGTTAAACCCAACTTTAGAACCATCACCATACACGCTCATTCCATACGCAATTTTGGAGGACACTAGTGCCTTCCGTAGCATGTCAGTCACCCCAGGATGAGCACCCCATTTCGGTTTACTCACCCTTTTGATAACATTCAACCTACTCTTACAATTATCAGTTAATTTCTCCATGTGTGCTTTAAAACTTAAACGTTGGTCGATCCAGATTCCCAAATACCTAGTTAAAGTCACATATTCAATACTTTCACTATATACTTGCACATCAATTCTTTGTCGCGTTCGAAAAGCCATACAACAACATTTTCTCGTATTAACACGTAAATTTAAATCAGTCAAACAGTTGATTACCTGATCCACACATTCTTGAGCTCGATCACATGCTGTTTCAATGTTTGAACCTTTACCCATTATAACAAAGTCATCTGCAAATTGTAAAACGACTTGGTCTTCTGAGTTTAGTCCATGAATCGAACTCGTATACAGATTGAATAGAGTTGGTGAAATTTTGAAATTGTTGGTGAAGTCCAATATCCACCTCTCCCTCCAATCTGTAATCCCTTCCACACACAACTAATTTCCGTCCATTCATAAAATCATATACCCATTCACAAATTTTCCTAGCAAAACCCAAGTTAACAAGAACTTGATACAGTTTCCCTGGAACTACAAAGTCATACGCCCTTTCAATGTCCAAAAATACCGCCACAATTTTCTTATTATCCTTTCGTACTTCCCACACAAACTTTTCCACACATTCATTGGCAGAGTGGTTTCGACGGAACCCAAAGGTGGTTTCCGGCAGCAAATTACTTTCATTCATGAATTTTTCAATTCTTTCTTTCATCATACCATTCACCACTTTCATAAACACGTTCAACATACAAATTCCCCTGTAATTTGTTGCCAGATTTCTATCCCGATCCCTTTTGGGAATGGGTACCACTCTACCTTCCTTCCATTTTTCCGGTATTTTGACACTCATCCACACTTTATTAAGAATTTGAAGTAAAGTTACTTTTGCTTCAAAATTCAAATTCGCAATCATTTTATAGCTCACTCGATTAGTTCGTGGAGTCGTAGATTTTGAATTGTCTAAAACTTTCAGAAATTCATCCCATGTAAACTCAACACACATATCGTTCGAAATATCTCTAACATTTTCAGGTATCATACATTCATTATTTTCACCTAAATTATTTGGAACATCCACAATCATTCGTAAGAATTGATTTCCATTTTCTCTGTCATCTAGCACGGCATTTCTGCCTTGTGCTTTATGACCTCTCACTCTGTTAAATTTATCCCATACATCCTTGGTTGTGGTTCTATGAGTCATTTGAGATACATAGTCCCGCCAACTTTTTCTTTTTGCTTTACGGATAGCCTTTTTCAACTTTGCATTTGTTCGATCATAATTTATCCGACATTCTCTGCAAATGCAGTTGTTGAACTGGCGCAAGGCTATCCGTTTTCTTTCATACCAATACTGGATCTCTCTGTTCCACCACCCATTCACCTTTCTTTCCTTCGTGCTAACTTCCGTACAGCACTCCTCATTTACTCTCTCTATTTCATACTCAAGTTGGTCGACATCATTCATTTCATTTGATATGAGAATTTCATTCATTAGTCTGACCCATTTCTTACCATTCATGATAACCTTGGTGTGGTTAACAACATTCACCTCACCTAAACATGCTTCGATCATATAATGATCACCACCCAAATTCTCATCTGTTACATTCCAAGTGACTTGGCCGGCCAGTCCGCTAGACATAAGAGTTATGTCTATCGCACTGGCTCTAGCCCTTACATTCGCCATCTTTGTTGGCCTTCCATCGTTTAGTATTACGAGATCGGAATCCAAAACGAGGTCAGCCAAAAAGTTTCCACATACATCATTCCATTCACACCCCCACATGCTTGAATGTGCATTCATATCACCCCCTACAATCACGTCACTTTTTTCGTGTACCCAATCAAACAGTTTTTTAAAGTCTCTCAGGGCTTTTGCTCTATCACTCACACATTTAATTGGAGTTACATACATGCTAACAATAAACAAGTTTCTATCCAAATTCAAAGTTTTGGCAGCGATGGCTTCAATATATTCAAAGTTTGGCATCGCCATTTGTTTGAGCTTAATGTTGGTTTTGGCCAGTATTGCTACACCGCCGAAGCCATCGGCCCTCGGTTTGGATAGAAAATTGTATCCTTTCATCCTAAACGTCTTGTTTTCACGCACCCATGTCTCACTTATAAGTATCACATTCAAACTAGAATTGGCCAAATAGTTCCGTAGCATATAGCTCTTGGCATATATGCTTTGGACATTTATTTGCCCAATTCTCATACATTCATTGGATCTTACCATTCGTTCTGCCATTCAAAAGTTGATGTTCATTCTGCATTCATAAATTCTTCGTCGTCCATTGCAGTCACCAGCTCGTTCGGGTTGAGGAACGAGTATCTCTGATTTGTGGTTGATAACAATCTACTTGTTGTTGGTTGATTAGTTGTAATTCTTTCTATTAAATTGATCTCTCTTTGTTCCTTTTTATATGTTGCTGTTTGTTTTTCGATGTTTCTTGTTTTTCCGGTTTCCGGTTGTTGTTGTGTTGTTGTATTAATGTTATTGTTAAAGTTATTAGTATTTCTAACTTTAATTTGACTCATGTGATTATCATTTGGCTTTGGATTATTATCTTTATTTTTGATATTTATTTGAATATCTTCATTATTCACGTAGTTGTCGATTTTGTTATTAGTGTTGTTAAGGTTATTATTGTTTTTATTTAAAATTTGATTAATTTTATTATTTTCAGTTGATGACGTTGTTTTAAGTACGTCGCTGTATGATTGTTTCGGCTGCTCACCTATCTTTGCTGCTGTCGTATTTGCATTTTCTCGATAGTAAACTTCCTTTGCTCTGAAGTATGTAATTCGATCCATTGTTTTAATTTTAATAATTTCTTTTTCCATTTCGAAAACTGGGCATTTTTTGTCGTAAGCTGTGTGTTCATTTTGACAATTGGCACATCTAAACGGTTTACAGGATTCTTCTTCGTGTTCATTGGTTAAATTTTTGGCACATTTTGGGCATACTGGTGTTCTAAAACATTTATTTTTGGTGTGTCCATACCTCTGACAGTTATGGCAACGCATTGGACTGGGTATATACAGTCTAACGTCTAATTTTAAAAAACCCGCTTTTATATTTAATGGTAACTCGATTGTGTTGAATGTTAATATGTGAAGTGGCGTATCCTTTAGTTCTCCATTAATTTTTCGCTTAATCCGCTCAACCCTTGTAACCTTTTGACTTTGAAGTTCTCGTGTTATTTCGTCTGTATCTACATTCATTAAGTCATGACTGTAAATAACTCCCTTACACGAATTTAAAAATTTGTGTTCTTCGACAATTATAGGCATCTCAGCCAGTTTGTTTGCCTTCATTAGTGCTACGTATCTTTCTTCTTTGCTGGTTAGAACCAAAAGATCACCGCTCCTTAGACGTTGCGTTTCTTTAATATGTGTCGTCACCATTGCCAGACCTTTTTCAATCAAAAATGGTGATACACCGCGGAAACTTTGTTCAGAATCGGTGCGTTTCACCACAATATACTTTTGTGCTTCTGTACATTCTTCAAAGAAAAATCTTCGTTTTTTATTGTTTTTTTCTTCTATCTGTAAAGGATTTCCAAATCCCCTCATCCGCATGAGGGGTTTAAAACGATTTTTTGTATCTATCGGCATCCTGCCCGTAGGCAGTTACCTTAAAAGGCTTGTGAGAGCCTTTCCTGGTGTTTTTAATTTGTGTTGAAGGACGGAAAAACAAAATTTCACTTGCACCCAAAAACTGTCTTTATTTCCGATTTTTGTTCCGAAAAGAACTTATAAAAATAGTAACGCCACTTGTTTGAATATAATATAATCGAAATATTTAATAAATTTGTTAAGAAAAATTAAAAAATTTGTATATGAAAAAACAATTTGCAAAAAATATTTTTCAGCTTTCAAAATTATTTTTGCTATGAATACGTGTTTCGTCTAGGAAATTCGATTTAGTACTGCACAAACAAAATAATACTGAATTTCAATTATTGGACTATTAGGTTAAAATTTCGGACGAAGTTTAGAAAATAATATTTAATCAAAACGAAAGAAAACTGGACCCATACAATTATACTTACCATGTTTCTAATCAGTTAATACAATTATCTGGTTGTTTAATAAATATTAAAGGCCATGATGATCTAGCTAAAAACTGTTTAACAATTAGGTCTTATTGTGGTCATAAAAACCAAACTCAAACATGTAGAGTTTACAAATTAGTAAACTCTTATCTTTCATTTAGAATTTCTGATGTGTTTAGCACAAAAGGACCAATTTTTCATCCATTTAAAAAATTTCACCACACTTCTAAATATGAAAGAGACGTTTATAAAAAAAATTGGCTCGCGACACAGTAGAAACTGTTTCAGAAACTCTTATCAATGAAGAGAATCTTCCAGTTTTTGAAAATACTAATACGGCAGTTTTATTAAACGATAGACGAGTTCTGAGCAAAATTAGATCAGAAAATCTATTGTTGCATGACAAACATGTA
This sequence comes from Tipula lateralis, assembly GCA_963932295.1. Lineage (NCBI taxonomy): Eukaryota > Metazoa > Arthropoda > Insecta > Diptera > Tipulidae > Tipula > Tipula lateralis. The sequence goes on along the minus strand of OZ010736.1, from coordinate 77,539,338 downwards.
GATGACATAGAAGATGTGCATTTGGAGAAAGAGGAAACAGATTTGAGTCAGGAGGAATCGTTTATTCACCAAGTAGCTAAAAATCCATTCTGTATAACTACTTGTAGCAAAAGCCAACGCTCTGTTTTGAAAAAAATTAAGGAACAATCGCGGGAACTTGATTTCATTGTTTATTTAGATGCTACTGGTGGACTTGTACGTAAACCTTATAAGACATGCAAGTCTGTCATGTACTATGCACTCGTCCTGCCAGTTAAATCTCAGGAGAAAGATACTGCTAGTCCATTTCCAATATGCGATATGATTAGCTCTAGCCAAAACACCCGCACAATTGGAAATTGGCTAAGAGAATATAGATTAACAATTGAAAAAAATTTAAAGTGTTGGCCAATTTTCAATACTGTTGTGGTAGATTTTTCTTATGCAGAGATTCATTCAGTACTGAATGCTTTTAATAGGATGAATTTGATAGAGTATTTGAAAATAACACACATGTGGGCAACAAATTTACAATGTGTAAAATCAAAAGAACAAACGATTAAAGTTCATCTTTGCTGTTCCCATATGTCTCATACAATCGCTCGTGATATATTCAAATATTTTGGCAAATCCCAGGAAATACATAAATTTATTAAGGAGGTGATGGCTTCTTTGATAGTTGCCTCAGACTATGAAGCCCTTAAAGAAATTTGGCGAAAATTTTCAATATTATTGAAATCGAAATATTACAATTGACGTTAAAAGATCTTTCGATGAATTAATTACCATAATTGCAACAAATAAAACAAATGTAAAATCTAATTTTATTGTTACTCGTACATCTCAATCCCATATTTGTACTATCGAGGAACTACCAAAAAAGGAGTTTTCGTGCCCAATTTACCAACAAAGTCCTTTCTACAACGATTTGTACGAAATAAGTAGCAAAATAAATGAATCTATTTCAGTCGATTCCGATGAAGCTTGCTTAAACAAATTGTATAATATTGCTTTCCATTCTGTATTTTTTAAAAAATACGCCACCATTTTACCATTGTTTACGGGAATACTACGCAATTGGTCTCGACTTAGCAATGGTCATGTTGAAAATTATTTTTCTTTTTTGAAAAGAAGATTCACTTCAACAAGTCGTACTTTAGAAATAGGTAAAATGCCATTAAAGGTTGGTCGTTTCGTACGTGAATTAAACAATAGAAATAAAACAGTTTATAAAGATATATTATACTCAGTACCTAAATTTTCAGCGAATCAATCAAAAATTATAGCTGAAATAACGCCTAACAGTGAACCTAATATCTTAGATATTCAAAACAGCTGTTCAATCTGGAAAAGGAAGAGCTCACATTCGTCTCATATTACTTCCAAAAAACAAAGAAATACGAGTAGTTTTGATTTTAATTTTTCACATTCATTTAAACAAATGCCAATTGTAGAACAAAACATAACTACTATGACAACATTAAGCCAAAGTCACACCCCTAAAAACCGAAAACTTCCAAAGCCTAGATCAGTTTTTAAATGCGATGCTAATGTAAGACTACCATTAATAAGAAATACTTTTAAAACTTGTAGTTTTTACAAAAATACGTGTGCAATTGACTCTATTTATCAAGCAATAGGTTTGGCCATACACAAAAAAGAAAGTTTTTTAAACAACTTGGAAACCCATCGCACTAAACTTTTATTGGAATCATTACTAAATAATGATATAAACAAAGTGTAGGAACTTCGGAAAGAAATCTTGGTGCAAATGTCAGGATTTACGTCAGATTGCACAACAGAGCTGTTTAATTTTTGCAAGAACATATTTGAAAATCTTCCAAGTTTGAACGTAACGCTTAACTGTACAAACAATCATTGTTCACCACAAGAAAACGAAAAACGCCGAATTATTTATTTGAATATAAGCAAATATGAAAATTTAGGAATTTCACATATTAAAAGTTGTTTGGAGGAAATTCCAAAGAAAAAGTGCAATGTATGCTCTCAATTAATAGAACCTATTTTAAAATCGTATGGAGAAATAGTGTGCATAGACACAGATCAGTGGATGAGGTGTCAGTAAAATTATCTCAATTACAAGATACTATAATGCTGAATCATATTGAGTATAAAGTATCGTCAGTTATAAGTTTTATTCATAAGGACCCAGTTATTAAGTTTCCAAAAGCATCGGAAAGACATTATATATATATATTACGATAACTTAGGCAAATACGTTCCAATTATTCGAAATCCATCTTCGGTTTTAATAAAACCTCAAATAATTATATACCGAAAGAAATAAACAAAATTACACATTATATGAAAACATATCAAAATCTCTAGTATAAAATCTATCAACATCTGTAGTGTAGGCCCACCGGCGAATTTAAAGATTCTCCCTAACTCACAATAATTCCTTATGAGGAATACAGGGCGATACGTACCAAATGCAAACAAATCTGTGCTAGAGAAGCGAAAAGAGCCGACGACAAGAAAGACAATATGGCTTTTAAATTAGATTATTAGACTGATTGCCACTTTTACCAGATGGCCGAATCGGTTGCAAATATTTCCAAAACATCTGTTTCTGCATTGACACGAGCAGACGCGTTGGTTGTGGATCCATATTTACAAGCTAATTTACTGACGAACATCTTCACTTCAAACTCAACACTGGTTGTTCCTGATGAAATTAAACCTCCATCAATTCCGTATTGTGGTGCTAAAATTAACTCCGTTAACATCTTGGAGAAAACTATCTTTTGTAATCAATAAATTAATACAGTAAATTTTAATACAGCCACCGGATCTGATGAAATTCCAGTGCGAATATTGAAGGAGTTTCCCAGTGACTTGGCTCCAACACTTACTAAAATTTTTATCCTATCATATAAGCAAGGCTACTATCGGAACTCCTGGAAGATTGCAATGGTGCAACCAGTACTGAAACGTGATTGAAACAAGACTGAACTCGTCCAAGAACAACACGGAGAAGCCTTTGCAATCTTTGAGAATCTTGTTTGTAAACTTTTGGCATATGGTTTAGACTCGATGACCATCAAGTGGATAAAAAGGTTTCTCAATAAAATAAAATTCAACGTCGTGCTTAATGGGAGCTTATCATCGACACACTCTCCAAATGCCGGAATCTCTCAGGGTTCAGTTTTTTCATTAACTTTGTTTTTGTTATACATCACCGATTTATTGAATAGCACTGTCAACTCAATTCACAGCTTCGCGGATGATGCCACATTGCATTCTTCTAGTTCGTTCGAGATTTTTAAATATTAAACGGTTGGAAATGGTAACATCCCTTAATTCCGATTTGAGCACAATATTTGAGTGGGGTAAACAAAACCATGAAAAATTTAAAGAAAACAATACCCATATTTTCACGTAAAAAAAGTCGCAACCAACACCCATTTGTTGTAAATGATCATGTCCTCATGGTTTGTAACTCAATTCGATTGCTTGGAGTTCAAATAAGTAACAACCTAAAATGGAATGAACACATTGTTGCATTGGCTAAATCAACATCTAAAAAACTTGGGTTCCTCAATCGATGCAGGTTTTTTAAATCGCATCAAATTCTCTGATATACAAGACCTTCATTAGACCACGTATTAAACACTGCTGACAAGTTTGATGTGGTGCATCCGGCACAACTCTCCTATTACTGAACAGGGTTCAACGTCGTGCAAGAAGAATAATTCGCAACTACCAAACTTACTCAAGAACTAGACAGTCTACTGCACTGCAGAAATGTCACAGAATACTGCGTGTTTAATAAGATCATGGTGATATATGCCACCATACTCCTATCTGGTGATATATGCCACCATACTCGAACATCTCTAGTATAGACCCCAGCGAATTTAAGAATTCACCCTTACAATAATTATTATTATGTAGAAAGTGTAACTGAAATATGAATGCCTTATCTTCATGATATAACCAGTGGTGCCCATGGTATATTGGCATGATTGTGGCCTATCTGATGATATATGCCACCATTCTCGAACATCTCTAGTATAGGCATTAGCAAATTTAAGAAAAGAACTAAAACTGGATTTAAATACATTTAGTATGTGTTTAATTGCATGGTTTCTTTCATTTGAATATGTATACTTATTACTTTATTTTTATTTATATAGATTATGAAAGAATTAAATTTATGTACTACTCGTGTATTTGTAATATAGATGAGTGTTGTGTGGATCTTCATACCGAGTGGACGTGTTTTGTCTGCTCGGTGTTTCTATAATTAAATTAAATAAAATAAATGCGTTGTGTGTGTGTGTGTAGTTGAAAATCTAATTACAGATGAGTATCGCTATTATATTATATTATGTATTATATTACATTTCATTATATATTATTACATAGTATTATATTTTATTTTATTTTTTATTTTATTATATTATATAGTCTGTTCTTGTTTCTCCGTCATATATTATAGTATATAACGTTTTGTCTTTGTATTCTATATACATCATTTTCATATCCACACCACAATATTCCGCTGGAAACGATCGCATGCGATATGTCTTTCGTTCTGTCTCGTTTAGTTACCTCATTCCCCATCCCATAATTCGCTCTTCATATAGAACGCTATATATTCCCCTTTCCTTTAAACAATTTTTAATATTTTGTTTTATTTATGTATCAAAGCATACAGTAAAAGAGATTTTGGAGATTTAAATTTAACGCGATCACTGCCATTGTGCGATCGTTGTAATGGCAACTATATATACATTCAATATAATTGGCGACTTACATTTTATTTTTATAAACGTTGATATTTTGTATTGTGTGTGTTATATATACATCATTATTTGATGTTGAAAACGCAAATACATACATTACAGTCTACATTTGAACGTCCTATGTATTAATATTATGTATATAACATAATTTTCGTTTCGTCTATCAAAACTCCTATCCTTCTCTTTCCTATGTTGGTTAGAGAATTTTTGTTTGTTTTATTTTATATTTTGTGCAGGTGTTCACTTGCACGGAAAAAAAAACAACAAATTGTTTTAAATATATATACAAATATCCCTCGTTTAACGCGGTACTTATACAACGCGTTTTCGATATAACGCGATTTGAAATAAAAATCTGTTTCAGTACAACGTGAAATTTCTTCTTTTATAGCGCGAATCTATTTAACGCCCAAACCACTTTTCATGAGATATAATGTTTGAAGACAGTGAAACAGATCAGTCCTGATCCTGAACAACAAAATGAAGTTTGTTAATTAACTTTTAATTTTTTCAGTTTGTTTTTAAATATTATAATACACATGTTAGTATGTACATACATTTATATCGGTAAATACAGAAAACCTTCCATATTGATGGATTTGCTATTCAACAGTTTTTGAAATGATGCTTTCATATTTGTATCTTATATCAAATTTGAACTAAAGATTATATCTATAAGACTATTGAGGTTTTAATGTAGTGCTATGTATATTAATGGTAAAGGGGACTAAAGATTGTTTAAATACGATCTACGATCACTACCACTATACGATCATTATATTGACGATAATATATATGATCGGTAAAATGACCTATTTGTTGGCGAGATTTGAATTGGCTAAAATGTTGAAGTTTGATTTAGCAGATGCTTGTTCATATATTAGGATAATCTTGTTTTAAAGGAACGGTTAACATTTCTCTTGATTTTATTTTGTCAATAAGGTCCACAATTTTGCTCTTGGGTGTATATATGTACCACGGTATGTTGTACTCTTAAATAACTTTTGTCTTTATTTCTATGGAAAACACTAATTTATTTAAATAATTTTGTTTTCTTTATTCATATAAGTGTAAATGAATAAGATTTCTTGAGTGACATTCTTAACATTGGATGGGGATCACTTGACCGGTGGTCTCGACCAGAGAGTTTATTTTACTTTAATAAGCAGCTTCTTTGAGCTGTATAATAATTCTATTACAAACTATTAAACTTTCTGAATCGGACGGCCGCTTTGGTGATTTTTTTCATTAAACTGTAGTGTGTTATACAAGAATTCTACTTTTGTGTACTGTGTGATTGTTTGTTGTAAAATCTTAAAACGGACATAAAGATAGAATGTGTGGAATGGAATGATCGATCAGGTTAGCTTATTATGACCGCACTAAACTATTTATTTATTTAAATAGTTTCCCTTACAAACGAATTGACAATGTATTAGATCATCATATTGTATATAGAAATGCTGTCGGGTCATTACGAAAATTTATATTCCCCACGCGTTAGATGGTGATGGATTGGGAATTATAGGGACACATCTTTAAATACAGCATATGATGAGATGACCCAAAGATGTTTTTTAAAATACTCCAGTTTAACTGTTGAGGCGATACGAATACATATGATGAATTTAGAATGGTCCTTACCTATCCAACTAACAATAATAACAAACTCAAATCCAAATGTGAAAATGATTATACTAACAATATATTTATAATAATTTACTAATATGTAGTTAGCAATGACACTGCTGTGGATTATCACCTTAGTCGTTTCTGTGATTGTTTCCTTTTCGTAAACCTTATATGTTGAGATGCAAGCAGGGACTGGGCCCGCATAATTTTGGAGTTAAAATTCTCAGATATCTATTTGGAACTCTGCTGAATATACTCCAGGATTATGGTAACAATCTCAGATTCACCGTAACTGGTTGGCTTGTACTTCTCCTATCATATCATATCATACTCGTGTGTTTGTAATATAGATGTTTTCAAACATATTAAGTTTGAAAACAATTTAATTCGGGATGGTACTACAGTTTTTTACTTTTTTTCGGACTAACTGTACACTTTATCGAAGAAACGCACCATTTTTTCGGGCTGCAATTTCGGGTTAACTTCAACGACTTTGTCGTAGTCGGTAACAAACTCCTTATATAGTCTTGCAAACTCTAGATCACGAATAAAACGACGTTCCATGTTACGGAGCCTTGTTATTGCTGTATTGATTGACTGCTCCAGCTGGTTTGGCGTACGTGAAAATGGTAAGCTTACCATGGAACGGCCTTCTTCTGTTAGTGAGGTGTTCGTAGAGAAATGTAGTTCACACAATGTTTCTTCTGGAGTTAACACGGTTTGTGGTTGGCTGATTGTCTCCAATTCCCAGAAACTTCTTAGTGTTTTGTCGATATCGATGAGTTCGATAGAGTTGCTCGTAAATATTGACATTACTGGAATTCTGTCATTGGTGGGGGTTCCTATCCTTCCAGCCACAAGTCATCCAAAGATGGTTTTCTGTAGTATCGGTTCATTAGTTTAATCTGACCTGTCTCTAAAATGTGGAAAAAGTAATCAGGTCCTATCAAAATATACTACTTGGCTTGTAAAATTGAGAATCCACAAACTGAAGTCCTTGCCAACGATCTATGGTTGTTTGGTTGCTTACCAAAGCTTAGATTTTGAAAGTTGCATTCGTGTGAAGTGACGCAAGTTGCAATGTTACTTTGCCTTTTGTTATGCCAGCAGTTGATTCACCTACACCTTTGATTGAGATGCGAGCATGGCTTCTTTTTAGTTGCAATCGTTGGCTACAAGTTTCGGTGATGAAGCTAGTCTGTGAGCCAGAATCCAATAAGGCTCGACATTTGAGTACTTTTCCAGTCGCATTAAGCACGTTCACCTCTGCATTTGGCAAAATTGAATATTGGGCATCACCTTTTATACCATGCGCAACAACTGTTTCCAGACTGCTGGATCCTTGAGCTTCAACCGGTTGTGTGATTTCAGTTCCAAGTAGTAAATGGTGGTGTTACCATTTACAGACATGACATCGATATTTTGATGAACACTTGAAAATTGGATGTTTCGAACTTAAACAATTAAAGCACCAAACGCTAGACTTGTTCCAATCTCTGCGTTGGTTTGCATCGAGCTTATTAAAATCCATACACTGAAGTATTGAATGTCCAATTTTTTTACACATTGCGCAATTTAGTTGAATCTCTTTGAGTGATAGAGGATTAGTTGTGAGATGAGCCTTAATAGTTGGTTTCGAAATTGTGCGCTTAAAGGTAGATGCTAGTGACTCGAGGGTATCAATTCTTTTAGAACGAAAGGCAAAGAAATCTGGAAGTTTAGGATTTTGATTTTTCGTCTAACTTATTCATTAGAATAAAAATCAGTCAGGGGTCGCGCGCTTCCGCGGTTTCTCCAAGAGCCTTTAAACTCCGGATTATTTCATCTGACGTATCCATCAGTTTTTTGATACTTGAAACGTTTTCTGTATGAAGTTGAGGTTGGTCTATAAAGGTTTTTATAAATGAGTTGATAATGTGCTTCTTTCTATCGTACCGTTCTTTCAACTTGTTTAAAGCACCAAAACAATTTTCTTCTGTGATACTGATGTGCCGCACCAACATTGCAGCTTCTTCACGCAAAGATCCCTTTAAATATTGAAATTTTTGCACCGGGTTAAGAGATAGTGATTCGTGGACAGTGGTGCAGAACAAATCGTAGAACGATTGCCATTCCTAATATTCGCCTGAGAATTGTGGAATGTGTAGTTTCGGCAGCTTTACTTCTAACTGTGCCCCGATTGTTGTATTTAGTGACATGTCTAATGATGCACCTTGACTTGTTGACCGTGCGCGAATTAGCGTGTTGAGACCCGTGATTGCCTTTTTTAATTCTCCTCGAATACCGTATCAGTTTCCTCCTTTTCGTTTAGGCAGAAAATTTTATTTGCAATGGCGGTGAATTCTTTCATTAATTTTCCACCCGCTGCAATCGAGTTCGACAATCTTCAATAGAAGTATATTCTGTTGCTTGTAGAATATATTTAAGGATATTTGTAAGTTTCGTCTTATTAACCGAGCGTTGTTTCTTTAGCGTTACAAGATCCATTGTGGCAATTTTTTCACTTTGAGATCTCACTTTATCTGGATAATATATACCTGAGTTTATTGAGTAATAATTAGAATATATATACTTGAGTACGCCTTTATCGAGCAGATTTGTTTAATCACACCACAGAAATAACCTTTTGAGCACGCGGTTGTAACAAGTGAGTATCGAATACAAAGATTTATAATTCACCGCTTGTTCTGTGAAAATCGAGTGAGCACGTTTTTGAATGAACTTGTTTGACCTCTTGATATTGATCCACGTTCTAATCGGAGTACTAATATGTTGTGTAAATAGAATGTTGAGTAATTACTTGAGCAAGCTATCGGTAACTTGAGTGAGTCATTGGATCAGACAATTTTGAGATCGTGGCACATAAATATAGCAGTAATTTTTATTGCACAAGAAGAATTTAATGAGGAAAAGCCGTTATGGCATTGAGTGTTCGTTAAGAAAGAATGACCTTCTTATCACGATCGCGTTTATTGAATGCTTGTTAATTCAAAGATAACGCGGTATTGTTGAATGACCGTTAACTCACAAGGTATAATTTTATTTAATAGTTCTCAATCAAGCCAATTTATAATCCTTAGCAACTCACGTAATAGATATCTGCTTCAATCCAAAATGATTTCCGAAGAAAGGCTAAAGTTGATTTAGTTTATACCGGTTGTGAGATCCGGTTCGAAAGACCATATGGTTGGGAGCAATCCACCTGAGAGAGTTAAAATTCCAAAATAAAACAAGCGGCGTACTATTTGTCCCAACGAGATGAGTGTATATTCCAAACTTAAACTAAATTTATTACAGCTACAAATTTACAATAAAGTCATTTACAATGAAGCGTATCAAAAGAAATTTATGCTCGGTGTATCTAAGATTTAAACCAATGATAAGTTTTAATCCGATGATAAAGGAGAACACTGCTAATCCATCATAAATTTCGGTATCGCGCTTGATAATACATAAATAAATAATTTGCAAAAACGAATACAATGCAAAACTACGAAATGTCAAAACAATTCAATTGTTCGTAGAACTTAAGGTAAGTAAATATTCTAAATTAAATTTCATTTGTAAATTTTAAATCTATAAATCATAATGTAGATAATGCAAATTAGCTTAACGAGAATTGAAACATTTTGTAGAGGTAAGTATTACCAAAGATTATTATATACTAAAAAGATAGTTCAATCAGAGTAACATTTTAAAATTTTTTTTTTTTTTTTTTTTTTTTTTTTTTTTTAACGGTTTTTACAGGCCATTATTGGCCCGTACCGTGTCAACAATCTGACTCCATTGGTTTCGATCACGAGCCAGCTCTTCAAACCGTTGTAGGCAGTTTGAAGAAGCCAGATCGCTCTCTACGCCGTGGAGCCATCGTCGCCTACAGCGACCTCTTCGCCTACCGAAAGGCGGTTCACCCTTAAAGGTTCGCTGTATCATTCGGTTCGGATCAGCACGCAGAACGTGTCCGAGCCAGCGTACTCGCTGTCCTTTAATTTCATGCACGATATCAGGAATTTGCATTAAATTCCTGATCTCGTGATTGAAAAGAACTCGGTAAGTGCCATCGACGTCGCGTTTTGGACCATATATCACACGCATGATTCTTCTCTCGAATGTTAGAAGCCATCTTTCGTACTCATCCGTCAAGGTCCAACTCTCACATCCATACATGACAACGGGTCTGATCAACACTCTGTACAGTTTCAGCTTATCCGTATTTGCAAGATATTTTGATTTCAGCAGTGGACGTAGAGGATACAAAGCCCGATTGCCAGCGACAAGGCGGACCTTGATATCCTCTCCCACACTATTATCGTGAGTGATGAGAGATCCAAGATACTTGAATCTCATCACTCTTTCAAACGTGTGGTTACCACTACTGAAATCAATTGCGTCTTGGTCTCTAAAACCCGAGATTAGATATTTGGTTTTTGACTCGTTGATTTTGAGACCAACAGAAGCTGAACACTGTTCCAGTGGATCAAGTATCTCTTTCACTCCGTTGCCATTTAATCCAATCACACAGATATCATCTGCATAAGCAAGAAGTTGATTGGATTGTCGGAATAAGATGTTGTCCTGAGGTGTTTCACTTTTACGAAGGATGTATTCCAACATGAGATTAAAAAGTATCGGGGACAGCGCATCTCCTTGTCGAACACCGGAATTGATTGCAAAAGTTCTCGATAGCCTGTTCTCAACTTTGACACAGCATTGTGACTGCGTTACTGTCATTTTACACAGATGTACATATTTTTGTGGTATTCCTAAATATTCAAGCGCATACCATAATCTCTCTCGATTGATCGAGTCATAGGCTTGCTTGAAATCCAGGAATACCTGGTGTACATCGCGAGATGTTTCGTAGTACTTGGAAAGAATCATCCGTAGCGAAAAAACTTGATCAGTGACTGACCGATTTGGACGGAATCCTCCTTGGTAGTCACCGACAATTTCCTCCGCCAGAGGAGTAATTCTTCCCAAGATAATGTATGACAGTAACTTATATGCTGTGCAAAGGAGAGCTATACCGCGATAATTCTCACATTTCAAGCGATCACCCTTCTTGAAAATTGGGCATAACGCGGCCACTTTCCATTCTTCGGGCATAACTTCATTTCGCCATACCAATCGAACAAGGTCGAAAAGACAGTTCCACAAAGTTAGCCCTCCGAATATCAAGAGCTCTGAATTAATGCAATCAACTCCTGGTGAACGATTTTTCTTTAATTTCTGCATGGCCATTGTGAATTCCTCATAGGATGGATCCTCAATGAACATCTCCGCGGTCTGTATTTGAGGGTATTCAAACACAGCTTGTGATACATGTGGAACATTAAGTAGATCAGAGAAATGTTCACGCCATGTATCGAGTACCGCATCGACGTTAACACAGAGGTTTCCATCCTGGTCCCGAATGGCAGTTGACCGAGATCTTAAGGTATGGTGCAATTCGGTGATTCCTTTAAAGAAACCACGCGAATTGTGCTCATTGCTGAGTTGTTGTACTCTTAAGACCTTAGCCTTCCACCATTCTCGCTTCTTCAGTCTACAAATGCGTTTAGCTGTCCTTCTAGCGAGAACTGCTTTGTTTTTCCTTGCGATTGTAAACCGAGTCTGCGCTTCATTATAGGCTATATTTCGTTGCTCAACAGCAAGACGACACTCCTCATCAAACCAATCATTTTTGGGCTTAGTTTTCACTTTACCGAGAGTGTGCTGGGCAGCATCGACAACCGAGGTTTTCAATACTTCCCAGACACTGTTCACATCATCAGATTGGTAATTGGATTGTATAATGCTATTGCTGACAAGATCTTGATATTTTCGTTGCGTTTCTTCATTTATCAGACCTTCACAGGAGAATCGCGTTGTATATTCTCCTGTCCTCCCTGACTTGTACGAAAATTTCCATCGTAGCTTTGCAGCAACCATAAAATGGTCACTGCCTACGAATTTTGTTGACGACCGATATGATCTCACATCTTGGACAACCCGAGCCCGTCCTTTTGAAATCAACACATGGTCAATTTGGCTTCGGGATGTTTTACGTGGGTGTGTCCATGTTTCTAAGTGGATGTTTTTATGAGGAAAGAATGTACTTGCTACTTTGAGATCATGAGCGATCGCAAAGTACATCATTCTTTCCCGTTGGCCCTGTGGTTGGGGGCATTCGTGTTTCGTAAATATTACGAACGAAACATGAGACCCATAGAATACCACCACAGTATCCAGAGCTTGTCGTAGGAGGCGACTAAATCTGGTTGGATCGCTGGGCTGACGACCCGCATCCGTAAAAAAAATATCACTGTTAAAAATGTCAACAAAAATAAGAAAATCGGATACCGCCAAAACAACAAAAAAACGAACCCCCGCTTAAGTACCCGGACACGAGATTGAAGATCGGCACGTGGAACGTGCAGTCATTAAGAAAACCTGGCGCGTTGGACGGCCTTATCACATGCATGAAAGAGTATCGGCTGGAACTCGTAGCTCTCCAAGAAACTCGATGGCCTAAAAGTGGAGACCATGTGTCCCAAGGCTATACGTTGCTACACAGTGGAGATGACCTCGGAAATCTTGGGGTTGGAATTCTCATTGGGCCACAGGTAAAAAAGGCTGTCTTGGACTTTCAAGCAGTCGATAATCGAATGTGTAAGCTTCGCTTGCACATGAAATTAGCCAACCTGTCAATTGTCTGTATACATGCGCCCACTGATGTAAGCCAATCCCAGGATAAAGACTCATTTTACAATAATCTGGATAATCTGATGGGCTCTATACCGGAGCACGATGTCAAATTGGTGATTGGTGACTTTAATGCTAGAGCTGGCAGAAATCAGACCGACTTATGTAACAACATTTTAAAATACAAAAATTATTATTCTGGGTTCCGCTACATAGTGATGGGTTCTCCTGTTCCATAGTAAAACAAAACAAAATCGTTCATATTGTAAATTTTTGATTTGGTTGAGTCATCTTTACGCAAAATAATCTTTGGTATTACTTAGAAACTAATTTACAATTTTTCGTGTTAGGCTTTGTTGATATTTTTAGGTATGAATGAGGAAACAGTCGTATTATTTATTTATTTATTTATTTATTTATTTATTTATATATTGCTTATAATTTTGATTAAGAAGGAAAAGCGCATATGGAAGTAACTTGTAAAAAAATTATTACTTCCATTAGGCATAAAAACCTCTTAAATTTTTTACTACAAAAGGTCAACCAAGCACGCACATCCCATTTTGAGTACAAGCTCATTTACAATAGGATGAGCAGCAGGGATCAGACAATATATAAAAAAAAATCTTAATAATTAACTTAAACTAATTATATTGTCATTCAGACACGCCATTCAAGAAACCTCGATTTAAACGAATCGGCAGATCTCAAGCTCCTAATACTGTATGGAACAGAATTCCATAGAGAAATACCTCTAACAAAAAAAGATGAATTTAAAGACCTAGAAGAATTTCTCGCAGGAAGCAATCGTAGATTGGCGTAATGCGACCTGCTAAATAATAATTTTTTGAATAAATAATTTGGTTCTTTAGTTTTAAGTAGCTTCCTAATAAAAGCGCAAATCCGAAACTCATAAAAACTAGTTAAACTACAACCAAGAACAAGCCTAGTATAGGGTGATATATGGTCAAATTTCCTAATTCCGAAAATAAAACGAGTGCACGCATTAAAACATCTTTTTAGAATAGACATATTTTCCTGAAACATACCAAATAAGACAACATCACCATAAAGAAAATGCGGAAGGAGATAGGACATAAACATTCTCTTTTTAAACTGAAATGTATTATGCCATTTTGCGTAGAATTAAACTTTACATGTTTCAACATCACCTGCGTCGTACAGTGAGAAACGCTAACCTGACTTATGAGGAACTTCAGACATTGATAAAACAAGTGGAGTCTGTGTTGAATTCTCGTCCTATCACTCCAATTACTACAGATGACAACATGGAAATTTTAATGCCAGGTCATTTCCTTATTGGACGAGCTTTAACCAGTATACCTGAACCAAACATAATTGATCCTAAGAACATGAACTATCTTAAACGTTGGGAGCTAGTAATCATTTGTATAAACAAATTTGGTCCAGATGGTCAACTGAATATCTTCAACAGCTCTAGCATCGATCTTTCTTCCAATAATGAAGAAAGAAACAAAAAACATCTTGATAGGAACGATCGTCATCATTAAAGGCCAAGGTCCACCACTACTCAAATTGGGTAGAATTATAGAACTTCATCCAGAGTTAGATGGTTAAGTAAGAGTTGTTATAATTAAAACTGACTGGTGTAATAAAGCGTGCTATTTTTTTTTTTTTTTTTTTACGTTTTGTTTTAGTTGGGTGCAGGGCGGACTTTTAGACTGACCTAGCTCCTTATAACTGTCATAGCTCCTGCACCCAACGCGCGATCCTTCAAGTAAAGGTTTATAGCTGCCTTAAACTTGTTTGTTAGGTTTTAATAATTTATATTATTTATTACATTAAAATTAAATATGAATTATAAAATAATTCTGAAGCTTATACGAAGTTTAAATGTCAACTTTAACAAATTCAACCATATTTATCAGTTTATCACCATCTGCTTACCATAAATGTCCACGAGGAGTAGGTAAAACATTACCTGAAAGGCATGTAGGTACTCAGCGCCCCGCTTGTAAGCATGCAGACCGTTCTTTCCACCTTCTCGAACCCCTTTTTGTAGGTTACCTTATCAAGAGCTGGTCACCACATACTCAGCCCATACATAAGTACTAGTCTTACTACGGGAGTGAATAGTCAGTGTACCAGGTCCGGCTTCAGTCCCCATCTCCTTCCGATGGCGTTTCTGCACAAGTACATGGCTATATTAACCTTCTTTACTCTTTCCAGAATGTTGGGCTTACTGTCCCAGATTACGCTTAGAAATCTTGCCTCGTCAGTAAAAGCTTGTCTTTATATTTCCTAGTAAATAGTACTAGTTAATTTTTTTTCAATTTAAGCTTTAATTGGGTGCAGGGCGGACTTTAAGACAGTCCCAGCTCCTTGTAACTGTCAGAGCTCCTGCACCCAACGGTATGGGTCCTTGAGGTAGCTATGTGAGTATTTACCCACTTTCGGGATAAAGATCATTCTGACCTCTGCCCACACTCGTGGAATACAGACCAGTTTAAAACATCCTTTGAAGATTACGTCTATTTAGGAGAGAATAATCATCGAGTTGTTCTGAATCTCCGCTGCAATTATTTGGTCAGGACCAGCCGATTTAAAGGGTTTGAAACCTTCAAGCGCTCATAGGATCCGTTCTTTGGTTACGATATCTTCTATGCGGAGTGAATATGCTTCTCGATATGAACTAGTCTTTGTCGAGTCGTCGAAGCTTCCTGAATGTGGGTTTTGATGAGAAGTTTCAAAGATTCCTCACTAGAAGCAGTTTAGGATCCATTCGGTTTAATTAAATAACTGTATCTTCCTTAGACGAGAGGCCTCGGAGAATTCTTCCATTTTATCAGAGAAGAGTCTCCATGATTTCATTTGTGACTTCCTCACTTTTTTTATATACTTTGAGGTATAGTGACTCCTAATTGTAGAAGTCCCAGCACTGAGCCTCTCTCGTACTTTTGACTCTAGTAAAGGCCTTCCGATATGCTGTATAAGATAGTAGAAAATTTTCAGCAGAAAAAATCATTTTTAATACTCACCACCAGGGGCACTACTATCGCTAAAGAGAATTTCTTCTGCTCTCATTTTTGTATAGCCAACAGAATTTTTCTGTAAATTTTTTAATTTTCTTCAATATTTTAACTACAAAATTATTCCAGGTTTCAAATAAAATATCTATATTATTTCCATAAGATTATAATATACTGTATAAAACATATAAATTGCATCTACAGTTTAACTACTTACTGTAAGCTATGAATGAAATTCTCTTGTTATAAATATTTCAGTTTAACTTTCCAGAAGCTAAGTCATCTTATCTCCATACATACAACTATGAAGTTTGAGGATAATCGATCGAGTCTGAGCGCCTCCAGAATTTTACAAAGTTTTTGCCCATACATAAAAATCAGTTTTTTCACTGTGAGCTATGGATGGACCTCCTGTAATCAATATGCCATTATGATTTTCCAAATGCTTAGATGACCATACATCTGAATATGAGGTTTGTGGAGAATCGACCGAGTTTTTTCCAGAATTTTTCAGTTTTGGCCCATGTATAAAAATAAGTTTTTTCACTGTGGGCTATGGATGGAATCCCCTGTAACCAATATGCCATTATGATTTTGCAAAAAGTTTAGATGACCATACATCTGAATATGAAGTTTGAGGATAATCGACCGAGTTTGAGCGGCTCCAGAATTTTTTTAAAGTTTTGGCCCATACATAAAAATCAGTTTTTTCACTGTGAGCTATGAATGGACCTCCCTGTAACCAATATGTCATTGTGATTTTCCAAAAGCTCGCTTTCTTTGAGCGCCTCCAGAATTTTACAAAGTTTTGGCCCATACATAAAAAAATAAGTTTTTTAAACTGTGAGCTATGGATGGACCCCCTGTAACCAATATGCCATTATGAATTTCCAGAAGCTTAGATGACCATACATCTGAATATGAAGTTTGAGGATAATCGACCGAGTTTGAGCGCCCCCAGCATTTTTTAAAGTTTTGGCCCATACATAAAAATCCGTTTTTCACTGTGAGCTATGGATGGACCTCCCTGTAACCAATATGCCATTACGATTTTCCAAAAGCTTAGATGACCATACATCTGAATATGAAGTTTACGGATAATCGACCGAGTTTGAGCGCCTCCAGAATTTTTCAAAGTTTTGGCCCATATATAAAAATAAGTTTTTTCACTGTGAGCTATGGATCGACCACCCTGTAACCAATATGCCATTATGATTTTCCAATAGCTCAGATGACCATACATCTGAATATGAAGTTTGAGGATAATCGACCGAGTTTTTTCCAGAATTTTTCAAAGTTTTGGCCCATACATAAAAACCAGTTGTTTCTTTGTGAACTATGGATGGACCCCCCCCCCCCCCTGTAACCAATATGCCATTATGATTTTCCAATAACTCAGATGACCATACATCTGAATATGAAGTTTGAGTATAATCGACCGAGTTCAGAATTTTTCAAAGTTTAGGCCCATACATAAAAATCAGTTTTTTCACTGTGAGTGTTTTGCGGTAAAGAAGCACTAAAAGTTTGATGACGCCAAACTCTTGTCTTCTGGTGGTAATTTTCAAACAAATTGTTATAAGAATGTTGTACGTTCAACTTCAATAATAATTCTAATTCTCAAGCTTTACAAATTTTACAAAATCATTACAATTGTTACCAGACCATACCAAGTTAATTCATCTATTCACAGATTCTACTATTTTCATAAATTGGGTATAATCGCCACTCGTAAACCAAGAAATATTTGTCAGTAACAGAATCGGTCCAATTCTTCGCTCTACCAATACCTCAACACGTATCAAGTAAATATAACACAACCGCCTGCGCATCAAGGGGCATTTCACCATCAGAACTCTTAACCCACGAGTTATGGTGAAAGGGGCCAATTTGGATTCACACAGATACGTGCCGACAGAGAAGCAAAAACAATTAAAAAGAAACCGAGAAGTAAAGTCTCTAGTGTTAGCAGTTCCGCATACGTTCAACCTTATTCTTCCTAAAAAAACTACCATTACCTGAAGTCAATTACATATTTGACAACCACTCAAATCAACACGCAATTTTTACAAATCAACACGCATCTTGAGATGGGTTCTGGTAGCTAAATACCATTTCCGCAACTTCGAAAGCACCAAATTGGGTTTTTAACGTATAAGAAACTCCCGATTGCGGAAACGTTAGTAATTAAAGTTACACAATATGAGAGTTTTAAAGATGAACTTTAGGCCTACTATCTCAAAGATAATTAATCTCAAACAAGAAAAAACTAATTTCTTTAAATCTATTTTTAGACAATGATGAAATCTTGAGGGTTGGTGGCAGACTTCAGAAACCCGAAATTTTATATGAAGTGATCTTGTCACAGAACCACAAGTCTTCCAAAATCAATGCGCAAGAGACTCGCAATAAACTCATCACTGCTCACCACCATTATACGTCAGAAATTTTTAATTCTAAGATGGAAGGATCTCATCAAGCAAATAATACGAACATGCATCACTTGCTGGTGATTGAAGAACAAGACATTATCATAGCTAATGGAGCAGCTACCACCATCAAGAGTGAACCTAGTCCGACCGTTGTTGCAATAAAACGTATATTATGTTGAGCCCTGCATTCAACGAACTGAGTATAAACGGAAGTCCACTACAGATAAGGCAATTTTCATATGCATGGCCTCAAAGGCGGTACATTTCGAACTCTTCGCCTATCTATCCACAGAAAGGTTCCTGGCAGCATTGAAGAGATTCCAAAATCGCCGTGAAACCTTCAGTGATAACTACAGCCATAATGGATCGAATTTTGTTGGAGCTGACATAGAGCTCAACATTTTTCATACCAAAATAAGGGACCAGAAGTTTGCAGAAACCATCGAAAATTGGGCAGTATTGACGAGTCACTTATAATAATACACTCGTTTTTCGGGTTATATTTTTTAGTATCTAATATTATCTTTATTTTGTATTAAATGTTTGTGTAACAAAATAGCTTACTTGTACATTTACTTATTTTATTTTAATATATTATATAAACTTATAAGAATTATTTTATTTTTTTATTTTATTCCCGTGTTTCTTGTTGGTGACTTAGTAGTAAAAAGGTACTAGATTAAAATTAAGTTTTTGTGGGGTACTCGAGTAATCTATAATTACTCGAAGTAGGTCGCCACAGAATCACAAGGTGTAAATTGGCACTTTGTCCCACCGTCAGCACCTCACTTTAATGGATTAATGAAGCCGTGGTAAAATCAAGAAAATTCCACATTACGTGCTCCGTGATATGAAACCAACATATGAGAAGATGAACACTCTTTTCACAGAAATTGAGGTAACGATAAATTCAAGACCTCTTTGAAAACTTCCAGATAAAAAAATCAACCATTGGGAATCTTCTAATCGGGCAATCACTCAATGGTCAACCTGAACCAGACATTCGACACCTTAGAATATATCAATTATCCAGATGACAATTAATGCAGCAATTATATCAACATTTCTGGGATCGGTAGTTTAATGAATACTTAACAACGCTCAATCACCTTACTAATGGTAACGTAATACCGACGAAATTATCAATAATTCCTAATTTTGACTTCAATGCGTCAACTACGGCGGTATGTTGGAACGATAATCATCCAGTAAAAAATTTTAATATTTAAATTGTAGCTAAACTTTTTATTTGTACTGTTAACCAGTAAATTAAAACAATCAATAATCGAATGTTTATAAATTGACGCTGTACCGAGTAATAATATTGTTTATGTGGGTGTTAATATGTATTGCAGCTACAGTATTTGGTAACACCGTATGGCCTTATTCTTTTGGACGGCAAACCGACAGCATCACTTGCATTAACAAATAAATTAATAAAATATTAAAGTTTGTATAAAATATTCGAGTTTCACTTTTGTTGTTGGTAATTATTACACAATTGTAAATATTCAAAACTTTTATGCGGAACTCCACGGCTCTGTTTAAATTGACAGTTGGCGGTATAAAATGCGTTCTTGGTATTAAGTTAGTTAGAAATATAAGTTTTTATCTAAAAACCAAATATTTTTCTATTTGTGATTTATAAATAAAAGTTTATAATACATAGATTTTTACATTTATTCTTAATTCAATTCGTACATAGTCATGTTTATATTATACAAAAATTCCAAATTTTGGGGGAGTAGAGTGATTTAATTATAACAAAAACTTTTATTCAAAATAAAACATTTCTTCGATTATGTTAATAGCATCTTAATGATGGTATAAACATTAAAAGAAATTATTTGTTTATAATTATTTGATAGAAATCAGTTTTATTTCTTCTGTAAGTTTACTTTGTCCTTTTATTTTCGTATATATACTAAAATTTCTTTATGATCTCATTATTACGATTATAATTTAATTCGGTTTAAAATTACCAGTATATTTTGATATTTATCGCAAAAAATACAGCCAGAAATTTCCATTGTTTTAATTAAAAAAATGTTTTTACAGTTTCAGAAAATGATAACCAAAGTTAATCAAATCAAAATACTTTTAATTATTACTTGTGCTGGTACTATTCGGGTATATGATTATCGAAATGCTATCGTAACTAAGATGAATATTTTTATAATTAAATAATTCAGTTAAATCCGATTTTTCATCATTATTGAAAATAAGTTAATTAATGAATGTAGATTAGATCTGAATATTTTAAAAAATAGTGTATTGTATATTATTTCAATATTTTGTTATAATTTCGCCAAGTTTTATATCAAATAACTTACGGTTCGATCACTAGATTGTGAATATACTCAAAAACTATAATTATTACAGTTAATTTATTTCACAATAAATTCCATAAATAATTCACAATTTATTTTTAGAAGTAAAATTTCTTTACAAAAAGTGTGATCGGGCGAGGCGAACGATCTACCATCGTCATGAATAATAACAAAACAATAAACGCAAAACGAAATCATTTTCCTTTAGTATCAGAATGCCTGACCATTCATAAATCCCAAGGTGAAATATTCAATGAAGTTGTTTATGAATATCAAAGGACTCATTCTCTACCATTGCTAAATGTTGCTCTATCACGAGATACCAGTGTTGAAAGACTGTGCATAGTGCCAAAAAGACAATGATAATTGTTTTTATCATGGTCGAAAAATGATACATCAATCATATATTTACAAGATGAATTTCGCCTATTATCGTTGAATATTAACAATGTATTGACAACAGGAAGAGCGATTCTTGATTTCATGAATGACAGAAAAAAGTTTATATATATATATATATATATATATATATATATATATATATATATATATATATACATATATATATATATATAGATATATATAGATATATATAGATATATATATATATATATATATATATATATATATATATATATATATATATATATATATATATATATATATATATATATATATACATATATATATATATATATATATATATATATATATATATATATATATATATATATATATATATATATATATATATATATATATATATATATATATATATATATATATATATATATATATATATATATATATATATATATTGGAGCGACTGCATAAGTGTGTTCAGCCACCACAATCGATTAATTACAGCATTATCTGAGAAAATTCAAATCAACATTTTGGATTTTTGAAATTACTCGTCATCATTATACTGCAGTCACATTTCAGAATTCATACATTATCATCGAATACTGCAGTAGCACATTATAGTTTTTCGCCTAATAGTTGGGTAAGAATTAATTACAATCAAATTCCTATTAGTTGCCGTTGTGATCGGGAAACATCAATGTATGCAAATGGAATTGATTGATTTTGATTGATTGATAGGACTGTATGACCAAGCGCTAGGCAAGATTCCCGGATAACGCCGGGCCTATACCTACAGCTGTTTAAATAAAACGATAGGTAAGGATAGGAAGGTATGTTAGCTAGGAAATAGCGACCCGGTTACAGACACCATGACAGTCGGTACTAAACTACTATTATCACAAAACAATCACAATTCTAATCTACTAGTCTGCTATCGCCAATCAGCATTCTCCAGTCCGCAACACCTATCTGCTCTGCTGTATTTTGAATAAAATTAAAACTAAATTAAAATTTTAAAAAAATTCATCAGTAAGTCGCTAAGGAATCTGTAACTTAATTAATTAATTAGATTATTTATTTCAACTCCCATCCGCACAACTAACCTGATTAAAACAGAGGTACAAAAACTCTGAAAGAAAATTTATTAACTTATGGCTCAGGCATCTGAAACAATTTAATTAATATGGTATGATAGTAAAAAAAGAGATATCTGAAAACTTACATTCCAAAAATATGCATCAATTATGCAAATGACATCACAACACTGAGGGCTTTCAGGAAAGGTATGTAAGTTCCAGAAACGACTAGGGCGACAATCTTCAGCAGAACCATTTTCATGTTACCTAATAAGTAAAATAATATAATTTGTTAGTAGGTTAGGTTAGGTTAGGTTGAGTGGCTGCTACAGCACACTTAGACCGGCAACGGTCCGTTGTGATACCACAGGATCTTACTCCCCTTTTACCCCTATGAGAACCAGTTAGAGCTGCTTACGTAGCGTAATAAGTCTCGCACATTACAGTTCTCGAGATCGGAAAGGCAGTCCATTAAAAACTTACCCAGATATTCATGTCTTTTGTGTGCCAAAGCCGGGCATGAGCATAGGAGGTGGACTAACGTCTCTTCCTCCTCCTCGTCCCTACAGCTTCTGCAAAAGTCATTTACTTCCAGACCCAGCCTTCTCGCATGTTCTCCAAGAAGGCAGTGTCCTGTGAGTATCCCCACGATCGTTTTAAGTTCACGTCTTCGCAGGGAGATAAGTGTTTTTGAGCGTTTCAAGTTCAGCTTTGGCTAGACTTGTCTTGCCACTCTACATGAGAGGGTGTTCGTCCACCTATTGTTCGCAGAGTCTTCCGCCTCTTTTTTAAGCACAGTCCTTAGTGCGTTAATGGGTCTCCCCAACTTCGCCCTTTCCGGTAGCAGTTGGAGAGTTGTACCGTGCCTCGCTAGTTCGTCCGCCCTGCAGTTTCCCATAACGTCTGAGTGGCCAGGGACCCAGACTACCTGGATGTTGAAATGCTCACTCATCTCATTAAGAGACGAGCGGCAACCCAACGCCACTCTAGACGTTAGAGAAACAGAACCCAGCAACTTGATTGCCGCCTGCCTGTCCACATAAATTGCGATATCAGTCGAGGATACCACATTATGTTTCAACCAGTTCAGGACCTCTTCAATCGCTATCACTTCTGCCTGGTACACACTGCAGTGGTCAGGGAGGCGAACTGCTATATCTACCTCTAGTTTATCACAGAAGACTCCAGCTCCTACTTTACCGTCTAGCTTGGAGCCATCCGTAAAGAACTGCAATGCTCCCGTTTCAGCTGCCAACCCGCTCCTCCAGGATTCCCTTGAAGGGCAGGTGGTTTCGAACCTTTTCTCGAAGCACAGAGTCGGTGTAACATAGTCAATATTCGCCAGTTCTTTCCTCAGCGATCTGACTATCGTCGAGTGTCCTATTTGAAGACATTTCCACTGAGATATGGCTGATAGTCAAGTGGCCGTAATCGCCGCCATCTGCTTACCATAAATGTCCACGGGGAGAAGGTGAAACAAGACCTCTAAGGCACTTGTAGGTGTTGTCCTCAGTGCCCCGCTTATAAGCATGCAGGCCGTTCTTTGCACCTTCTCAATCCTTTTCCTGTATGTTATTTTATCAAGAGCTGGCCACCACACGCTCACCCCATACATAAGTACAGGTCTTACTACGGAAGTGTATAGCCAGTGTACCAGCTCCGGCGTCAGGCCCCATCTCTTTCCGATGGCGTTCCTACACGAGTACAAAGCTATATTGGCCTTGTTTACTCTTTCCAGAATGTTGGGCTTCCAGCTTAGCTTACTGTCCAAGATTACGCCTAGAAATCTTGCCTTGTCCGTAAAAGTTAGTCTGTTACCATTTAGGAGAGGTGGATCTACTACAGGGATTTTATATTTCCTCGTAAATAGTACCAATTCAGTTTTAGACGCGCTAATTGTCAGTCCACATTTGGTGGCCCACCTCGTTATAATTAGGAGGGCATTTTGGATTACCTCCGCCACTGTGCTTATGTATTTCCCAGAGACAGCTATCGCTACATCATCTGCATAAGCAATCACTCCGATCCCTTCTCTCTCCAGCTTTAATAGCAGCTCATTGATTGCTATGTTCCAGAGCAGAGGAGACAGAACACCTCCCTGTGGGGTTCCCCTAGTCACCCGTCTCCTGATGGTGGATTCCCCCAGCTCTGAGTTAATCATCCTGCACCCAAGCATATGATTGATTAACCTACTTATAGGGTAATCCACACCTAGTAGCGACAATCCCTCCAGAATTGCCTCCTTCCTTACATTGTTAAAGGCGCCTTCAATGTCAAGAAACGCCACCATACAAAACTCTTGCGAGAATAATGATTTTTTCAATTGTACTTACCAGGGCATGCAGAGCTGTGTCCACAGACTTCCCTTTACAGTAAGCGTGCTGAGTCTGAGCCCAGTCACTAGGTCTAATTTTTGAGCGTATGTAGATATCTATCAGCCTTTCCAAGGTTTTCAATAGAAAGGACGATAGAGTTATTGGTCTTAAGTCTTTAGGGTAGCCCTGCGAGCATTTACCCGCTTTCGGAATAAAAATCACTCTGACCTCCATCCACTCCCGCGGAGTACAGACAAGTTTTAAACACCCTTTGAAGATTACCTCCAACCAGGGGAGCATAATCCTCGAGTTGTTCTGAAGCTCCGCGGGAATAATACGGTCAGGACCCGCCGATTTATAGGGTTTGAACCCTTCAATTGCCCATAGGATCCGTTCTTTGGTTACGATATCTTCTATGCGCATTACGTTTGCTTCTTGATGAGTACCAGTCCCTGTCGAGTCATCGAAGCTTCCCGGAAAGTGGGTTTCGATGAGAAGTTCCAAGGATTCCTTACTAGAAGCAGTCCAGGATCCATCTGGTTTAATTAAATAACTGGGACTGGTAGGATTGATAGACAAAATCTTCCTAAGACGAGAGGTCTCGGAGACTTCTTCTATTTTGTCACAGAAGAGTCTCCATGATTTCCTCTGTGCCTTCCTTAATTCTTTTTTGTATATCTTGAGGTCCTCCTTGTAGGAGTCCCAGTCCTGAGCCTCTCTCGTACGTTTGAGAGGCACTACACGCCTTCCGGTAGGTCCCCAGTTCCTTGGACCACCATGCCGGTTTTTGCTTGCCCCTGGGTTTAACTATTGGGCAAGCAGCGTTGAAGGACCGATTGCAGGCAATTGTGAAAGTTTCCACTATGCTGTTCAGTTCCTTCACTGTCGCTGGTGGTTCAGGGGTCTCTGGTAGTAGTAGTCCTATAAGGGTTTCCCCGTACTTGCTCCAGTTTGTCTTTCTGGGATTCCTGAAAGGTTTCCGGGTGGCAAGGGAAACGTTAAGACTAAATGTTATGTAACGATGGTCAGAGAAGGAGTGTTCCTTCGCCACTCTCCATTCCCTGACCAAAGGGTACAGGTTTTTTGAGGCGAAGGTTACGTCCAGAACCTCCTGCCGATTTTTAGTAATAAAAGTGGGTTCTTGCCCAATATTACACACCATGAGGTTGTTGTTTAAAATGTAATCAAAAAGTAACTCACCTCTCTCGTTGATATCAGTGCTTCCCCAGATTGCGTGGTGCGCATTTACATCACATCCAAGGAGCACCCCAATCTTCTTCCTGTACGATTCGAGGACCAGGTCCCCCCGGTTATCCGGCGGAATCTGTTTGTCCCGGTCCAAATAGGCTGAGACCAGCCAAAATATACTGCCACCAAGGAAGAAGGAACATATTTAAATTATTTTTTCCAAGAATGCAGGATCTGATATTCCCCGAATTTCTTGAGTATAATAAGTTATATCCCTTCATTTTAAGGCCACAGATCCTGTTGGTGTTTATCCAAGGTTCTTGAATAAGGACCACGTCCTCTTCTGATCTAGTCAGTCTGAGGAGTAAGGCGGCCGACGCCGCCTTTGAATGGTGTAGGTTAATTTGTATTAAATTTAGCATAAATTTACCAAGTTGAGCCTACTTACCTGTTTACTCCCCGCTACCGCAGGCTAGTTTTCTTTGTTTCCATTGGAGTCGCCGGTGTCTCCCCCCATGGAACTTGTTTCCCCGACGTTTGCAGTCCTTCCGTCCCTTGGGTCCGACAGGTTTTCTTCGTCTGACGCCAGGGACATTCGGCTGCCCATCTCCTCTCCAAGTGCGGTCACCTCGGAGAGCTCCATCGGTTGGGCTGTCTCTCCTCCAAGTGCAACTGCATCAGTTGTGGACGGGCTGCCTTCCTCTCGTGTTTCAGCCTCGTCTTTTTTGTATACTTTGAGAGTAATCGACCCGAAACCGAAGTCGATTACTCCCTTAGTCGCGGCAAGCGGCGCCAGGGACTCCGTGTTGATTATCATAGTTGATAATCTGGAGCCCCTCTTTGCATCCTCTTGCCTCACGATCTTCCAGTTTCCTGTCGGAAGATCGGGGTTGCTGATTCTGATTATCTCAAGAATCTCTTCTGGGCTAGCTGGTTCGGTTGGCAGCCAGACGCGTGCTCTTGGCCTGCTAGGAATCTCTTCCCTGCTTACAGCCGCCAGCTTCGCGCCTTGCCACACCTCTCCTACCTCCGCTACAGCCTTTTTATAAAGCTCCACTGATCTGGCATCAGAGCACGCTATAAGTTTAACGCGCCCTTGATGCCAGCCCGCATCTCTGCAGGATGGAGGGGGTCCTGGATTTTCTCTCAGGATCCTTAGGAAAACGGAGTTTAGTGCATTGTACACCAAGCTCCATTTTCCCATGGTGATGCTCCCATCTTCATGACTCCTGTCAATGACGGCTAGCACCAACAAACGCTCCTTCACAATATCCCTGAAGGATTTTGGTCTAGCCTTGTTAGGAGGCAAAACCTTGTGAGAAGTTTCCTTCTCCGTCTGCATTTTGGGCCGTTTTGTGTCCACGAACTCCAACTCATCCTGGGACCGCTGTCTTTTTGACACATGGTCCCTCTCTGAGTTTTCGACCGTTTTCTTGGCCCATGTCACGGATTTCTTTTGTTCAGTCGTAAGCTGCCCCTCAGGGGTTGCAGCCCACCTGTTCAAAACTCTAAACGCCGCGCGTCTATCCCTATAGCGCTGCTTCGATTGGTTGACGTTAGTCGAACCTCCCTCAGCAGCCCTTAACTTACCCTGAGTTCCGCTCGTCCCTGGCTTAAAAGCCTTGAACTTGCTTCCCCCTGGTGTCTTTGAGGGAGCCCCACCTTTACGGTTTGAGCTCTCACTTTTTGTTTCCGGCCTTTGGAGAGTGCCGGTCTCGGTTTTTTCCGGCCTTTGGAGAGTGCCGGTCTCGGTTTTGTTTTTATTGGATTCCATGTTGTTCCCACGAGTATCGGAGAAATATATGGTCCACCTGCGCAGAGATCCGCTTACGCAGGTAAGGCTACTTACAACTGGAGGTCGCCAGGTATCCAGAGGGCTCCGTTTGCGACTGGACTTTGTTAAATGAGCCCCCAGCCTGGTAGTTTGTTGGCACGGGTCGCGTAACACCGTAAACCAGCCCATCTGCCGTCATTTAGCGTGACCCACCCCACACCTAGGTCACTTTACCCACCCGTTCTAACGAACGAGGACCCGGAGGCGACGACAATTATGAAGCAATTTGTTAGTAAAATCTATATCATTTTCACATTAAAATTGGTTATTATGTTTATTTGGATAGGAAGGACATTTATAATTTCATCATAAGTATTTGTGTTACCTCAACAGTTGAAACTGGAGTATTTAGGTTAATTATCCTGGGGTCTTCTCATCATATGCTGCATATAAAGTTGCGTTCCTTTATTTATAGATCCACCACCATCTAACGCGAGGGGCTATATTTATTTATTTTATGACCCGACAGCATTTCATAAACATACATTATGACGACCCAATAAACTGTCAGTTCGTGTATAGGCTAAATTATTTATATAAATAAATAATTCAGTAAGTTAGCTATTACCTGCAACTTAGCTATAACGTACTAAAATTAAATCATCTACAAACAATTATAAATACAAATTTACTAAAAAGGAATCCGTAACTTAATTATTATTAATTTTATTATTTATTTAAACTCCAGTCCGCACACCAATCAGTTAAACAAAAATACAAAAACTCTTAATTAATTAACTTACGGCTCCTGAATCTGTAACAATAAATTAAATTAATATGGTATGCTAGATTAAGTAACCGTCAACCATTACGTTGATGATACCATAATATTAGAATATGTTAATCAGAAAATCAAAATAATTCGTTGAAAACGTTTTACATTCCAAAATTATGCAACATCTTTTTTAAAATAAAATATCCTTTCCTTGTAAACCCCCTCCAACTATAATCATATTAACACTTATAGAAGTAATTAAAACCAAACCTTTTTCATAAATTATTATTATTATTTTTATGTTACTGCAATACAATGTAATGGTAATGCAATGCTCGTATTACGGTCAAGATAAGGGATGTCACTTTACTACAAATGTAGTAGATCCGCTCCGACCTTCACCATTCATAAATCAAAAAAGAACAATTGACATTGACTTCAAAAAGCCCCCTTAAATCCAAATACGAAACTTAATAAATTAAAATAACGCATGGATAACAGGCACGTATGAATGACGCACAGGCAATAAAGCAGGCAGGGATGCCACATACATGCAGAAAGTTTGGAGCAGAAGCACCCCAAAAGTGGAGGAATTCGACACCCACCCGGAGGAAACTCCATTCAAGCAAACCAAACACGATCCAAACTCAACATTCAACCAAACATACATCTATTAGTAGTAACCAAACTTTAAAACGATAACTCAATCGTAAGCATCCAAACTACAAACTCATTCAGAGCACCCTCAACAACAGGACACCAACCTACACAAAAATAAAAAGTGCAGACCTATCTAAACTGACTTCCAACAAACCGAAATTCATCCAAACACCCCACATTCCTGCGAGTCCGCCAGCCGCCAACAAATCCTATTCGCGTTCAAAATTCCACATGTCAACAGAAGCTCCCAACCGCCACCACAACTAGATCAACTCTCATGCCCGTCCCAATCGAATCTAGCCTCGAAACTTTCCTTCCCCCCAACTACAGCAGTACCATGAGGCAAAGCACAAATCACCAGCAATCAGCTACAAATACCTACAAAAACCACTTCCTCCAAGACACTCCTGCACAACCCCAGCCCACTCCAGAATCTAGCGACATCCTCCAAAAATCTAGCCAAAACCTCAAAACCTCCCATCACTCTGCAAAACTTAATGCCTCCAAACCACCACTGCAAAACTGCTATAATCCCGCCAACACCCAAACATTTAAATAGTTCCAAATATCCGCCACTAAAATCCAATCCCCACCCGACCCGTCACAAACTTCCAGACTAAAACAACCCTTAACCACAATCCCAAAATGTACCTCCTATAATGGAAGATACATACCCGTGTTCTGCACCAAATCTAAACACTCCTATCCTACAAAATCCCTGAGGATGTGCACACCTTCCTTATTACCTATGTGTCACACACACGCACCCTTTCAAATTGGAAATAGAATACGAATACAGAAAACCAATTTCCAGAAATTTAAATATCCCACCAACAACTGTAAGAACAATTTATAAGCAAGAAAAAATATTCGCTAAAGCGAGAACCTAAATCATGCTAAAGCGGGAACCTCAAGAAGTGCGAACATTTTTGCTAATTTTAGAACTCCAACAATCGAGCAAATGGAATTATTGTTGATAGATTGGATAAAAGGCACAATCCAAAAAAATATTACATTTAGTACGTCGATCATCCAAACAAAGGCTAAGTATTTTCGGGACTCTTACAGAACTAAGCAACGAAGAAACAAATACTTTCCAATAAAGTCGGGGTTGTTTCCAAAATTTTAAAAATCGGAACGAATTCCTAACTATTAAAATTTCAGGTGAGTCAGCAAGCGCAGACACAGCTGCAGCAAACGCCATTCTGTAAAAAATTTAAAACATCGTAGCAGATGAACATTAAAGCCATCAACTATTTAACGACGAAACAGCTTCTTAGTACTTGAAAATAACGCCCTCGCGAATATATTTGGGCACATCAGAAAAACATGCTTCCAGCTTTAAAGCAGCAAAAGACCGTTTGACGCTTCTTCTTGGTGGTAATTCCGTAGGCGACTTCAAGTTAAATCCTTTGCTGATTTACTATTCGGAGAACCCGAGAGCTTTAAAAGGTATCACCAAAACAAGTTTACTGGTTGTTTGAAGAAGTTACAGAACGGCTTGGGTTACCGCCAGTCTCTTTACTGATTTGTTTAAGGCATAATTTTGTCCAGCAGTAAAAGATTATTGCCTATAAAGCTTTGCGCTTGTTGGATAATGTACCTGGCCACCCCGTTAGTTAAGATGAACTGGACGAAAATATAAAAGCTATTTTTCTTCCACCGAATACTATTTCCATTTTACAACCTATTCACCAACTGTTATTGCGACGTTCAAGGCATATTATTTAAGACGTACTCTCCAAGAAATGTTTATTGAAATTGATCGAAGATCCGAAAACGAGGTCACTGTAAAAGATGAATGGAAAAACTACACAAAATGACATGCAGTTTTCAATATTCGCAAATCTAATGATTGAAGATGTAGCTGAAGTACAAACTCAAAACGTCAATATGGCCAAAAAAATTGGTTTCATAGATGTTGATTTGTCTGACGTAGACAATTTATTAACCTAACAGGATGCTCCACGATCATGAATTAATTGAATTGCGTGAACATCATGAAGACGGTGAGGTTCAAACAGAGGACAATGATAATCCACAGGTAATTCTTTATTAAAAAAATTGGCAACAATTATAGACTTTACCGATGAATTAAAAAATTTAATAGACAAGAATGATCCAGACTCATAGAGAAGGTATCTCGCAAAAGAAGCGATAACTAAGGGCGTTAAATGCTATAAGGACTTGTACATTGAAACTTATAAGGCTAGTTCAAGTCAATCTACTCTTAATTAATATTTCTTACCGGTCATGAAAACATAGCCTCAATCATATTATTCATCATCCGATGAAAGTATTTAGTCATCTGATGAATTCGAAGGGTTATAGATTAAATCAAATAACGAAACAATTAACGTACATACTTCTTAATTATATTCAATTTTATTTTATTTTTACGATTTTTGAATTTCAATAATTTGTACATAACCAACATATTTTTTATTACATATTTGAATAATTTTCAGACTTACGTCGTTTTAAGTTACGTTGTATTTTTTAGGAACGCATCTACAACAAAAGTCAAGGATCGCCTGTATATATGTAAATATATAACACCTGCATAAAATATGAAAAAAATAAACATAATATATACATAATATGAATACCTAGGACATGGAAATTTAGACAGTCGTGTGTAAATTTGCGTTTTCAATAATCAAATAATGATGTATGTATGTATATACAACACAAACACAATCCAAACATATATAAAAATAAAATGTAATTCGCCAACTACATTGAATATATTTACACTTTCCTACACAACGATCGCAAAATCGCAGTGATCGCGTTAAAATTTAAATATATAAAATCCCTACTACTGAATGCTTCGAAACATACATAAACCAAAAAATGAAAAAACATCTAACGGAAAAGGAAATATATAAGCGATCGCTTCCAAGAGAATATTGTTGCGTGTGATTTGAAAATGATCTACATAAGACACGAAGCCAAAACGGTATATATTACAATATTATTCATATAAAGGAGAAACAAGAACTGAATGTAACATAAAACCAACACTAGTATAAAACATTGCCTGTGAGATGTAATAGTATCGTACAAAATATAATATAATATAACACAATATAATATATAAATATAGTAAAATAATAATAAAATGTAATATAACAATATATAGCGATTAGCGATACTCATCTGTGACCCGATTTAAAAACACACACACACACGTACACAACACAAACCTACCACAGCACAAACCTACCAATTTTAATATTTTGCTTTTCCGCCCAATGTATGCAAACGTAATGTATGCAAATTATCAATCATGTGCAGTTGTTCCATTTTTTCAGTTTACCTTCTCTTTCTCCCTTAAAATGAAAAAAATAGAAACGTGAGTGAATGAAAGATTTGTTTTCTTTTTTTGGTTCACTTTTTTGGAAGCTTGCTTAGCCATCGATTGAACCACCAAATAATTAAACATAATTAAGATATATTATATAGCTATATATACATTTTTATTTAATTAAGTTAATATCTGATTAAATTATTATTGTTACATTGCAACATTGTGATATTGCGTTGACATGTGAGTAAAAAACAGAATTTAAACAAATCAAATATAGATGTGCATGTGTTTGTTATAATCACAAAAAGAACACTAACGACCAGTGGAGACACCGACGCCGGTTTTTACTTTATTGGGCTGAAGATTAAGAAAATCTGGTACGACAATCCGTACCAGATAAAAAGTACGCAACCCGTAAGCAATTTCCAGAGAATCATCACAATACATAATCATATTTTATTAAATAAATTAAAATATTATAATAGTTTTCTTTTCATTTAAAACATTCCTTATAGTGAAATTAATTGCGTAAATTTTTTATTTATATATAATTATTTCGGCAACGATCTTGCCATCATCAGTATATATTATTCACTAGAAAATAAATTATTTAAAGAATAAAGTGAAATTATTTATAATTACAAGTGTCAGTACATATTATATCTACAGTAACCTTTATGGTTTTATGATAGATATATGAATATAAATCAAATTATAGTATGTATGAATTAAAAACAACATTGTAGAAAAATAATGCGGGTAAATTTATTTTTTTTTACTTAAACTATTTACAACTATTTAAAATTTTTAGTAAGATGAACAAATATATACAAATATATCATAACTCATGAGTGTTAGTTGTTTAGTGATGTTCGGACTTACTCTAACCTGATACTTTTAACCTGATACTCAAATAGTCCGGATTGTCATTTGAGTACTTTTCAAACTATCAGGTTAAAATGAACCAAATATACCCGTATTGCGTATTCGTATCAAACCAAACGTATCGTATCAAGTTTTTACTTTAGTTTTGTTTTCTCATTCTCTTCGTTGTTTTTTTAACATTCATATTCACCAATCCATATTATGTGTATAGTGTATGCTAAAAGAGCAAACTATTTCAAAGGAAAATATGTATTTGCGGAAAGAGCAAAACTTTAGATAAAATTTGATGTTTATTGTATTGTATTAGATGAACCTTGGTTTGGTATTGAATATCGGTGTATATAAGTATATTGGTGTTTTTATAATACGTATATGAGTATATCGCTTTTATGAGTAGTTCGGTTTATTTGACTATGTCGGTGTTTATGAGTAATCGGTTAATTTTTTGTAGATCGGTTAATTTGAGTATGTCGGTGTTTATGAGTAACCCGGTTAATTTGTGAATGTCGGTGTTTACGAGTAGATCGGTTAATATGAGTTTTTCGTTTTGTCGGTGTTTTTGAATAAATTGGTTTTAAGAAGATTGAATTGGATTTGGAACTGACGGAATATTATAAATGTATATATATGTATATTTTTATATATATATATATATATATATATATATATATATATATATATATATATATATATATATATATATATATATATATATATATATATATATATATTATTCGATCGGTTAAAAATATCGGGTTAAAAGTATCAGGTTAACGATGTAAAAGTATCGGTATCTACCGATACTCAAAAGTATCGATTTGTCCCATCACTGTACGCACTGTTTTTGGCGTTTTACGTTTTGGTTTATCGATGAGAATGCCAGTTTCTTTTAGCATTACTTGAAAATTTCGAATGGCTTTAAGGTACCAAAAATTTGCAATTATCTTTTGCAAATTTTCATAAATGAAAACACATGTATTTATTTTCAACCTCTTATAATTTAAGAGAAAAAAAATTGTAAAATAAGATTAGTGTTCCAGAAATTTGCAATTTACTGTGAATTAAAATATGCATTTTTTAACTCATTTTGGAAATGATTTAAAATATCGATTTATAAAATGACAAAAACAAGACATTTTTTATGTCATTTTGAAAATTAATTAAGATTAGTGTTTCTAAAATGACATAAAATATGCCTTTCTTATATCATTTTTAAATTAAATTTGTTTTTGTAAAATACCTTTTTTAAGTCACAAAATTTACTAAAAAAAGTCCCAATTTTCCATATGGAAACACAATTTTTAAGTCAACCTTTTTAAATTCAGCCTTTTTTAATTCAAGGAGCCAATGAATACAATGCGATTAATTGTAGGTGCTAATGAGTACGAAAGATGGCTTCTAACATTCGAGAGAAGAATCATGCGTCTGATATATGGCCCAAAACGCGTCGTTGATGGCACATACCGAGTTCGTTTCAACCACGAGATCAGGAATTTAATGCAAATTCCTGATATCGTGCATGAAATCAAAGGACAGCGAGAACGCTGGCTCGGTCACGTTCTGCATGCGGATCCAAAACGAATGATTCAGCGATCTTTGAAGGGAGAGTCACCTTTTGGTAAGCGAAGTATGAAGAGCTGGCTCGTGATCGAAACCGATGGAGTCAGATTGTTGACACGGTACGGGCCAAAAATGGCCTGTAAAAACCGTTAGAAAAAACAAATCAATTAAAAATTATAGTCATAATTCGGTAAAACAAAATTATTTTCAATAAAATAAGGTCAAAAGGGATATCTCTTTCGCCGGATCTCTTAAACCACTGTCACACCAACTCGCTAGAAAGCATGTTGAAAACTTGTCAAATCAAACAGGTAACTTACTAAACGAACTTCTAAATAAATCACAAGATTTATTTGTTATTAGTTTCAATTCTCTTACAAACCAAATATCAGCATAGCGATTATGTACAAATTTTAGCTAAATTTTTTAGTTAAAATTCGATAAACTAGTCAATTTTATTTTTTTAGAAAACTGAATGCAACCAAAACTGCTATATATTGTTTTATTGTATGTAACCAATAATCAAAAATTCGATAAAATATGAAAATTTTTAGATGTACGTTGATAGGTGTGAATAAAAAAAAACATTAAAATAAAATATTTGAATTTCAAATATATGTTTTTTTTTATTATATGTGTATACCTATATAGTTAATAAATTATAATAACATTTATGAATTATTTTTTGATTGATAAACGTCAACGAATTGAGTGATAAACGTCAAATTGCCTTGTATTTTGTAAACAAAACATAGTAAAGTTCGAACCGACGTACGATACTACAGTACAAAAAATGTAGTTAAATCTACGACACATGTTTTTCTAGTCAAAAACTGACTAGTTAATCGATTTTTTTTTAGCTAAATTTTGTACATAATCGCTATGCAGATTTCCTTATCAAATTAAACTCCATTCAAGATACCGCTATTCTAAAAGCAATGTATCTAAACTTTATCGTGCAGTTCCTTAAATGACAGTAATTACATTAAATTGCAACAGATTAATAAGTATTGCTAGACGTCAAGAACTGGCCATTTTCTTAAAAAAACATAAACCCAGCATAGTTTGTCTTAGTGAAACCAAATTAAATAAAAATCATTATATATCCTTCGAAGACTATTTCGTATTTAGAACAGATTCAAATACTCTTCGATCAGGCGGAACGGCAATACTTGTCCATAATACTGTTAAGTATAGTTCTACCAGTACAAACCGAAATGAAAATTTCACTGCAACTAAAATTGTTAGTGGGGAAGGAAAATCAGCGTTTACTGTTGTATCCATATATGTAAAGAAAATTAGCTTACCGGACCTATCAAACCTTGTAAACCCGTATCAACGGGTAATTATTTGTTGAGATTTTAATTCTCGCCATACATCTTGGAATTGTCGTTCAAATAATTCAAATGGCCAAAAGCTGTTTGATTTCATTTCCTTAAGCAATGTAAATATTTATCATCCATCTACCTTTACTAGAGGAAATGCGGTACTGGATATGGCACTTGCTAAGAACATAAATATCAGTGATGATATTGTGTTTTTAACAGAGTTCTGCTCCGACCATTTACTAGTGGTTTTTCATACTGCAGATAGACCAAATGATTTTCACCATCCAATTGATTATAGTATACGAAACTATAAAAATGCAGACTGGGAATTTTAGAGGCATTTTGTACACTACAAAATCATTTCCAAAAATGATATACCAATTTCATTAGTAGACGATATTCATCATCGTATTACATTTCTAACTCAGCTCATAAAGATGGCATTAAAAAATCTGTGCCTACTCAAAATCAAATCATGAACCAATTCCCAAGTGAAACCATTCAACTGATAAAAATCAGAAATATTTGTCGAAATAAACATAGCCAATTTCCTTCATTATATAGCTCTACGCTTATAGACAGAACCACTCGTCTTACTCATGATAAAATCTATAAGCATCGTCAAAATCAAATTCGAACAAATCTTCAAAATCTCCAACCAGATAAAACCAATTTATACAAGCATATTTAAACCCTTAAACTATTGAAAAATTCAAAAATATTTATTGAAGACATAGATGGTCGCATCATTGATCCAGAAATTATTTCAAACAAAGTTGCAGATTTCTATAAATCTACATTCAATTGTGATAAAACGCCCATGAACCAATCATCATCATAAATAAAATTCATTTCGTCAAAACAATCGTCATTCCACAAATAAATTTTTCACATATCCAGAAGAAATGTGCCAAACAATTTCTAAACTGAAAAATTAGAAAGCTCCAGGAATAGATGGTATCACAAATACAGTCATAAAAAATCATCCAATTTCAGGCATTGTCCAACTTGATTTAATTACAAACGCTCTTTGTACTTTTTCGTATTTCCCAACAAGTTGGAAACTATCGCAAGTGATTGCCATCCCTAAACCGGGTTAATCATGCATTCCTGAAAATACTAGACTTATCAGCTTACTATGTGGTCTCAGTAAAATTGTTGAAAGGATAGTTCACAGCAGACTTTGGAATGTCGTAAAATCCCACAAAGGACTCATTTACAAACTGATTTGCTGTAAAATTGATCCTACTTTCATAATCCTCATACACTCATACTTACTAAATCGTAAGTTTTTGTAAACGTTGAAAATAAAAATTCTTTATTATCAAAAACATTTCAGCAGGTGTACCTCAAGGCTCTGTACTTGGACCACTGCTCTATATTTTCTTCATGCATTACCTTCCAGCCCCACGCAACCATACACAAATATTCAAGCTTTTGCTGATGACACCTCAATCTTCACTTCGAGTTACAACGAATATCATGAATATCATGGTTAGGTTGTTGTGGCGGCTATCGCACACTTAGACCGGCGATCGGTCCGTTTTGGTACCACTCTATGTACGGCTATAGGTCCAAGTTTTTTCGTGGTACCATCTTCGCATTGAATAGCTCCATGTCAGCCTATAGTACTGACATGGAAGATGGGTCGGCCCATGGATTCTAAACACGACAGGGAATCCAGATATATGTTCATTTTTCACACTGATCGCACCGCCCAAACGATCGAAGATGAAAAACCCATTTGAATCTTGCCCCGAATCGGGATTCGAACCCGGTACCTTCCGCTCCAACTGCCACATCTTTAACCACTGCGCCACCTGGGCGGTAGCGAATATCAATGTTCAATTAGAATTCAATCGTATTTGAATGCCCTTTTAATATATTTCAATGAATGTAATATTGAAATTAATACTTCTAAAACCCAAGTCATCTACTTCTACCCTTCTAATAAATTTAACAATAAACATAAAAATGCTGTAAATGTATCTCTAAATGGTAAAATCATTAAAGTAGTTGACAGCGCCAAATATCTTGGTATTACTCTTTCTCAAAACGATTTAACTTTAGCCAACATATCAACAATATCACTATACAAACTACTATTGCATTTAAGTCACTATACTCAATCCTTAATCATGAAAGTGCATTTGACTCGAAAAACTAACTTCTTGTATATAAACTTTATATTCGGCCCATCATTACAATATGCGTCTCCTGCCTGGTATAATTGAAATAAAAACAATGAAAAAACCAAAATACAATGCCTACAATATAAAGTCCTTCGTTTTGTATTCAATAGCTGGCCAATTCATCCTTACTTCAAGCAGATTCCCAACGCTTCCCTGCATGATATGGCAAGTATAAAATATATTGATGAGTTTGTAGACACACTTCTCTCAAATAACCTATTGAAATTATTATCATCATTAAATGAAGTAATAAATAACATCGCGCGTTTAACTATAGGGTCCGCCAAATAACTTTTTTTTTTGAAAATGCTATAAAAAAAACTACTGAATATTTTCTAAAATTTCTGTTTTTATTTAAAAGTACAATCCTTCTGGTTAATAATGGAAAATAATTTCATTCAAATGGCTGCCTCGGCTGGCCATGCAGTAGCCTACACGATCGATCCAATTTTTAAGCACATTATCGATTGTGTGCAGCTGTATTTCACCAATGGCTTCTCGAATATTGTCCTTTAAAGCGTCAATTGTCTCTCGCTTGTCGGCGTAACACTTATCTTTGAGGGCACCCCACAAATAATAGTCCAACGTTGTCAAATCGCAGCTCCGAGGTGGCCAAACGACATCAGCTCTGCGGCTGATAATGCGATCTTCAAAAACAGGGCGCAAAACATCGAGTGTAGCTTCAGCTGTGTGGCACGTAGCGCTGTCCTGTTGAAACCAAATGTTGCCAATATCCTCCTCTTCAATTGTGTCTCCGAAATGATGTCTCCGAAATGTTCAATTGTTGAGAACGACGGTGGATTTATGTTGATGGCGCATCACGCACACTTTCTGCCACAGTATCAATATTCTCGGGTAGTGATGGGATTAATTGATACTTTCTAGTATCAATATCAATTGATACTTTTCAATTGTGAACCTGGTTCTTTTAACCTGATACTTTTAACCAATTGATACTTTTCACTTTCAACAAAAAAGTAATGAATTTTGAATCTTGAATTTGGGAATTAA
Source organism: Tipula lateralis (assembly GCA_963932295.1). NCBI lineage: Eukaryota > Metazoa > Arthropoda > Insecta > Diptera > Tipulidae > Tipula > Tipula lateralis. The sequence goes on along the minus strand of OZ010736.1, from coordinate 77,500,055 downwards.
TAAAAAATGTCCATGCTTATATTCATAAATAATTAATAAACTATTTTAAAGTCACATTTATTTAACGCACCTATATACATTTTATTTTTAAAAAAAATTCTTCAAAGTATTCAAACATACAACCTGGTTCGAAAACTGTTAAATATAATTATATAAATGTATATTTGCTTCTCATTCTCAATGTTAAATTTGAAATGCTCAACTCGGTTCAAAGAACCAATTCAATATTAAGTATCAATTCGATACAAATATGAAATCGGTACAAAATATCAGAATGCATCGGTACTTTTTACACAAACTATGAGATTTTGAGAAAGGAAACCTACTCGTAATATGTCATTTTGATCTCATATAATTGATGATTGATACATATAATTTACATTGACAGCAAGAAAGTGTGAGATATAAAGATATGTGAGATATTTATAGGTATAAATTTGTTACTTTAAACAAAAAATGAAATGGCATTGAATTATCATAACTATATTTATCTCAATTATTCATTACTAAATATATATTTTATAGGTAATAGATATATAATTATATACAACACATTTCGGTGAGATTTCCATGAAGATGATAAATGAACTTTAGATTCTAGATACATTTTTATGTGGAATATGGATGAATGAATATAGAGGCTATAGAGACGATATACATTATAAAATATCTTTGAAGAATTTATAATTTTATGTATTTGTGAACCAACACCAATTTACTTACTAAAATAACGGGTGATTTTTTAAGAGCTTGAGAACTTTTTTTTAAAAAAAAACGCATAAAATTTGCAAAATCTCATCGGTTCTTTATTTGAAACGTTAGATTGGTCCATGACATTTACTTTTTGAAGATAATTTCATTTAAATGTTGACCGCGGCTGCGTCTTAGGTGGTCCATTCGGAAAGTCCAATTTTGGGCAACTTTTTCGAGCATTTCGGCCGGAATAGCCCGAATTTCTTCGGAAATGTTGTCTTCCAAAACTGGAATAGTTGCTGGCTTATTTCTGTAGACTTGAGACTTGACGTAGCCCCACAAAAAATAGTCTAAGGGCGTCAAATCGCATGATCTTGGTGGCCAACTTACCGGGCCATTTCTTGAGATGAATTGTTCTCCGAAGTTTTCCCTCAAAATGGCTATAGAATCGCGAGCTGTGTGGCATGTAGCGCCATCTTGTTGAAACCACATGTCAACTAAGTTCAGTTCTTCCATTTTTGGCAACAAAAAGTTTGTTAGCATCGAACGATAGCGATCGCCATTCACCGTAACGTTGCGTCCAACAGCATCTTTGAAAAAATACGGTCCAATGATTCCACCAGCGTACAAACCACACCAAACAGTGCATTTTTCGGGATGCATGGGCAGTTCTTGAACGGCTTCTGGTTGCTCTTCACTCCAAATGCGGCAATTTTGCTTATTTACGTAGCCATTCAACCAGAAATGAGCCTCATCGCTGAACAAAATTTGTCGATAAAAAAGCGGATTTTCTGCCAACTTTTCTAGGGCCCATTCACTGAAAAATTGACGTTGTGGCAGATCGTTCGGCTTCAGTTATGAAATGTCAAAGCATACTGAGCATCTTTCTCTTTGACACCTTGTCTGAAATCCCGCGTGATCTGTCAAATACTAATGCATGAAAATCCTAACCACAAAAAAATCACCCGTTAGTAAATTTAATTTACTAAAATAGTAAATTAAATTACAATAAAGTTTTAATAAAATAAGAAATCATTTCTAAATTGCTATGCATTTTGCTATTTAACGTAGTGAGCAGTAGCAGTAACATTCATTTTTTAAATTACACGATAGGTGGCTGTCTATAAGAAATTTTTGCTAGGCTATTTGATGTAAAAACAAAAACATAACCCCAACATGAAAAAGATTGTCACATGGCAGCATTAATAATATTTAAAATTTCCGACCGTTTAATGTAAAATACTGAAACCATAATATTTATTATTTGACAAGCTAATGAAGTTTTTTACAAAGTTGTTAATAAATTATTGATTATCTATATAATTAAAATAATAAAAGTATTTTATATCTTCATACAGTCTAATTTCAGTTGAAAAAAATACTGTAACTTGATTTTACATAATCTTGAACTGAGGCAACTTTACTTTGAAAAAGTATACGTTTATTAAGCACACCATGAAAATTCACATTTAAATATTTAATACATTTTTTAAGCACACCATGAAAATTGCAAATCGTTAATTAATTTATTAATGTCAAATGTCATCAAGTATTCAATCAAAATAGAAAAATTCGCGATGAATAAAGGTTCTATTCCATGAGAAAAATTGACTGTCAGTAAAAATTAAAATGAGACAAAATTATACATTAAACAGTAGTGCAAACGAAACAAAAAATCATCTCAGTCAAACTTGACTGGAAAAATATTTGTGTTTGTGGTAGTGTGACTGCCATAAAAAGTATAAAATTGAATACTTTTTATTGCAGTCACACTCAGCCTTCTTCATAAAATTTGTGTAAGACAAGAAATTATTTTCGCACATAACCAATTTTATAGTCAAGGGTCAAAATACAGTCGATATATTATTTTGGTAAAATTATAATTGAATTGAAATAAAAAATCATATTTGTGAAGCATTGGGATATTTAATAATAAATTTTAATTCACAATTAAAAAAATCTCCAAGAATGAATATATAATGAGTTTTGTGGTTATGGTTTCTTCAAAATTCTGCTTTAATTCGCTATATATAAATAAAAAACAATAACGTTGGGTTTGTCTTTTAGTTGGAGTTTTATAAATATTTTCTGTTTTCGTCTTTTTTGACTGTGAGTAAATTTTTTCCATGGAATAGAGCCTTAATTAATTTTAATCTTATCTTTTGAAGTGTATAGTAAACCAACAGTCCTTGTAGAATTCATTTGGTTTAATCTGCAACAGTACTTCTTGCTATAGTTACCGTTGTGTCGTAATTTTTTGGAATATATTAAAATTAAAATTAAATCTCAAAGTCATCAATTGATATTATTGTTGAGATTCAAAGAATAGAAATATAAGTCGTTATGCATAAAATAGGTCTGTCAATATTTGAAAGAAAGTGAATAAAAATGAGCTAAATTATTTTGAAAGTTTGCATTATGATAAATATCTGGAGTAAATTTTCAATTACAAACTCCAAATACACATATGATCAATAAAAAAAAATCAGTTTTATTTCTCATTAGAACTTAGTTTACATTTTCACAAAATTGAAAATTTACGTTAAGGAATACAACTTTTTTTAAATTTTTTGGTTTTAGTCGATTTCTTCTTTCGGACATTATTAGCCCAGTTTTTGAAAATACTCGTTCCGATGAAACCGATGAAGCTGGAACGGCTAGAACTCGTTTAGCAATAGTAGACAATCGCGGATAAACAAGATAGCGGCTTTGCCACCATTTTAATGGATCATCTTTTTGCGAGATAAGTGGCTCTTCATTATATAGTCGAAGTTCAATAATCACTATAGCCGTTGGAGAAGAAGTGGTATTTTGGGCAACTGGATATTTGGCATCAAAAAAACCCCAAACTAAGTTTGGGTCTTCCTCATTTAGTATCATCTCTTGAGTTTCAAGAGATGTTGAACTTTCCTCTTTCTGAATCATATCAGCAACTAGTCGTGTAAGTCTTTCTTTCACTTGAGATAAAGAAGACTGAAAATATTTTATTTTTAAATCTAGGAAGGATCACGGTAAGTAGATAGCTGCAATATATAATTTTTGTCTGCATTTTGGAAGCGCTCCAAAATTTTTTGTGACATAACGTCTGCCACGGACTTGGCGATTGAAGTCGATAAGGAAGCCCTCAAATTGTTGATATAGTGTTTAACACCATTCATGACCACAAGTATCTTTGATACTGTGACGTTATTGTCAGCACTCAGTTCTGTTGTAAGACCATCAAATGGTCTTAAAATGTTGGATATCTCTTTTAATGCAATCATTTCACTAGGTGAAAGCATCTGTCATTGTTCTACATGTAAAACAGCTAACGAAGCTTCTATTGGTTGCTGCAATTGACAGAATCTGTAATGAAAATTTTACTGACTATACATGTTTAATTTATAGTTAATATGACATTACCTATCAAACATATGAAATGTTGAGTTCCATCTTGTCACCAAGTCATTGATAAGTTTAAGTGGTGTGCTTGTAGCATTCACTTGCATTTGCAGTTCTTTAAGTTTGTCGGCTGCTGTACAGCTTCGGTGAAAATATTCTACAATAGCTTTAACTTTTTTATGCAAATCTACTACAACTTTTACTCCATCTTGTACAATTAGGTTTAGCGTATGAGCAAAACACCGAACATGCTCATACTTTGAAAGCCGTACAGCTACCGTTATATATTAAGGGCGTTATCGGTGACAATAGCACTGATTGTTTTTCTATTCCGTAATCTTTAAAGCACTGGATAATTTTTTCTTTTAGAAACTCCGCCGTATGTCGTCCTGATGAAACGTCTATGCAATCTAACAGCACACTGGTTATTTCCCATTTTTCATCAATGATGTGCCCTGTTATCACCATAAAACTTTCAGTATTAATTGACGTCCATGTATCTGTAGTTATCGCAATGCTAGTAGCCTGATTAATTGCGGATTTGACATTTATCAAGCAAGTGTCATAATTTTGGGGCAACAACGATTTCGATAACGTTGACCTAGATGGAAGTGTATAGGATGGGTCGACTGCTTCGATAAAACTACGGAATCCACCGTCTTCAACAATCGAGAAAGGTTGAAAATCTTTCACTATAAACTGAAGCAACTTATTATTTAATCTCCTCTGCCTGGTTATTGATGCTGTTCGTGTTATATAACGAGTTAAGGTATTTTGTTGTGCACTTCGATTAACTAAAGATACACGTTCTGGAGTGAATGACGCCAATTCGTTGGTACCTGTGCTTGGTGTTATACTAGTTGATGATGTTGATGAAATTAATGCGCTATTTTCTCCTACAGATGTAGCAATACTATTTGTAGTTACACTGTTATTGTTTAACGGAGTCGTTTTTACAAGTATTGTTGGGTGTCGTCATTCTAGTTGGCGTTTTAAGTTGGTGGTTGCTCCACCTTTGTAAGAAAAACTATTCTTACAACTATCACATTTGGCCTTATTTTCGCTTAAAGCTGTAAAATGAAGGCAAATTTCACTTCGTTTTTAGACATGTTAAACGTTTTTTATTTATTTACAAAAATTTATTACTTAAATATATACACTTAAAATAAAAACGTAACTTAATATATAAGCTAAAACAAGTTGATATTATTTTAAAAGTCAAATAAATTTACAGAAATAAAAATATATCTTAGGATTATCAAATACTTGAAAATTCACAAAATGTTTATTATATTCAAAATTTAGTTCAAAAATAACAAAATGTTATTTTTGAACTAAATCACACCCGACACAGTTTTAAAAAACGAAAATTATTTAAATTCACAAACTCAGTACACATAAAAAAAGGCTACCACATAAAAAGATCGCAAACAAAACGAGAAAACAAAGAAAGTTGTTAAATGGCGAAGCAAAAATTACATGGATTTCAATCCAGAGAGGAATTTTAAAAATTAAGGAAACAATTAGTAGCTCAATTTGTAAGAAAGTTGCTTGAATTGTTAGGTGTCCCAAGTATAACAAAGCTAAACTCAAAAATGAGCTATCGTTTTTCCCTTCGAAATATGTGAAAAAAGTCGAAAGATAAATACCTTAGTAGTGGTGCGTATATGTATACAACGTTGTGTTTAGAAATCTGCGTTTTATTTGCCGTGTTTAAGGTTTTTCTTGTTTATTTATATATTTGGAATTTCTAAGAAATGTGAACACCTGCACTTTAATAAAATGTCTGGGTGGAAATTGTAAGTTAACAGTATTCGTTCGAAAATATGAATTTAATTTTTTTGGTAAAACAGTGATAAAACGAGTTTATTATACCTTAAATATCTATCCTATTTTTTGGTATAAAATGGGGAGGAGACACAAGTTTCATATGTACATAGTTTGTTTTCATTCATCACTCAACCGTTCTAAGCGATTTATCAAATAGTGCATTTCAATTTCTGTGTCTTGTGATTTCAAATAAATATAAGTGTAATCATAATTTCAATGGAGAAAGATCGTCCTTATTGTTGGCATCTAAGAAAAATGACTGTGTTGTGGACATTTTGTTTCAGATTTGGAAATAAATTAATATGATCTTTCTAATATTCATTATTACGGAAAAAATAATTTAAAATATTAATCAAACTATCTTCTATATTAATTTTAAATCATATTTATATACATAATTTATTAAAATTACGGTCGATTACATTCGAAAAATTTAAAGTTTATATGAATATTCATTTTATTTTTTATTTAATAAATTTTTAATGCATATTAAGTTATATAACAATTACAAATTAATAAAAATTATTTTGTTGTTTCTAAACTATTAAAATTTGTAGTTTTATTTAATTAACCCGTTACAATTTGAATTTAACGTTTCACACATACATGCACAAAAATATTCCCGCCAAATTTATTTTTGACATTTGAACACACATACATAAGCACAGGTTTCATAGTACGATGAGCATTCAATACGAGCAGACGTATTTCTCGAACATTATAGTTAAATAATTATAATTAAAAGTGTAAAGTCGTCATTCTGACTCAAATTTCACAAGAATTTTATTTTAATTAAAAAGTACAGTGTTTTAGTTTTAAAAAATTGCAGTGCTAATCAAAAACTTAATTGTTGTGTGCATATCATTTTAAAAGTGTAGTGGCGTACATTATAAAGTGATAATGACATAAATTTTGGGTGGGTATAGAAAAAACGACAAATGAATGGCCCTTTGGTGGAAGAAGTAATGCACTTCTTAGAACACCACCAACAACTCCACCGCCGGAGATCACCACAATGCGATGTGAATTACTGAAGTCAACTACTGAAGCCACCTCCAGTGCTCAAATAGATATTATAAACAACGCGGAGATAGTAAATAAATTTCACCAAATAGAAAAATTAATCGCGCAGCTGAGCAATGAAGTTGCCGTTCTAAAGAAAGAAAACATAATGCTAAAAGAAACAATAAATACCAATAACAACGCAGGAAACTCAACATTAGTGAGCAACCAAGAACTCGCCTCAGATCAAGCCAAATATCACACTGATGAAGACGAGCTTGAAAGAGAAACCAACTGGATACTAGAGAAATCCAAGAGAGCAAATAAGACACCAAGAAAAGAAACAAACCTAAGCAAGAGAAAAGCTGAATCGTCACCAGAAATTGAGCCAATTCAAACCCATACCAAAAGCGCCAATGCAATTACTGCCCAAAAAGTGCGTGACCCAGAAAAAAAGAAACAGGTTCCACCCCGATCAACATTCTAGGCATAGCAAATCACGGCAGTATTCAGAAACTGATGAAAGAAGTAGTAAGAAATGACTACAAACTAACCTCACTCAGTAATAACATCTGGAAAATAAACACAACAGAGGCCGAAGACTACAAAGCTCTAGCCAACAAATTAAATGCTGATGGTCACCAGTGGTATACCTACGAAGATAAAAACGATCGATCAATTAAAGTAATGGCAAGAGGTCTCCATCCAACTTGTTCAAAAGATGAAATTATTGAGGACCTGCAAAACAAAGGTCTGAAAATAATCGATGCAGTCAACATTATCAGAAAAGAGAGACGAGAAAACAGAGACGGGAATGTTGAAATCACGAGAAAAGGTCTCCCACTTTTCATGATAACCTTCGACATCAAAGAACAAATAGAAAATATTTATAATATTAAGGCTATCCTCAACCTCAGGGTTAAAATAGAAACACCGAGATAAATACTCATTCGACTAATACCTCAATGTAAAAACTGCCAAGATTATAATCATACACAAAAGTACTGTCACCGTGAACCAAGGTGTGTTCAATGTGCAGGAAAACATGCAGGAAACGAGTGCACAGTTCCCCGAAATACAGCACCGAAATGTATCAATTGTAAAGGCCAGCATCCATCAAACTACAGAGGGTGTGAAGTTGCAGTAGAACTACAAAAAATGAGAGATAAATCACGCAAACCGGATACAATACGAAATATACAACCTATTAAAAAAAACACGGAACCAAAGCCGCCAATTCCTAACATGCAAAGAGAGCGAGTAATCTAAAACGTTACTTATGCACAGATAGTCCAGCAGACAGAGCAGAAACAGTCTAAAGTGGAGCTCGTTCTACAGGATATACTGAAAAACATAGAGAACATCAACGAAAGACTTACTACGCAGGAACGAAGTCTGCAAAAAACACTAGAAGAAATGAAATCACAAACTAATTTCAATAAAAGAGTAGACGGAACCCTTCATCGAGTGATTGACAATATAAATTATATAAAATCAAATTATAAACAAAAGAAATGAATAAAACATTACGCATTGTAACCTGGAATGCAAATGGGCAATTGCACCACATACAGAACTAGATATATTCTTTAACATGCATAATATAGATATATGTCATATATCAGAAACCCACTTCACCAAAACTTCGTTCTGTAAAATAAAAGGATATAACTGCTACCATGCATTCCAGAGAATCAAAGCTAGAGAACAAAGCTAGAGGTGGATCAGCTATCCTCATAAAAGATCATATAAAACATAACGAAAAACTTAAAGCCGAAAAGTTCTCCACGCAAGTCACAACAATCAAAATACAATTAAACAATACAAAAACCTACAGTATCTCAGCAATATATTGCCCCCCAAAATACAATCTCAAACAAATAGAGTAAACTGATCTATTTAAAACACTAGGAAGTATCTTTTTAATTGGAGGTGATTGTAACGAAAAAATACCTATTGCGGATCACGGCTAACGAATGTTAAAGGAAAAGAACTGTTTGCAGCAGGCAAACCGCTAAAATGCGAGTTTCACTCAGGCAGTGCACCAACCTATTGGCCTACGGATATCAGCAAGACTCCAGATCTTATAGACTTCTTTATTACAAGAGGGATTTCAGATAATTATATCCATATAGAGAACAGTGAAAGTCTTTCATCAGATCATTCACCAGTTAATATGATACTTAGCCAAACAATCATTATGAAAGAGAGCAATGCGAAATTAACAAACTACAAAACTAATTGGTACTTCTTCCAAACACAGCTAACAAAAAGAATAAGTCTGCAGAACCCAATACAGGGACCAGTCCAAATAGAAGACGAACTAGATAAGCTCATCCATGATATCCAAAGTGCTGCGTGGGAAAGTACTCCAAATTATAGTCAGGAAATGACACGCAAAGTTAACTATCCAGTAGAAGTAAGAGAACTTCTTAAAAATAAAAGAAAAGCACGAAAGAATTGGCAAAAATATCGAAATCCGGAAAATAAGAAGATATTTAACCATTTGTGTAACAAATTAAAATACCTATTAAAAGATATTAAAAATCAATCAGTTAATAAATATCTAACCACTCTAACTGGGCAAAAAGATACTGATTATTCATTATGGAAAGCAACTAAAAACCTTAAAAGGCCCAAACTCCAGATTCCTCCAATTAAAAATAAAGAAAATTGGGCTCGAAATGCTAAACAAAAAGCAGATTTGTTTGCCAATCACCTTGAAGAAACATTCCAGCCTTACCCCAAACAAACAGAAGAGGAAAATATTACTTCAATATATAAACAGAATGAAATAAAAATTACACCTGCAACATTACACCTGTTGAATGAAATTAATTGGAAAATCAAGAATAATCTGAATGCGCATAAGGCTCCAGGGTATGATCTTATAACGGGTCAGATAGTAAAAGCGTTACAGAAAGCATTGAGGAAACTATTGCATATAATTAATGCATCATTTCGACTAAGATATGTACCAAGACAATGGAAAGTTGCGGAAGTAATTATGATACTTAAGCCGAACAAACTTCCGAATGATAAAGCTTCATATAGGCCAATTTCTTTGCTACCAACATTATCGAAAATATTTGAAAAGGTTCTTCTTAAAAGATTAAAACCTATTATCGAAGAAAGGAATCTCATCCCCACACATCAGTTTGGATTTAGGGAAAAACATTCTACGATAGAACATGTACATCGAATTACTGATGTAATAGAGAAATCACTTGGAAACAAACAAATATGCTCAACCGTATTCCTTGATGAAGCGCAAGCTTTCGACAAAGTATGGTACCAGGGGCTAGAATTCAAACTTCACCGAGATCTTCCGGAGCAATTTTTTCAAATTTTAAAATCATACATATCAGAGAGGCACTTCCGAGTAAGATATGAGAATGAATACTCTCAATTAAAAAAAATAACAGCAGGAGTACCACAAGGGAGTGTTCTTGGACCAATTCTTTATCTCCTATATACAAGAGATATACCAATTGCTGAAGCAACATTGGCCACTTTCGCCAATGGCACGGCAATACTTGCAACAGCAAATAACATCAATGACTCCACTAGTAAATTACAGAGGGCTACTAACCTGATATGTAATTGGACAAAGAAATGGCGAATTAAATTAAATGAAGCAAAATCAACCCAAGTGAACTTTACAAATCTAAAAGTTAATCATATACAATTATGATAAACTCGATAGCAGTACCGCATGCAAACACTGCTAAATATCTCGGCATGACTTAAGATGCTAAACTTAGATGGAAGAAATATATAAAAAAGAAAAGAGATGAACAAAACATAAAATTCAAAAACATGTATTGGCTTTTAGGGAGACAATCTGAACTAGCGATCCACAACAAACTTCTGTTATACAAACAAATTCTAAAACCTGTATGGACATATGGCAGCCAACTCTGGGGTTGTGCCAAAAAGTCAAATATCAAAATCATACAAACAGCTCAAAATAAGATCCTGCGATGCATCGTTAATGCACCGTGGTACATTCGAAACGACAGCCTCCATCGAGATCTAAAGATCGAGCTTGTCGTGGATGAGATTAATTATCATGCAACAAAATATCTACAAAGTCTGCACCAGCATGAAAATCTGGACATACGCTGTATGCTCACTACCACTCCAACAAGAAGACTGCAAAGAACCAAACCGCTGGACTTATCGTGACCGGGAGGTCAGTAGACCTATACTGTCGCGAAAAATCTGAGGAGTTAAACGAAACTAGGGATAATCATGTGATTACTCCGACAAATTAAAACGTATTATGCAATGTAAATGGGTACTAAATGGGTACAAGACTCAGTCGTAATATAAAATAAAAAAAAAAAAATAAAATAAGCAAAGTTTTACTATATTGAGTTTCGTCAGATTCGACTTATCGCGACACGTTTCATACGAAATCTTATTCTAAGTCGAAAGCAAAACTATGTAAAAGTCGAAACTAAATATAAGTTTTTACTTCGATATTTGACGAAAAAGTCGAATTTTGTTATGCTTGGGGTAATTGTAAACCACTTCATCAATATATTTCATTCAATAATGAATATGAATAAATTATATCAAATATATTGGAAAACCTGATATATTGGAAAACGCAAATACAATTTATAGTTAATAAATTATTTTATTTTCAATTCTTTTTATTTCAAAATATTTTCTGAAAAATAATATTTAAATAACATATGATTTTAAAGTATAATAAATAATTTTAAAGTCCTTCCTATATTTGACACTTGTGTTCTTGTTATCTACAATACTATGTTTTTGAAAATTTAAATGTATCAATCATGCTTATGCCATATAGTGCTTTATCACTTTAAATTTTCGTATTTTATTTGCATTTGTGGGTTTTTAATCTGTCAATAATATTGTTGAAATCAAAAAAATTTGAATTATTTTATGATGAATTCGTTAAGCAAAAAAATTGCATAGTTAGGTATGTAATATAAACATATAACTATAAACATTTTTTTAATCCATTTGTTCGATTGACAATTGGAACTAGTAAATAATAAATAAAAACAAACAACATTTGAAAAAAATAATAAATATACATATTATATAGAGTATAAATAAATAGAGCTTATAAATTTCACCGTTAGCGCTTATAGATTAACTTTTGAAGCTGAACTACAAAAAAATGGAGCTATGGATGGGTAAGAAACCATAACTCCCACTCTCCCAGTAAAAATTAACTGTAAACCACGGATTCCCCATCAATTCCCACGGCTCCAATTTATCATTTATAATGTAAATTTATTCAGAAACTTACTATAAAAAATAGATTTCAAAATTTTTTAAATTTTATTTAATACACTAAAAATTAAAACCTACTAAAATTTTTATCACATATACATACAGTCATATTTGTTTAATTTTAAAGTAAAATATTTGATAAACTATTTGAATATTTGAGTATCAATCGATATATTCGATGTCAACTGGTATATTCGAACGGTTGAGCTGATACTTTTTATTTCATAAATTTATCATTAGAAGATTGCAAAAAAAAGGTATTGTATATATTTTAAATTTATTTAAATCGTTCATAAATAATAAAATGTCAATACGATGAAGTATTTTTTATCTCTTCAACATCAGTGTTCATAAAAATATCGATTTGATCACGTTTAAGTTCAAAACGTTAAGAAATCGACATCAATATCAACACCGAACATATTAGAACACTTTTTTATGTATTTATATGTTCTATCGTAAAAATCTGTATCGTTCATGTATTGGAGTATCAGTATCAATTTGAGTATCAAGTTGAGTATCGATATCGATATCAAGCATCGAATCCAATATAAAGTCGAGTACCAGTATCAACTTGAGTATCAGTATTAACTCAAATCGTATCGTTCTCAAATCTCAATATTCATTCGGTTCGAAATATCAGTTCGTTCATGAATCATGTATGTTTGTATCAAGTATCGACTCGACTATCAATCACTGTGTTTACACAATGCATAATTGCACAGCGGAATGACATCAGTTTTCGTTTACACGAGAATATGTTGTTGATGTTACTTACGCATGTATGCGTTAATTTCTTTTTATTTTGTATTCGGTTTTTATGTTAAAATTATTCAATCAAATAAAAAATTTGATATTTTAAGTTCAAAAATATTCCTTATAGTGGAATTTTTATTTTTTATATTATAAATATATTTCGGCAATCAAGTTGCCATCTTCAGTATTTATCATGAACTAAAAAATAAATTTTATTTCCATGCCTTTTTATACTTTTTCCAGGGTACAGTGTTTTTATTTTCAAGGTATAATATTTTGTGACGTATTTTTCAAAACTAGTTCGTAAAGTTTGTTCGTCATAGTATTAATTTTGTTGTTAAGTAGAAATTTATTTTTGCGGTTTTTATATATTTCAAATTCTTCTAGCCTGTTCATTTGGTCGTTTTTATTCATCTTGTAGAGAATTTTTAAGTTTGTATCCATATCTGTGTAGTTGTGTAAAGTATTATTGATATGGAGAGCAAATCTTGACTCAGTATTCATTTTATCGATATCCTTTATATGTTCGTTAAATCTCATTTTAAAGGATCTACCGGTTTGTCCTATGTAAAATGATGGACAGTCTGAACATGTTAATTTATAAATTCCGCTGTCTAATGTAAAGTTACTATTTGATCTAATTTGTTGTTCTAATTTGTTATTCGTTTTATATGCAACCTTATATCCAAAGTTTTTGATTATTTTCTGGATATGTTGGCTGGTGTTTTTATTATAATCCACAAAATTAGTTTTGAAAAATACGTCACAAAATATTATACCTTGAAAATAAAAACCCTGTACCCTGGAAAAAGTATAAAACGGCATGGAAATAAAATTTATTTTTTAGTTCATGATAAATACTGAAGATGGCAACTTGATTGTCGAAATATATTTATAATATAAAAAATAAAAATTCCACTATAAGGAATATTTTTGAACTTAAAATTTCAAATTTTTTATTTGATTGAATTTAAAAGTGGAATAAGTCACACATAAGAGAAATTCTTAAAATGAATTTCAACAATTTAAAATTATTACTTGTTGCTGTCATTCTATATTGAGATTTTGTGTGAGACTGATTACATAAAACATTTATCACTTGGATTCCATAAGCATGGATTATTCCTGAACTCACGAATTAAAATGTTTGCTGTCGAGTCCAATTTTCCACAGTATTTTCAATTTCTGACATGGTTTTTTAAATATATTCTGTGTGTAATAAAAAGTAATATGTATATTGAGGATGAGGACCATAAAAGTATATTGAGGATAAGGACCATCAAATGTGAATATTTGAATGTCCTCTCAGAATATTGTACCGCCCCAAAAAATTTCGTTAGGACGAAGTTTTAGTATCCAAGTTCTATAATTAGGAAAATCCAATTTAAATAAAATTAGGTACATTTTATTATCATTAGTGTAAATATGTCGTTTTAAATTTAAATTGTTCGTTATTAAATTGAAATAACTATTTTTAGAAAAACCAAAATTGAATTTAATTCAGTCTGTTAATTATTTGATTTAATCATATTTAATTAAATTAACAATTATTTAATTTATTTACTATGTAATTAAATCATATATACTGGAAACAAAACATATTTAACATTAAGAATTATATATTTTAAAGTCAATTAAATTATTCTATACGCGGATCATTCAAAAAATTCCATAATATACATCTCGACTCGATTATCGAATTTAAAGAAGAACGGAAAATCTAAAATAATCAATTCATAAAAGATATAATATTTCTTGTAGCGATGTTTGCTCGTCAAAATACAAATTGAAAATAAGAGCAATAAAAAAATTATTTAACATTTTTTTTGTATGGTTTTATCAATACCACTAAAGATCAGGCCGATTATTCTCTTTTAAGAGTTAGTATGAGTAAATGGTTAGAAAACAACAAAATTTGTACAATTCGTTCGTAAACTGTCGATTTCTCGTAATTTTGTGACTTTGCTTTGTTATATCTTACAATACAGGCCTTAACATCAATTTTTGTATATGAGGCATCTAAATATGATTATTTATCAGGACTGTCGTAAAATAATTTTCCCATTTATTGATACATACTCAAATTTTTCATTCATAAGAAATTTTCCTGATTTTTGTTTGTATTATCGGCTAATATTTAAGTTCGATAATATTTCGTTTATCGAATATCATCACATGATCAAAATGGTTCAATGTGATTCGAGAAAATGTATAAACAGTGATTATATAACGTAACTCCTCTTTTGCATTTGAATTTTGTATAGGAAAAACACTCTTGCACACAAAGAATACACAAAGTCACAAAAATTATTGTTTTTGTTTTGTTTACGTTGATTTTTTTGTTTCTTTTTGTTTTTGATGGTACATTGTCTGTTACTGTTTTTGTATTGTATTGTATGTTTACTTGTCAGTATGAAAAATATTGACCTAACACATATTTAATTTTTGGCAAATTTAAAATGTATTTGCGAAAATATAAATTTTAATAAACATTTAAATATAAATAAATTTGATATTATTCAATTCTTAATTTTATTGACTATGTCGGTTGACAAAATTTGTGTAATTGTTAATTCGTTAATTCTATTTCGAAAAATTAAACGAAACAACAATTTAATTATATTTGGAAATAATAAAATTAACGTTTTGTTTAATTTATTTCCTAGTTAAAATTCAAATAGACATCAAAATGAAAAAAAACGAGCGGGATGTAAAATAAAATCATATTAGCACTTGTAAACGGGAAACAATCTAATATCTAAACCCGATATAACAAATTCATTTCGTTTTATTTTGTTATTCACGATCGAACATATAAAAATCTAGATTCTTAAATCTTCAAAATCATGAATTAAAATATTGGTTTAAATGAAAATTATTAATCCAGGATTGTTGATAAATAATCATTTTACAAACTCTGGATAGTGAGTAATTCGCTATGGGGCCTGCCTACCAAGTTATAGGAAGTTAAAAGTCAAAAATTTCGAAAAATCAGCTTTTTCATACGATTGTTTATGTATTTACCACTTTCTAACCCATTACACATACATAGGATCGGCCATGTTTTTCGATGGGAAACGGCCGTATACATATACGCATTGGTTTTATGTTTGTTAAGTAAATTTAAACTCTTCCGCAGCTAAATTTTGTGTTGAAAAAGAACATCAAAAACATTTTCCCCTCCATCATGGCTATGAGGGACGAAGTAATATTTGATGTGACTATGCATAGTGTAAACACGGTGAATCACTGTGTTTACACAATGCATAATTGCACAGCGGAATGACATCAGTTTTCGTTTACACGAGAATATGTTCTTAATTCTTAATCTCTTTCGAGAGAGTATGGTTATGTAGATTTATGTATTTTATCTAAATATTATACACATACTTATGCGAAATACAATACGTGTTACGTGGAGAATACATGATACAATACATAAGCACCCAATACATGGTCAGTAATAATGTCATTACTTTTTGATAATGACATTAATACTGATCGTGTAATGCGAAGTAATGATGAATGATGTTCGGTAATGATGAAAATCCAGATTTTCTGATTTTGCTACATCATTACCGAAGAATGATGAAAATAATGTCATTATTATTGACCGTGTAGGGAATTCCATCATTACTTTTTTACATCATTCCAGAGGATCTTGCTCTTTCGATATATTTTAATTTCTTAAATAAATACAGAATTATTTTTTTCTCATTATATGTTGACAAATCGAGCTGTAAGCATTATAATTTTTAAAAAGTGTTTTAAAGTAATTAAAAAAAACAATTTTTATCAACTTCAAAGAAATCAACAAAAAAAACTACGTAACATTTCATATCTGTTGTCCGCTAAGTAATGATGAAAATACTGATGCTTTGGAATGATCGTGTAGTGTTAAAAAATAATGATGAAGTAATGATATAAATACTGACATTACTAGTAATGACATTATTACTGACCGTGTAATGGCTGCTTTAAAGTTCAAACAATATATTTATTATTTATACATTCTCATTCTCTCGAATAAAAGAATTAAAACGAGAATTGAATTGATACTTTTTACCTGATACTTTAAAAAGTACTCAATTGATACTTCGAACCTTTTGAGTATCAGGTTAAACGTATTCGGTCCGACTCGGTTCGAACATCACTAAATGCTTACATTAATGAAAATTAATGAATCTCAATTCATTTACAATATGACTTAAAAAAGGAAAATTTTGTCTCAGTTATAAACACATATCTTAATTCATATTCAAAATGAATCAAGAAATGCACATTTTATGTCAGTTATAAACAAAATTCTTAATTCAATTTCAAAATGACTTATGATATGCATTTATAAAGTCAGCTTTTTTTATTTCATTTTCATATAGATTTTATGTCATTTTTAACATTAAATAAAAACACTTATTTTAAGTCAAAAAACACTTTTAAAGTCAGCCTTTTTTAATTCGGGCCCCCGTATTCACCCCGTATTTATCCTAATGTAAGAAATACTAAAATAGAATCTAATATATAGCTAAGTTATCAAACGGTTTACAACCAGTTAATTAAAGTACGTCAGTTGAACTTGGAACTTAATAATTAAATAAAGTGAAGTGTATTGTCAACCGTATATAAGTATTTAAACATGCGTAGACTCGCACGAGCTAGAGATCGTACAGTAAATGAGTTAACAATTACAAAATCTTTTAGTGAGAAAATAGATAACCACACTACGCTCGAGGCACTTACAGTTCGGGAAGAGCGATGCAAAAAACTTTACAAGGATTATAACGAGTATGAACTGGACTTACTTGCCTTTGAAGGATACGAATCCAAAATCTAAGAAGTAGAAAACCTGACTCTCGATACTTTTGCGAAGCTGAAAGTAACGATAAATTCAAGATCATCGGGAAATAAAATCGAAGAACAAGGCTTAAATGCTACTCTTGGGCAGTTTATTGGACAACAACAAAGTTTTCTCCACGGTATCAAACAAACACAAAACGTACGGTTGCCAAAGATAAATATTGAACCCTTTTCTGGAGAGAATAAATTATGGCCATCCTTTAACGATTTGTATGTGACGACGGTACACGATAATCCATATTTAAACGGCATTCACAAACTATTAATTTTAAATAGTTTATTAAATAGAGATGCTGCGGCATTAAGACGGCACATGAAGGTAATCGAGCAAAACTACGAGGAAGCTTGGGCAAAACTAGTGGCTAGATACAACAAACCGAAGCCGATAATGTCTAGGTTGATTCAATTATATTTAGATCAAAAAACCTGCAATCATGCCAATCATCGTGAACTCCGAAAATTATGCGATACTTCAGATAAGGTGATCAGAAGCTTAC
Organism: Tipula lateralis; assembly: GCA_963932295.1. Lineage (NCBI taxonomy): Eukaryota > Metazoa > Arthropoda > Insecta > Diptera > Tipulidae > Tipula > Tipula lateralis. The sequence goes on along the minus strand of OZ010736.1, from coordinate 77,481,762 downwards.
GGGCATTGGGAGATCAAGCTGAGACTTGGGATCATTGGTTAATCCACATGCCATTAAACAAGGTCGATACTGATACGAATCAACTTTGGGCTAAAGAAGCGGTAGATGATGCGTTTCCCATATTCAACAAATTTTTAAAAATTTTAAGCAACAAGATATGATGCTCTTGAATCTTGTGTAACGGTCACAAAATCAACAGGAGTAGTAACTAACCAAAACATGTGCGGTCTTTTAACACCGTTCAATCGAATGAATGCAATTGTGCAGGTTGCAATCAAAAATATTTATTATACAAATGCCCTCTGTTCAAAAGTATGAATGTGGAAAATCGGTATAAGGTCATTGAGAATTCGAAAAGTGGTGCAAATTGCTTGCGTACCGGACATTCACAAACACAATGTTACGCACGGTCTTCATGTTTTATATGTAGAAAGCGCCATCATTTTTTACTCCATAAAGAGCAACAGTCAACAAATCTACACAGAACAAAAAATATTCAAAAAATGTTGGCAAGTAGAAGAAACAACAATTGCAACAGAAGAAACAACACAGGAATCTGTCTTCATTGACGAAAGGGCCAACTTTGTCTGTGAAGTTTTATTTAAGACCACCACCACCAGATGGCCGATTTATGGTAAAATTGCCATTTATAGATCCTCGTCCAGAATTAGGTGACTTATTAACCACGGCTAGCTCGAAATTAGTTAACATGGAATATAGGTTCGCAAGGGCTACCGAATATAAGCAGTACAACGACTTTATAGAAGAATACATAAAAGTAGGACATATGCAACGAGTCACCTGTTCGAACCTACTACAAGAAAGCAACCATAAATATATTATGCTACATCATGCCATTTTTAAGGAAAGTAGTATCACCAACATACGGGTAGTTTTTGATGCGTCGTGTAAAACCACCAAAACCGTAGTACTTAATGATTGTGTGCTGACTGGCCCAAAAATTCAACCAAAGTTAACAACCACGTTACTTCGATTAAGGTTACATGCCATAGCGATAAATGCCGACATCGAAAAGATGTACTACCAGATATTGGTAGATCCGGTAGATGCAAACTTCCAGTGTATCTGATGGCGAAAGAAGCTCGACGAGGAACTAAATCCGTACAAATGTATGACCGTCATCTAGGGAACAGCGTGTGTGCCTTTCCTTGCCATACGAACATTGGAATAATTAGCCAGAATATATGAGAAAAATACCCGAAAGCGGCTGCAGTTATTAGAAATCATTTTTATATGGATGAACTTTTAACCGGGATTGTCACCGTAGAGGATGCAAATACTCTAAAAATGCTGATAGTGGAAATTCTAGGTAGCTGTGGTTTTAGACTTCGCAAGTGGAAAATCGAACTCTCAAGAATTTTTGCATTCATTGACAATAGACAATGCCGAGGAAATTCCCAAATTTAACGAGGATGATCAGACCACAAAGACACTAGGAATTATGTAACATCCTCAGAGTGATATACTTACTTTCAAAATAACTAGTCAAACGGAAGATATACAGTGGACAAAACGAAAAATGCTGTCAGAAAGCTCCAAGCTTTATGATCCACTAGGTTTGGTATCACCAATAATTATTAACTTTAAAATTATACTCCAGAAACTGGTTAACTAAAGTAAATTGGGACGAAGAAGCATCAACTAATATAGTATGTCTATGGAGAAAACTGTACTACAATTTGCCGCACCTCCAACAAATCCAAATCCCAAGGTACGTCTTAAAATCAGCGAACACATTATCAGTACAATTGCATGCGTTCTGTGATGCTTCGGAGGTTGCCTACGGCTGTGTAGTGTAGCTGCGAGCTAGTTATGAAAATGGAGAAATAACCTGTTGCATGATTTGTTCTAAAAGCAAGGTGGTACCGTTAAATAAAATAAGTTTGCCGAGATTGGAACTTAGTGGAGCGGTGTTGTTAGCAGACCTAGTTAAATAATATCAGTCAATTCTACCTCCAAAACACAACCATCTACGCCTAGACCGATTCGATGGTAGTATTACACAGGTTATCGGACATTCCAACAAGGTGGAAAACATTCATCGCAAATAGAACAAGCGCAATCTTGGACAACATCCCAAAAGAACACTGAAACCATGTAGAATCAAAACAAAATCCAGCGGACTACATCTCAAGAAGAATCGCTCCAACCGAAATTCCTAACCTCAATCAGGGGTGACATGGCCCTACTTGGCTACAACTAATCAAAACCGAGTGGCCAAAAAATAAATTCATTCATCCAACAAAAGAAGTGGATACTGAGGAACGGGATAAAGGAATATGTGTGCTATTGGAAACGGCCTCTAACAAAATTGTCGACCAGTTGTTGAATACTCATTCATCGTGGTTTAAAATAAAAAAAAATGTGCTATATTCTGCGATTTAGACCATCAAAACATCGAGGCGACGGAGTGAGTAAAGGCTACGTAACGTACCAAGAATATAAAACTGCGGAAGAGTATATTGTACGAGCAATCCAAGCTACTGGTTTTAGTCACGAAATAAAACAATTACGAAAGAATAGGACGTAAGAATCGAATAGTGCATTAATATCGCTAGATCCATTAATAGATCAACGATTCTATGGGTAGGCATTCTACGGGTAGGCGGAAGATTGAGCAATGCAAATCTAAGTTACGCGGTACAACATGCAATCATTTTACCTAAAAACCATGTAGTAAGCAAATTAATTATTAGCAAAGTTTATATTTGCAACTTACTTTAATGATGAGTATTTTAAGACAAAAATATTGGATAATTGGCGCAAGATATCTTATTAAAAGTCATATTAAATCTTGTGTTACCTGCATTCGATATCGTTACACTCAAGGACAACAAAAAATGACTGATCTACCTGCCGAAAGGTGCAATAAAATAAGGCCATTTCTAAATAAGGGGGTTGTATATAGTCAACCTAGTTATGTTAAAACATAGAAATAGAAATGCATCGCTAACGAAAGCATACATTGCCGTGTTTATTTATTTTGCTGTAACGGCTGTTCATTTGGAGGTTGTAAGCAGTCTTAACACAGATGTCTTCCTAGCGGCATTAAAAATATTTGTGTCACGTCGAGGGCTCTCAAATAATATTTTCTATAACAATGGATCCAATTTTTTTGGAGCCAATAACGAGCTGAAACAACTCAAGTTCGAAATAAACCAACAACAGAATAACCCAATAATATTTCATTTTCTATTACAGAAAGAAATTAATTTTAAATTAAATCCCGCCAGTGCTTCACTAGGCTCAATGTTGAAGAAACAACTACGTTGCTTACGCAGATTGAGAGTGTGATCAACTCCAGACCATTATATCGGTTAAATGACGATCCCACAGATCTAGAGATGTTAACTCCTGGGCATTCTTTAATCGGTGAGGCATTCTTGCTGTACCTGAACCATTATACGGAGACGTTCCAATACATAAACTGTCAAGGTGGCAAAATGTTCAGTGCCGAATCCAGTCATTCTGGAAGTCATGGTTAAGAGACTACTTGCATACCTTACAAGAGCGAAATAAGTGGAAAAAGCGAAACTACCCCATCAATGTTGACGACATCGTGTTGGTTAAAGAAGATAATTTGCCACATTGTCAATGGTTACTCGGACGAATAACTCAAACACACCCGGGTAGTAATGGCATCTGTAATGGTAACCAGTGTTTAAAACATGTGCTCCCATTAACAATACTTAAAAATTAACAACAGTAAAGGAGGTCCCTCGCAAAGCACGTGTCCAGCTAATGACTCACGGCGTTGGGGTGGGATTAAATAAGTTAAGGGGATTTTCTTGTTATTATGATGAAGCTATGCAATGTCAGCGTTGTGAATCATTCAGATTATAATTTGCCACTCACAAGTCTTATTATATAACACTTAATCATATTTATTCTACACAATGAAATATTATAATATAATAGTGACCAGTACACAAAAAAATATCTGCAAAATATGAGGAAAATTAGTAAATTTTAACTCTTACCCAAAGATCTGGATCATGTGGTTGTATTGTAAATCAGGGTAACATCATTGACGTTAATCGAAAGATTTATTGAAACCGCAACATGAGCATCATTGAGGTTCACCGAAGGATTTAGTATAACAGCAAAAATTCACTGGATAATTCTCATATTATTAACAGCCAATATAAACCCTACAAGAACTTGGGTCATTATCAAATCCAAATTTAATAATAATCATTGAATTATTGATACAAAATTAAAAGGACACCAAATTTTATCAATTATATATTTTATTATTACTAAACTGTATTGTTAGTATGTCTTATTCACATATTTGAGACACAAAACTTATATTATATACATAATTTCCAAATTATTAAAACTTAACACCCAAATTTTGATGTAAATAAATATTTTGATGGAAATATATTATTTTATAATTTTTATTCTTAGTGAAATTATATTTCTATTTCATAGACTAATTTCCTATTACATGTGTTTAGCCAAAGTATTGCTTGATTGATTTTTCGAAAATTACTGATCGTGTAAGTATCATCAGACCGATTATCACCCAAGATTTCTTTGTCCTCCGTTAAAACAAGCGCTCATTTCGGGTATTACAGAAGAAACCTGTCATACATAAAAAACTATACTTGTTTTTTTTGTAATAAACGAAAAATACGTCAGTACAGTACCATGCAATTACGTTTCAGTTGTAAGGCAACATGTTGCAATACGACCCAACATTTATGTATAAGAATGAAGAGAAATAGAAATGCAGAGGTAGATACGCAGGTAGCGTCTCTTTTTTCCCCATTATTTTTTTGAACATATAATTTGTGACGGTCAAAAATCAGCCGTTACACATCGTACAGAGACCACTATTAAAACTGCTGCTAATATCATTAATCGCCCCCTAGCGAAACTTATATTACTTCCAAAGAGGTCCATATAATTTAATGATGCCCACTGTGTTTGTTGTAAAAGTAATTGCAATGTTATAAATTTCACTCGGGATTGGTAGTAGGCTTAAGAAAATATTATCCAAAAATTTCTCAACATGGAGGAACATGTTTGTGAACCGTAAAACAAAATAGAAGTATCACCATTCCGTCTATCCCGTATGTTCAACTGGATTTTAAAATATTTATTATTATAAAAGGCTTACTTTAGGCATTTAATAATAGTGTAACACTTGTACGTTTAATGACAATACTAAACAAAATTATTGTAATCCACAACATTAGCACCTACAATTAATCGTATTGTATTCACCACCCATCAAAACAAAAATGATATTTAAATATAGAGGTCAGTCGAGTGATACAATTTTGTAAAGGTGTACTTCTCGTTTGTAGAGGGTAATGTTGTTGGAAGATGGATTAAGTAGTTAGACTACGTAGGCACAAAGACAATTAAACAAAATTAGAAAATTAAGCAATTAATTCTTATATAGAGATCCAATTCGAAAGCCAAGGATTAAACATCAAATAAATTGCAACAGATTATTTGTACATTAGATATATTTTATTATTAAATACATTAATTAAATTCGTTCAACGAGAGACAAATTATTCTAAGAACATTCAATTGTATAAACATATATATACAGTACTGTGCAAAAAAATCGGGACAGCTAACATTTTTTAATTAAACCATTTTTTCAGAAACGCAATTGTTTTAACACCAAGTAGTATTTTTATCTTATTATTTAACTCATTATTTACTCAAAATCTTATTTGGTTTTAAATTTCATGATCTCAGTAAAATAATTTGTGCGAATTTGTGAAAATAGAGAAAAATTGTCGTATTTTTGAAACGAATTAATTTTTTAAAATATAAAATGTGTAAATTACCCTCTATACTATAAATTTAATATTTGGTATGACTGCCATTTTTTTCATAATTACCGCTGCACACCTGTTGCTCATGAAGTGAATCAAATTTTGAATAACGTCATTGCTAATATCATCCCACTCAGTTTGGATTTGGTGCTTCAGTTGCTAGATGGTTTCTGGATTACTTTGACGGACTTTATGCTTCATAATAGTCCCAATATTTTCAATTTGGTTCATATCTGGGCTATAAGGGGGTCATTTTATTGTGTAGATGGAATTATCAACCAAGTACTTTTTCACCTCCAAATAGAAATAAAATGTTATATAACAAAGTTATTTATTATTTTAACCTGAAAGTTATACAGAAGTTTTAAATAAAGAAAAAAAGTGCATAGTTAGTTGTTTTGATAAACCAGGGGGCTATTATGAAATAAATCCAAGTCGGATTTTTCCGTTAACGAAAAAATCCGATTCGACACGGATTAGCCCTATTATGAAACTTGTATTGTTGGATTTCTATATAAATTAATATATCAATTAAGTAAATATTATATTATAGTCATTATTTTATCAATTTAATAATTATTATTAAAAAAAATACGACAGTTAAATAGCAGTCGGATTTTGTCTTGTGCACTCGGAAAAATCCGATTCGATTTTGCTTTTTAGTTTTGTAATAGCACGGATTTATCCGTTAACGGTAAAATCCGACTCGGATTTATTTCATAATAGACCCCCAGCGTTCTGAACTGTAACCATGCAATGTAAACCCACTTTTGTATTAAATTTGAGGAATACGTTCCCAATCCTAAATTTTTCATAAAAAAATTTAATTTTAAGTAAGTACATAGTTTAAATAAAGTCTTTATTCAGTGACTAGTTATATTACATATAAATAAAAGTTAAACACAAACAAAAAATAAATTAAAATTACAAATTTATTTATAGAAATACAAAATATGTAAAAAAAAACTTTTTAAATCATTTCATTTTCACTGCTGTCTTCTGATAAATTTGATATTTTCGCCAAGGGTTTTGTAAAAAAAATAACTATTAATGATTGCTTTTTATCTCTTGTTTGCCACTTAATTTTTTTTCTTCGACTATTTCTGCATCATCACTTACGTCTTTTTCGACATTATTATCTGCGGAATACGTTACCATTTCTTCAACAGAAAGAGCGCATTCAATAACTTCAGAACTGACTTCTGAACCTATAACATCAAATCCTTCACCCCCAATTTTTTAACCCATTTCCACAATTTCCACTATTGCTGACTTATCCTCAATTACTTCTCTGATGCGGCACTCAAGACATATTTTTTTCCAAACGGCATTTAAAGTTGTGTTCATTACCTCGTCCCAAGCAAATTTAATATTTTGTACGGCGTCTTAGATGTTGTATTGTTGCCAATATTCTTTCGATTTACACATTCTACTCAGCATACGTTTCCAGAATATGCCACTCTCGTCGGCTTCGAAAACTTGCTTTGATAGATATTCTTCATTTTGTATTAGATCTTTCAAAAATTTTAGAAATGCAGAAGCCTCTTTGCCCTATGTTAAAAAGTAACAAAAAACTGTCATAGAGTCAAATAGAACTGGAGAAGTTGGTGTAACACTCACTTTAATATAAATTTAAACTAAAATAAAAAAAATGTTCTTATCTTAATATTATTCCTTTTTCAATAAGAAAACGATTAACTCCAACAATGTTTTAGATAAAATTCTTACAAATTTAATGTAAATTCTCACTTTAACACGTCTTTACATGAAGTTTCATGTAAAGACATGTAAAAATAATGTGAATTATATATATATATATATATATATATATATATATATATATATATATATATATATATATATATATATATATATATATATATATATATATATATATATATATATATATATATATATATATATATATATATATATATATATATATATATATATATATATATATATTTATATATATATATATATTATATATATGTATACATATATATGTATATATATATGTATACATATATATATATATATATATATATATATATATATATATATATATATATATATATATATATATATATATATATATATATATATATATATATATATGCATATATATTACAAATCACATCAGACAATTTAAGGGGATTCACAAAATTTTATGGGTATATTGCACAAAAAATAGCACGAGAAAAATAGAAATATGTACGCGGTGTTGCGAAAGTTTTACTGCGCGATGCGAAATTTAAGTGGTAAAACTTAAAAGTAATTAAAACTAAATTTAAAAAAAAAACAAAACCGCGCAGTTCGAGGGATTACTGTAATATAATTTTTTAATTTTGTTTTAATTAGATTTTATATTACGATTGAGTCTTGAACCCATTTAGTACCCATTTACATTGCATAATACGTTTTAATTTGTCGGAGTAATCACATGATTATCCCTAGTTTCGTTTAACTCCTCCTCAGATTTTTCGCCACAGTATAGATCTACTGACCTCCTGGTCGCGATAAGTCCAGCGGTTTGGTTCTTTGCAGTCTTTTTGTTGGAGTGGTTGTCAGCATACAGCGTATGTCCAGATTTTCATGCTGATGCAGACGTTGTAGATGTTTTGTTGCATGATAATTAATCTCATCCACGACAAGCTCGATCTTTAGATCTCGATGGAGGTTGTCGTTTCGAATGTACCACGGTGCATTAACAATGCATCGCAGGATCTTATTTTGAGCTGTTTGTATGATTTTGATATTTGACTTTTTGGCACAACCCCAGAGTTGGCTGCCATATGTCCATACAGGTTTTAGAATTTGTTTGTATAACAGAAGTTTGTTGTGGATCGCTAGTTCAGATTGTCTCCCTAAGAGCCAATACATTTTTTTGAATTTTATGTTTTGTTCATCTCTTTTCTTTTTTATATGTTCCTTCCATCTGAGTTTAGCATCTTAAGTCATGCCGAGATATTTAGCAGTGTTTGCATGCGGTACTGCTATCGAGTTTATCATAATTGGTATATGATTAACTTTTAGATTTGTAAGGTTCACTTGGGTTGATTTTGCTTCATTTAATTTAATTCGCCATTTCTTTGTCCAATTACATATCAGGTTAGTAGCCCTCTGTAATTTACTAGTGGAGTCATTGATGTTATTTGCTGTTGCAAGTATTGCCGTGCCATTGGCGAAAGTGGCCAATGTTGCTTCAGCAATTGGTATATCTCTTGTATATAGGAGATAAAGAATTGGTCCAAGAACACTCCCTTGTGGTACTTCTGCTGTTATTCTTTTTAATTGGGAGTATTCATTCTCATATCGTACTCGAAAGTGACTATCTGATATGTATGATTTTAAAATTTGAAAAATTAGTACGGAAGATCTCGGTGAAGTTTGAGTTCTAGCCCCTGGTGCCATACTTTGTCGAATGTTTACGCTTCATCAAGGAATACGGTTAAGCATATTTGTTTGTTTCCAAGTGATTTCTCTATTACATCAGTAATTCGATGTACATGTTCTATCGTAGAATGTTTTTCCCTAAATCCAAACTGATGTGTGGGGATGAGATTCAAATATTTTCGATAATGTTGGTAGCAAAAAATTGGCCTATATGAAGCTTTATCATTCGGAAGTTTGTTCGGCTTAAGTATCATAATTACTTCCGAAACTTTCCATTGTCTTGGTACATATCTTAGTCGAAATGATGCATTAATTATATGCAATAGTTTCCTCAATGCTTTCTCTGGTAACGCTTTTACTATCTGACCCGTTATAAGATCATACCCTGGAGCCTTATTTGTATTCAGATTATTCTCAATTTCCCAATTAATTTCTTTCAATGTTACAGGTGTAATTTTTATTTCATTCTGTTTATATATTGAAGTAATATTTTCCTCTTCTGTTTGTTTGGGGTAAGGCTGGAATGTTTCTTCAAGGTGATTGGCAAACAAATCTGCTTTTTATTAAGCATTTCGAGCCCAATTTTCATTATTTTTAATTGGAGGAACCTGGAGTTAAGGTTAAAAGGTTTTTAGTTGCTTTCCATAATGAATAATCAGTATCTTTTTGCCCAGTTAGAGTGGTTAGATATTTATTAACTGATTGAATGTCTTTTAATAGTTATTTTGATTTGTTACACAAATGGTTAAATATCTTCTTATTTTCCGGATTTCGATATGTTTGCCAATTCTTTCGTGCTTTTCTTTTATTTTTAAGAAGTTCTCTCACTTTTTCTGGATAGTTAACTTTGCGCGTCGTTTCTTGACTATAATTTGGAGTACTTTCCCACGCAGCACTTTGGATATCATTAATGAGCTTATCCAGTTGTGAACCCAATACAAGGTCCAGTTTGAACTGGTCCTTGTATTTGGTTCTACAGACTTATTCTTTTTGTTAACTGTGTTTGGAAGAAGTACCAATTAGTTTTGTAGTTTGTTAATTTCGCATTGCTCTCTTTTATAATGATTGTTTGGCTAAGTATCATAATAACTGGTGAATGATCTGATGAAAGACTTTCACTGTTCTCTATATGGATATAATTATCTGAAATCCCTCTTGCAATAAAGAAGTCTATAAGATCTGGAGTCTTGCTGATATCCGTAGGCCAATAGGTTGGTGCACTGCCTGAGTTAAACTCGCACTTTAGCTGTTTGCCTGCTCCGAACAGTTTTTTTTCCTTTAACAATCGTTAACCGCGATCTCCAGTAGGTATTTTTTGCGTTATAATCACCTCCTTAAAAAGACACTTCCTAGTGTTTTGAATAGATCAGTATACTCTATTTGTTTGAGATTGTATCTTGGGGGGCAATATATTGCTGAGTTTTTGTATTGTTTAATTGTATTTTGATTGTTGTGACTTGCATGGAGAACTTTTCAGCTTTAAGTTCTTCGTTATGTTGTTGAAACGTTGGAATATTCGTTATGTTGTTGGAATTGGGTCGTTGGAACATTTCCCATCGATGCACTTCTTTGTAGTTGTTGTTCGTTGTTATTTGTGTGTGGTGTAATGACATATAGTTCATTATTCATTTGTTCAATCATGAGATTTTTTAATTTTCAAATTTACAATATAGTTACAATATCCCTGAGTCTACTGACAGTATGGCCTTTAGTTTTGTTTCTAAGGATTTTTGTATGCCAAAGGGTAGAGAAATTCTTAAACACAAAATGGTTTTATGTTTCGAAAACTGCCCATTTTATTTGCAGTTAAAAGAACTTTTAATTCGACTGTTGACAGAAGTTCGGCGCTCCTTATGAAAGTCTTACTTTCATCGCCAAAGTGATTCCCCGTTGGAACCTGTTGGGGTCGAGTCTTCCACATTAGTAATCCTTGACCAACCTCCTCCATTATTGCCAGCCAATATCCGTGCTTTTTCAGTAAGATTATCAAAATAAACATAATAAATATAAAAAAATTATAAATATAATAAAAATTTCATACACTAAAAATTTTAAAAAAACTTCTGAATTAGAGATGTGCGGGAAGTTATTATTTGGTATTTAATACTCGTTACTCACAGCTACCCGAAGTAACGATTACTTCAAAATTAAAGTATTCGTTACTTTCATAGTGACTTCATTAGCAATATGAGTAAACATTCGATTTGTGAGACAAGTATAAAATAATCCTTCTCTTAGAATGAGGTAAATAAAAGAACAAAATTGGAAAACCATGTAAATAATCTAGTTGTTTCTTTTTCTCCAAAATCGGAACTACTCGTTTTTAGTTTCAGTTTAAAAGAAAGCAAAATGTTGTACCTATGCCTATCTAAACTTGTAAGTGAAATTTTTATTATGTTTGCACTGTTTCATATGAGCTAACCATTTAAAGGGTCCGCCAAATAACTTCTTTTTTTTTTGAAAATGCTATAAAAAAAACTACTGATTATTTTCTCAAATTTCTTTTTTTATTTAAAAGTCATCATAATGATGATCGTCTTGCACAACATCCTTAACTAAAAATATAACAAGATTAAAAATACATAATCAATATGTATATACATACATATTTTGATTAATTGATTTTGATATTTATCCAGATATAACCCAACTTGCGTAATAATATAATCGTTAAATCCTAGTACGAATTAAATAATTAACATATAATTAAACTTCTTCCAAAATTATCATTGTAATTTGTTTCTTTAATTATAATACAAAAATAATCATTTGCAATTTTCAATCGTACTGGAATGTAACATAACCCAATACTTTTTGAAATTGTTTTTTTTTTGTTCACAAATTAACTATCACAAATAATTTTTAGATTAATATAACATTAGTGGAGTAGATTATTATTCACCTCAAATAAACAAATAATTACAATCATTTGCCATTTTGAATGGTACTGGAATGTAAACATGCGTACTGGAATGTAACATAACCAAATACTTTTCAATATTGCTTTATTTTTGTTACACATATTCCATAATTAACTATTATATTTACGATAGTAAGTCAAAGTGTAAATTATAATTTATCTCACAAATATTAAATTAATTTAAAGATATTATTGTATTTATTTATTTATAATCACAATTTATGATCAACAAACAAATTATCATTATCAACAAAAACAAACAAAACAAAATTGACATACCGAATAAAAAAAAATTATTTTCTGGACACTGTTAAATTTTTAGTAATAGAGTTGAAATGTAGACGGATCAAGTTCGTTTTTCATGACGTCACGAATTATAAATGTGTTGGTAAATAAAGGGTATAAACTTTTTAAGCTTAATTTCGATGTGTGCGGCTTTGTATATTTAGGTGCTTTGGTTTATTCTAAATCTACATTATTCTGGCTCACGACATCCTCATCAAGTGTTGCTAAGGCAACAACAGTTGTCCCTTGGTCATAAGAATTTGCCGCAGGTATTTCAAAATATACTTGTGTTATTGCCAGAACATTCCTAATTTTCTTGGTTGTCTAATTCATTCTCTGTTTGTTCCTTTTCTATTTTGGTAGTGGGACTTAATTTGGAGTTTTGTTCAGGTTCTGTAAAAAATTCCATTTCATCCTCATCAGAACTCTCCGACAATATAGCATATATTTCCTCTTCGGTCAACTTTTTACCTCGAAACATGGTTTACATTAAACAAAAAACAGTTTTGGAATGAAAGATTAAATCTAGTTCCTGTAATAAAAATACAAACTTTGCAACGAAAAGTCCATCCCAGTGGACAAAATTAATCATGTCCATTGAGAGGGACATTATACTTCTAACAATTTGTCCACCTAGCAGGACATTATTATTTTATCAAAAACACACTACATTTAATTATTTAAAAGAAAAACAAAAGCGATAATCATAAATTAGAATACATGTTTATCAACAAAATAATTTTTACAACCCATAAACTATTAAGGTTAAACTATAAATAACACTTTGAACTCTCAGACAATTCTTACCTCAAAAAATACGTGTGGTCTTGTCAAAATAGCTATTATAACTGAACTATTACATATTTTATTTTCATATTAAATTGAAAAAAATTGGATCTAACACATAAACGAGAAAGAAGAAAACGAAAACAGTACAGACATATTGTTTGCTTGCTTGTAATATTAATGTTAAGTTCTTGTCCATCTGGCTGGACAATGGATTTCAAAGGGTTAAAACTGAGTTGATAAAACGATTCACTGATAGGAAGACAGATTTAGAAATCAGACGTGGAATTGAATCCAGGAAACAACGTCCTAATGAAAAGTTTATTGACTTTTATAATACTGTTCTGTCATTGATGTTGCAGGTGGAACAACCAATGTCAGACCCTGATCATATTTTTGTAATAAGTCAAAACATGCGATTCGGTTTGCAAGATCGTATTGCAGTTACGAAATTTCATTCATTGTAAAATTCCAGAAAACTTACGAACCACGCAAATACGTTCATGAAAGAAATTAGTTCAAACCCCTAAACATTGATATTGCAAAACCCGATTTATAATCATAGCCAACCAAATTACGTCGACGTTTCGCCATAACCGTATTCGGCGGGATGTAACATTAACAACAATGACTGTCACCCTGCGTATAAAACTGTTCCTCGCACCTACCAACCTCCAAATTATCCAACAGGCAACGTTTGCACTATGCACACTAATTGTATTTAATAATTGCGATTTTATGTCCGAATTTCGATAACATACGAAATACATACGTTAACAGTTTTCAAATATATTATTTATTATTTTACAAAAAACAAGATTGACATAAAAATTAGTTAGTCAGACAATTAAAATTATAATTAAAATTAAAAAGAAAACACGTTCGACTTGAACGATTGTTGAAATAAGAATGACTAGAAGAGATAATTTAAATGTTATAAAGTATTATTGATACTGGACATTTCATAGAGATACTGGACATTTCTTTAAGAACTGCCATCAACGTAGCATGCCCACATTCTGATTTGGTTGTGGATCACTCGAGGTGATCAAACCCTATTGGTCTCACTGTTGTGCAGTTTGAGGAAACTCGAAACAGGGGGTGAATCCTGCAAAAATGTTTACTCCCGATTCATCCAATCAAAACAAAAACATCGAGTCTCGTTCTATCCTAAAGCGCCTTTAGATGGAAAATATATCTTATCAAAATTCTACAAATCTAAAACAAAGTACACTAAAACGTCTATATCCCATCCCATTTCCCGATCAAAACGCTACTTTCAATTGAGACAATCATTTAAATCTCAGATAACGAAATCCCTAATCGCTAATGAAATTGATAGACGGCCCTATGCTGATGTTCATCTTCTTGGTAGCAAGATACGCGGCTTATTAGATAGTGGTGCCGTGTCTATTTGGGAAGAAATTGTGAGGATATTTTAAAAGATCCTACCGTGCATTTTCGTCCTCTTCCAGCAACTGTTAGAACCACAACCGGCCATAGCGAACACATAATCGAGCATATCAGAATTTCTGTGACATTTACCGGTCAAACCGAGTTTCTAATCCTACACCTAGCTCCTAATTTGCATCAGGACCTTTACCTCGAAATTGATTTCTGGCGGTTATTTAATTTGCGGATAGTGTCTAAAAATGTTCTTTTTGATTTCTGTACTCCACCCAAAATTTGCTCTTCTTCACGTATTGCAGCAAAAATGATCGCTAATACTGACGAACCATAGCATTAAAAATTACCACCCTCTCAGCAAACACAGCTGAAAACGGTTAAGCAACAGTTTCCGTTTTCTGCTTTGCTTGGTATGGTCGAACTCATTTGGTTAGACACGTAATAGACGTTGGAAATGCTAAACTCATCAAGCGGAGACACTATGCTGCCATAGTCCGCAGATGGCAGAGGCCGACTGTGCCTTGATGTAAGAAAGGTAAACTCGGTGACAGTGAAAGATGCCTACCCTTTACCCCTCATCGATGGTTTTCTGGGTCGTCTTAACAAGACAAGGTTTATTTCGAACCTTGACTTGAAAGACGCCTTTTGGCAGATATCGCTAGACGAGGGAAAAAGGGATAAGACAGCTTTCACTGTACCCAGGAGGCCGTTATACCAATTTACCGTTATGCCGTTCGGCCTCTGCAATGCGCCGCAGACTCATGCATCGAGTGATACCGCACGAGTTGCACACACAAGTTTTCGTATACTTCGATGACCTCCTGATAGCCGCTGAGTCATTCGACGAACTATTGAAAAGAGTTACTGGCTTATTTAAAGAAGCTGGGCTGAAAATAAACGTGAAGAAGAGCAAATTTCTTCTAAACGAAATTTGTTATCTGTGCTACATTGTCGGAGATGTTGTACTAAAGATAGACCCTGGTAAAGTATCGACTATTACCAACTACCCAGGTAGGTACTATAGGCGGTTTATTTGCCGCTACTCAGAAATTTCAAAACCTCTCACAAAGCTCCTGAAGAAGAATAACAACTGTTTCAATGGAACAATATGACCAAGGAATCCTTTGAAAAAACGGAAGAAATCTCTTTCTTCTGCTCCATGACTTTGCAATCCGGATTGGAGCCAACCATTTTTCATTCAGTGTGACGCGTCTACAACTACCGTAGGAGCAGTTCTGTTCCAAAGGTCATTCGGTAGCGAAGAACGCCCTATTGCTTTCATATCTCATAAGCTCAATGCAGCACAGCGTAGCGACAGTATAACCGAACTCGAATCTTACGCAGCTGTATAGAGTGTCCCTGCAAGTTCATCATTACCGAACATGCAAGTCTGAAATGGTTGATGGGACAACGAGATCTTTCTGGGCGTCTCGCTCGCTGGAGCCTAAAACTCCAAGTATTCAATTTTTCGATTGAATATAGAAAAGGCAAAGACAACGTGGCGCCGGATGCGCTCTCACGACAGACTGAGTCGTTTACACAGAATGAATGCACCGTTAACCACTCGCCACTGCTTGATTCTGATTTCAGTCATTTCTTAAACCCCGATTATCTTCTGTAAATTACTCGAATTCAGTCTCGCTTATCAAATTTAATCTGAGAGTTAGTAATGGTAACATTATCATATGCTTTAATCCTATTCCTGATCTTTCAACCGAAATTCCTTCTTGGAAAATAATTGTTCCAAATTCACTCATCCCTATTCTATTGGAAAGAGCTCATTTACCACCCAATGCTGCACATTTAGGAGTTCAAAAAACATTGGAAATTTTTCGAGGACATTACCATTGGCCTAAAATAGAGCATGATGTGCATAAGTTTGTCACAAATTGTGACATATGCAAGACTACTAACGCTATTAGTAGACCACCAATGGGTAATTTCGCAGAGGTCCCCAGAAATTTCCAACGTCTCTACATTGATTTAATGGGTCTCGTCCCACGATCAAAATCTGGAAATTACTATCTTTTCGTTGCCCTCGATCATCTTAGTCGTCTCGTCTTTTTGGAACCAATGCGTGACGCTTCCAGTAGCAACCTCGTTAAATTTTTAGAGAATCGTGTATTGGATATTTTTTCAGTTCCCGAACAAATTTTAAGTGACAATGGTAAACAATTCACGTCTAAAAAATTTAACGAGTTTTTACGAAAACATAGCATAAGACAAGTGCTTACGTCAAAATATTCGCCACAAGCGAAAGCTTCGGAGCGAGTGAAAAGAAGTAGCCTAGCGGCCGTTCGTTCATTTATTAAATCAGATCACATTACATGGGATTGCCATATTCATTCTATGGCTTCTGCCCTTCGAAATGTAATTCATGAAAGCACGCAACGGTCTCTACTTTTTAGTTTTCGGGCAACATTATGTACCAGATGGTTCTAACTATAACTTACTCTGCAAGTTAAAAAGTTTGGAGGATTCAGAGGTTCAGCTGAGCAACCAAAACAGATTAAAATTGGCTCAGAAAAGTGTATTTTCTAATTTACGCAAAGCTCATGCCCAACACGCAAACGTCTATAATCTTCGAAGCCGAAAACTTACATTACATTAACTGCGGGGCAAAAAAATTTACCGAATTGACGCAAAATTCTCTGCCAAGCTCGCTCCGATATTAAGAAAAGCCTTTATCAATTGAACGGTAGAATTAACAAATGGATATAGTGCCATTTAAATATTTATTTAAAAAAAAATAAAATAAAATATTATTATAATATTTTTATTTAAAATATTCCTTATCGTGGAATTAATTGCGTAAATTTATTAATTTTTATAAATATATATCTATATCTATATCTATATCTATATCTATATCTATATCTTTATCTATATATATATATATATATATATATATATATATATATATATATATATATATATATATATATATATATATATATATATATATATATATATATATATATATATATATATATATATATATATATATATATATATATATATATATATATATATATATATATATATATATATATATATATATATATATATATATATATATATATGTATATATATATATATATATATATTGTAACGGACTTTGACGACCAGCACATCCTTGTAGCTGGGTCGCATTCAGAGCATAATAGGGGTTCTTTTGGTCGCCATTTTTTTAATCACCCGTTTAAGAACAATAATGATGTGCAACAACAGTCTGCCTGAAACTCTCCAACTCAGCATTGATAGCTTATGACCACGTTCCCATAGCGTACCTCACCTCACCAAAACTAAAACTAGTCCATCATAATAAATAGTTCCCGTTTCATTTAAATTTCATTTGCTTTATTGTTATGTTAAATATATATATATATATATATATATATATATATATATATATATATATATATATATATATATATATATATATTGTCACGAATCACAGATGTCACCTGTGATAATTAAAAAGAAAATTATAACAGTAGGGATTACCCTGTAACCAAACGTTTACACATACGAACAAAGTAAAAAGAAATAATGAAATAGGCGGAGCGAACCGAATACGACGCAACGAAATTTCGAGAAGTGTAGAGAAGCAAAATAATGGAATGTTCTACAAGCCTTTGCGTCGTATAAATACGTGTAGACATTTGAGTTACAAAACAGTTCAATTTTGAATTTTGAAGTGTTAATATTGTGACGTGCGCGTTTCAATAAAACAGTATTTATGCTTTGGACACTGTATTCTTTTACTATTTATGAAAATATTACAAACACTGACGTGAGTTAATTTTGTGCCGTCCTCTTCCCTTGCTCTTCCTCTGCCTCCCCAATCAGCAGACAATTAAATTTATATTTTGGGCGCCAGCCTGCGCGCACGAATGTGGCTAGCTCTATTCGGTTGGCTAGAGACCTTCGGGCTGGGTGTAACAATTAGGGGGCTATGCTGTTGATGTATGAACTTGTTACACAATGGAATGGGAAGGGAAAATATAAAATGGCACTAACCTGTTTTCCACGTGTCTGTTGGACAAGCACCGCGATCGCTCGCGTTCCACTTGGCAATCCTCTGCTTTAGCGCGAACACCTTCTTCGCTTTTTCTCCTATGTGCGCCACTCTGACGACGTGGTTCCACTCAACCAAGTTCCACTTTATTTTATTTTCTCTAGTTTAGTAGTTTAGTAGTTTCTTATTTAGTTTTCATTTGTTCACTTTCATAATTCCATTTACTCATTTAATATCACAATTCCACTTGGCACCAACTCACCTCAAGAAAACAAGAAAAAAAAGCCTCGTTCCCGCCACACGCATCGCCTTATATACCTTTTGTTTGTATCGCACTGTACATCGGGCAACGTTATCTTCTTCGCGCGCCTCCCGCCATCTTTAGTCCGGTATAAGATTCAGCTACGGTCGATAATCCTATGTTACCATCTTCGAAATACATTTGACATCTGTCTGACGTATATCAGTGTCATTTGTTGTCAAAGAGTTTCGTGTCATTTAGTGTATTGTGTGGTGATTGATGTTACTTGTGTTTTGTTTATACGGAATTTGTGATTATGTGATCGGTTTATGTACAAAGTGTCTGTTGATTTGATAATTGTTGCTGTGAATGTTTATTGTAATAACGTCTGGGATGTGCTGTACGCCGTCCAATGCATCTCCTATATGTTCCCTTATATGTATGTGACTTGTCCTATTTTTGCTTGTGGTTTGCCGTCTAGTTTATCTTTCACAGGTTAGTGCCTAGGGATGGGACTGGATTGGTTTCAAGGACCGAGGTATCATCGACCAACCAGACAACAGGTTTGTAGGTTCTGTTTTAACCGTTTATGCCTGATTGATATATTTTTTTTTTTTTATAGATCCCGTTTCAATATCGGGAAGTGAAAATAATAGTGAAAGTGAAGTGTTAAAATAATAGTAGTGATAAATATTGTGTAAAATAATAGTGAAAATAAATATTAGTGAATTATTTGTGAAATATTTGTGTAGTATTTGTGGGAAATAAATTTAATTGAAATTTAATCTTTGCGAGTTTAATATTCACAATCCAGTGATCGAACCGGATAAAATAATTAGAATAACCACTCGGCGAAATCGTAACAATTGGTGACAGCGGTGGGATTGTGAATATCCAAGATGAAATTATTGGACTTAAAAGTGGCAGATTTGAAGAAGGAGTTGGGGCTACGGAATCTACCAACTGTGGGCAACCGAAATGAGTTGCAGTTGAGACTCCGTACAGCTTTGTTGGAAGATAATGTTGACCCAGATCAACATGAATTTAATTTTGGGGCACCGGATTCAACCGAGGTGCAAGCGATTGAGGTGACTACAGAGTCAACGACCAGAGTGGAAGACCAGAATGTCGTCGTTAAAGAAACTACTCCAACATCATCTGGAGGTTTCGATATGGGACAATTGTTGGCGGCTATGCAACAAATGCAACGTCAAACACAACAAATGATCGATGGTCTCGAAACGAAAATGGTTACCGTACAGGCACAAATGATCGGCGGCCTCGAAGGGAAAATAACAAGTGGTCAAGAAAGTTTAAAGGAACAAATGCGAGTCGACCAGGAAAGATTGTTGGCTGAACAGGAAAGCATGAGAGCTGAACAACGGCAAGATCGAGAACTCGTTCTGGAAAGACTAAAACAACAAGAGGAAACTGTCAATGAGAAGTTTCGAGAAATGGCTACGACATTTAACACAAAAGTCGACACCTTCAAAATCGAGATAGATCAACAGCTTGAAACGGCAGACCAACGAATAATGAAGATCCAACAAGAGCTAATGGATCTCAAAACCAACGGTAATGCTCAAGTTACTCGACAAACCAGCTCAATAAAGTTGAAGCCACCAACGTTCGACGGAACCACACCATTCAACATCTTCAAACTCCAGTTTGAAATGGCGGCTACCACGAACGGTTGGTGTGAAAGGGATCGAGTGGCAGCATTAATTGTGGCGCTAAAAGGCAGTGCTGCGGAGCTCCTACAAATTGTGCCAGAATACGAACGAGAGGATTACGGCAAAATCATGTTGGCTCTGGAGCGCAAATACGGAGGTGACCATCGACGGGAGCTACATCGTATGGAGTTGAAGGGACGATGTCAGCGGGTTGGAGAGACGCTCCAGGAGTATGCGGCTGATATAGTGCGTTTAGTGCACCTCGCCCACTACAACATGGCAGGAGAATACACCGAGCGTATCAAGATCGACGCTTTCACCGATGGTATACGGGATCCGGATACGAGACGTGCAGTTGTATTGTCTCCAAAAGCAACGTTTGCGGAAACCATCGCGTGTGCACTTACCAACGAGACTGCAAACAACATCATCAAACCAGCAGTCAAGGTACGTCGTGTGGAAGTGGAACCAGCAGTCACAAACAGGGCAATAACATCAAACCAACAGATAACTGGCGGACAACGAGATTCCGGGATGGAACTAGTAAAATCAGATGTTGGGTTTGTGACAAAATAGGACACATCTCAAGGG
The DNA here is from genome assembly GCA_963932295.1 of Tipula lateralis. Taxonomy (NCBI): domain Eukaryota; kingdom Metazoa; phylum Arthropoda; class Insecta; order Diptera; family Tipulidae; genus Tipula; species Tipula lateralis. Next base: position 77,460,617 of record OZ010736.1, on the reverse strand, counting down.
AATGCTGGGAGATAAGGCGCAAACGGGCGAGAACACCATCGCCGATGTACCGACGGCCACCGGAGGAAAGAAAAGCAGCAGCCGTGGAGGAACGCCAAACAACAACGAGGGCGTTAAACGAGTAAGAGTCAGCTTTGAGGAGCAAAAGCTGACTCCCACAACCAAATGCTCCATAACCTTCATCCCCATTTCCAGATTGGCAAAATGTGGTGATAGCTTGATGGTGTGAGGAGAAGTAGAGGGGCGATCCAGTATAATAACGTTGGACACCGGAGCAACGAGAACGATTGTGCGGCCAGATTTTATCACGGATGGAGTTCGACCTATGGAGGGGTTCAAGTTACAAACGGCGACAGGCGACAGTGCGGCTATCAAAGGAAAGAAAGAGGTTACAATACGAATCGGGAACAATAGTTGTCGACATGAAGTTCTGGTGGCGGATATTGTGGATGAGGTCATCCTGGGAATGGACTTCATGAAGCGAAGTGGATTCGTATTGGATGTCGGACGGGGAACATTGAGCTACGGTAATGTCGAACTGCCTTTGCAACTGAACAACGGGAAGGAGCCAATCGTAAGGAGGATAACATTGGATCATCGGACGAAGCTACCACCACACTCAGAAACGGTTGTCTGGGGAAAATTGGATGGAGGTCCTGGAACACAAGGGTTGTGGGTTGTGGAGGCCAACAGTGACGAACTACAGACCAAAGAAATTATCATCGGAAAAGCTTTGGTTAAACCGGATTGTGACTTAAGAGTTCCGATAAGGGCTCTTAATTTATCGTATGTGACAAAAACAATCAAAAAGGGAACTATCATCGGCCGAGGTGAGGAAGTATCCACGATTATAAAATGCGAGGAGACGAATCCGTGTGTAAAAGCCAAGGATCAAAGGCAACGAAAAATAGCGGAGGAACTAACACAGAAATGGACGGAACAATTAACATCTGAGGAAAAGCAAGCAGCAAAGACGTTGCTCCAGAAATACATGTCCATTTTCTGTGGGGCACCAGAAGATAATGGCAGAACCAATATGGTTAAACACCGGATCGACACAGGAATATCAACACCTATTCGACAAGCGCCAAGAAGGTTGCCATTGGCTAAACAAGCAGAAGTGGATAAGATGGTAGCTGATATGCAAACAACGGGAGTAATTGAGCAGTCAACGAGTCCATGTGTTACGAATTTCTAAAATCATTCGCAACTTGGCATATCTGACCGGCTATAACTACACTCAGCGAGGTCGGGTTCTCAAAACAAAATTAAAATAATAACACAAATTATGATTGCTAACGAACTGAATTTAAAAATATCATTTTATTTCTGATTGAATTTACATCTTTTAGATTAATTTCCTTAATTAATTTTATTCCAATAATTAATGATTCTTAACATAAACATTATTGAGGATAAAAAAATTAAAATAATAACAGGAATAGTAATGATTCTATTTTAAAGAATTTGTTTAATAAATTTTTTCCATAGTTTTATATTAAATTTTAATTATTCTCACATAATATAATAAAAAAAATTGCTTTGGGTGGAAGTAAAGAAAACAAAATCAAATTCTTATTATAATAATATAAAAAAAAAAAAATACATTTATTTGAAATTATTAGAATTAAGTAAATTAAAATTAGAACTTAAATATTAACTTAATTACTTAGACTTACTATACTGATTGATTGGTTTGATTGGCGACGCGACGCATATCTGGATGTTGCTTTTACGCGCACATAATATTTGTTGCACACAACTGTTTAATAATTATTAATATTATATTTGTATAGTTTTATTTATTATAATGTCACTTATTTGTTCATTGTTTGTTTGTTTTATCTTGTGCCTGAATATTCACTCACAATATAATTTTTATATTCTGAATTTTATAAATTGAATATATCTATATTCACATCACCAACTAAACTTTTATAGAACAGTTTTAACATATTTCACTTTATTTTCTTTAACAGTTCTATTCACTACACTTTGATCAGTTGATTCATTTCCATATTAGTTTAATCAGTTTATTTTCTCAAAAAAAAATATTACTTAGATCACTTGTTTTTAATCGCTTTTCGATCTTGCACAGCTCTTTATTTTTTTTCTTTTCTGTCCCGTTTTGAAAACAATCTTGCTCTTAAATCCTTTTTCTCCCACTTCACCTCCATTTTCAATTACCAATCATTTCCAACCAATCAATCAATAACACAATCGCTCAATTAACCAACCAATCAAAATTGTATCTCTCCTACTTATTATTTCTAATTTCACTTCCTTCCCGTTTTTGTCTTTTGTTTTATGATCATGTTCTTTGTTTTACATAATTTAAATGTTGTTATTATTTCTATTGTGTTTATTGCTATTTTTTTATGGTTTTATTGCTATTTTTTTTAAAAATGTGCGTTTTATTGTACTATACTACGAATAGGTTGTAAAATTAAAATTTTCCAAAATTAAAACAAAACTTAGGTAAACACAACATCTGTGTACCATTTTTTTTCTTTTTAAGAAAAAAAAAAACTATCTTTTCATATTCATTTATAATTTGTAGATATTTATATATCCTTAACTCACTAGATGCATTTTAGAGTAAAAATGGTCTTGAATTATCAAATTATCAGTAACGACTTTTAATTAATTAAAATCGGTCGTTACATTGCCCCCTTACCAGGGTAATTAAAATTAAAGAAAGATAAATAATCAGAAACAAGGTTTCTAAACCAAAAGTATTGTTTTGGTTTAAAGATAATAATATCTAGGATAAACTAAATCAATTCTTATGACTATGCTTCACTAGAATAGTAATAAAAAAAATTAAAAAAAAAAACAAAAAGACAAAATTTATCATTAATTAGAATTCAAAGTTTAACTAATTTAGACAATAAAATAATTTAAATATTAATTCTAAAAATAAATTAAAATATGTACATTGTTATTAAAATATATTCTATTTTTTTAAATCTTTTCCATGGTACGTTGATGTTCGATTTGAGTTTTCATCTTGCACTAAATATACGTTCGAACCTAATTTTTTTAGTACTTTAGCTTTCACCCATTTTGGAAAAAGTTTAGACATCACCCCTTTTGATGCATCCGACTGTGTGAAATTTCTTCTCCAAACCACTACTCCTTCAGTGAATGGTGGGGCTCTAGCTCGTAAATTATACCTATTTGCGGTTTTATTAAACTCGTTTTGCAAATTGATTGCTACACATCTTCGAATTTTGGAAAGTTTTACAATTCGTTCTTCTAGACTAGGAGGTGGAAAATGGTCAAGACGAGTATATTCATCTCCGTCCAGAATCATTTCCATACCGAAATTTAGAAAATATGGAGTACAAAGGGTTGCTTCATGTACAGCTGATCTAATTGCTATCCCAATTTGTGTTATGTATTTATCCCAATCTTTATGATTGTTGGACTTTATAAATGCACGAATTGTGTTGCCTATTACCTAATTCACCCGTTCTGTAGGATTAGCTTGTGGTGAATAAACTGCAGTTTTAAAGTGCTGTATGTGGTACTCTTTAAGCAACTTTTCAAATTCTTTCCCTATAAACTGAGGACCATTGTCTGAAATAATAATGCGTGGAACAGAAAATAAGCTGAAAACCTCTTCTAATTTCTTCTTTAAAATTAAGAATTTCGAATTTCTTACCGGAAATATGATTGGATATTTTGAAAAGTTATCTACAATAACTAACAGAAATACATTTCCCTGCTTGGATTTGGGAAATGGACCCATATAGTCAATACTTATAATTTCCCATGGTCTAGTCGCTTTTCGCATCTTTCCCATGGGTGGTTTAATTGATATTGTAGGTGATTTAGAAGACTTACATACGTCACAATTTGCGATGTAGTTTTGGACATCTTTATTTATATTTGGCCAGTGATATTGGTCTGAAATTCTATGCAAAGTTTTAAAATTTCCAAAATGTCCAGCTTTGGGATCATCATGAAATTTTTTTAATAAAGGTTGCCGTTCATGTTCCGGGACTAACTCTTTCCATCTTACATTTTCTATATTATATTTATCCACATCTTGAAAAAGTTGGTATAATTTATTATTTACAATTCTAAAATTAGCGTGTTCTTGCAGATTTTCCGAGACTTTTGCAAACAAGTTATTATACCAGGTATCTTGAGTAATTTCTTCAAGGCATCTAGAGAGAGCATCTGGGACAATATTTTCCTTTCCCGGACGATGAATTACTTCAAAGTTATAGTGTTGAATTTTTAAAGCCCAACGACCGACACGTCCTACTGAGTCACCTTGCCGAAGAAGCCATTTTAGTGCTGCACTATCGGTTATAATATAAAATTTGGAACCTTCTAAGAAATGTCTCCACTTGGTTAAGGCTATTAAAATACTTAAGCATTCCTGCTCAAGAGTGGTATATTTTTGTTGGGTAGGAGAAAGTTTTTGTGAAATGTATGCAACCGGATAATTAATCTCATCTATTGTTTGGTATAGCTGACTTCCAACACCTATATTAGAGGCATCAGTGCAGACAAAAAATGGTTTTGAGTAGTCTGGATTATGTAAGGTAGGAACTGTAGCAATAGCTTCTTTTAACTTATTGAAAGCTTTGTTGGCTTCGATTGTCCATGTAATCTTCGTTGGTTTACCCTTTAAAAGATTGGTTATGGGTGAAACTATTGTAGAGTAGTTTGAAATAAATCTCCTATTCCATCCTGCGACTCCAAGAAATTGTCGAATTTGTTTTATTGTCTTTGGGACTGGATAATTTATAATTGCATCCACTTTATCTGGAGCAATTTGAATTCCGTTTTTATTTACAATAAACCCTAAATAACTTAATTCATTTACACAAAATTTGGATTTAGTTTCATTTATGGTAAGTTTAGCTTCATGAAGTTTTTGGGAAACAATTTTTAAATATTTCATGTGCTTTTCAAACGTATCTGTGGCAATGATGATATCATCTAGATATGACCAAACGTAAGGATGAAGTTCGGGACCTATGATGGAATCGGCTAACCTGGACATTGTAGCAGGTGCACCTACTAAGCCAAACGGCATACGTGCGAACATATAAAGTGGTCTACCTGATAATGCGAAAGCTGTCTTTGGTTGAGACTGTTCATCTAATTGAATTTGCCAATAGGCATCAGACAGATCTATAGACGTTAGGTATGTAGTTCCTGATAAATTGGAAAGAATATTCTCAAGATGTGGCATAGGATATGAATCCTTAACCGTCATCGAATTTAGTTTTCGTGCATCAAGGCACATTCTTATTTTCCCATTTGGTTTATAGACAATTGTCATGGGTGATCTCCATGGTGAGGCTGGACATGGTTTAATAACTCCCAATTCTAACATACGCTGAAGTTCTACATCTGCGGCCTTTAAAACATGAGGAGAGATGGGATAACATCTTTGCATCACCGGGGAATTATCATCAGTGTTTATAGTATGGGTAACTAGTGGAGTACAACCGAAATTATGCTTGGTGGTTATAGGAAACTTAGTAATTATTTGTTTTAATTCTTGTTGTTCTGGATCTGTTAGAAAATTAATGGAATTACTAGTCTTGGGTGATTCTGAATTAATATAAAAAAGTGTTGGATTTAAATCAAAATTTTGCCAGAAATCCATCCCTAGAATAAGATCTTGGGTAATTTGTGGCAACACATACATAGTTAAGCTTCGCTGTTTGTTATTGAACTCGACTGAAACATCAACCACTTCACACCCTTGAAGTGAGTCACCATTAGCTACAAAAACTTTTGTATACTCTTTACGAGTTGTTAATCCACATTGGGTTATAAATTGTTTTGCATTTCTTCCTAATACGGATATTGTTGCGCCAGTATCCAATAAGCCTGTTTTCGGGTTGTTATTAATTACAACATCTAAATATAATCTATTGTCACCTGGTTTTTGGACAACTATTGAAGCTACTGATCGATTTGAACTTTGGGGCTCTTCACCAGATGAAGTTGAAGGTTTCTCTTGACGAATATTATTAGCGGAATTTACATTAGCACTATACTGTGCTTGAGAAGAAGGTGTATTAAGATTGGATGAGTTTTGACGAAACAAGTGTGGATGACAAGTTTGACAGTGCGGAAATATGGTATCTTCTCTTCCACATCTATAACATAAATATTTTGCTCTTCGTGGTTTTAAACATGAATCCGGTTTGTGTCCATTTTCAAAGCAATTAACACAAGAAAAATATATTTGACCTGAATTTTGGGAATCTGAAGAGTTGAAATTATTTTGGTGACTGTTGCTTGGTGAGCGATTCTGAGTACTTTTAGAATTGCGATAAACGTGATTAGACTTTGACTGTACATTGGATTGAGAATTTATTTGTCTATTATTATGAATAGCTTTTGAATTACGAAATGATTTTGACACTACTGATCTATTCGTTAGTTCTGGGTTAAAATTGGTGGTAAACTTATTATAATTAGCAGAATTTTTAGAATTTGAATTTTCATCCAATATGTTTAATTGCTGCACACGTTTATTCATTCCTATGAGAGCATTTTCTTTACAAAGTTTTTCCATCCGTTCAATGTCTTTACAAAGAGTGGTTAATTCTTCAACAGAAGAAATATTATTTAAATTTCTGAAACTAAGTCCTCTTAAATAAGTAGGCCATAAATTATTGTACAAAAATCTCAGTTTCTGTTGCGTACTAGGAGCTTCTTTCAATTCTTTAAATAATAACTCCATTGAGGATCGGTAATCACCAAATGTTTCAAACCGCTGTTGTTTGCGGTTTCGAATAGCATCTCTAATCTGTTCGTCATAATTTGGGTCAGCATACTCCCATTGTAATGCGTTACTGAAATCAGTCCATGTTCGAAAATTATCGAAATACGCATCATACCATTGTAGGGCACTACCATCTAGCAATAAAAAAATGGAACCTAATAACTCTTCTTCACAAATTCTTTGAGCTCTAGCCATTCGAGTTACTTTCGTAAGGAACTCACTTACATTATCACAACTTTTTAATTTCCACTCTTGAATGGGTACAGGTCTCCAACGTCTCTCAGAGTATCTATTTTCGGGAATTAATTGATTTTCGTGATTAAGCAATTTTGATTGAGGCTGATATTTCGTACTATTATCACTAAAATGATTAAAATGTTGTTCTGTTTGATTGAAATTCTTTGGTGGTATGGATTGATACCCACTATCGTAATAGTTAACTGTATGTTTATGATTAGTTCCTAAATAAGGATTGGTCTTGGGAACCGATGGAATTGATTCTAACTGACTATAACTCTGGTGGTATGCATTTGACCAAGTTGTTGAGGTTGCTTCAGAATGTGTAGCTAAGTTAATTTTTTCTTGTGAAGGCAAAATTGATCTATAACTCGGAATACATTGTGGAATTTCTTGCAGTTTCGAAGACGTGTGGTTTTGAAAACTAGATGCAATTTGTTGTGAAGGTGAATATATTGGTAAATTAGATACTAAACTATAATAATTTGAAGAATACATAGTTGAGGCGGTTTGAGATATCGGACAGAAATTAGGATTATCAACCTTCAAACCAGAATAAAAATTATGAACATTGTCTGTTTCAGACGAAGTTTCCTGTATTGACGTTGAAACATTAGGTTTGCTTGAAATATTTGACTCAATATGACTGGTTATGTCTCTTCGGATAGAACGAACTCTTCGTAAAACTTTTTGAATTTCTAACTTTTGGTGTTCGTCTACTTTTGCTCTCGTTAACCTTCCTTCTATATGTTTTAAAACATTGAGCGTATCCTTGGTTGGAGATTGTTCAATTTCATCCAGTCTTTTAACTGTTAACTGAATTAGACTGGGAATATTTTCGTCAATATTTTCATTTGAGATTAAATAAGGGGAAATTTGTTCTTCATTTAGCAATTTATTTAAGATATATACAGGACTTTCAGTAAATTTATCTAAATCAACATTTCGAATGTCCAATTCATATTGGACTTCTTCGTCATTTAACCCATTTATATTCATGATTATAAATGATATAACTAAACTAAAACTTTTGATTGAGATACCCTGTTTATAATATTTAAAAAGGAATTTGAAAGTTTCGTTGAGCGCCACTGATAACGGTTAGGATAAACCAAAAATCAGAATTAATGAATTTTTGATAGTATTAGATAATTTGAATATTCAAGAACATTAAAACATATATCATGCATACGAATATATTTTAAATAATTAAATAATATATATGTATATGTAAATTCAATAAATAAAATTAATATTTTGTTAAAATTTATCATAAATTAGATATGCGTTCACGTGACAATCTTACCAATCAAAACCGAATTAAAATTAAAATAAAATTAAAATAACAAAAAAAATTATGAAATTATTAATCTTTAAATTAATATTAATAAAAAAAAATCTCGCTGGCCCCACGTTGGGCGCCATTTTTGTTACGAATTTCATAAATCATTCCCAACTTGGCATATCTGACCGGCTATAACTACACTCAGCGAGGTCGGGTTCTCAAAACAAAATTAAAATAATAACACAAATTATGATTGCTAACGAACTGAATTTAAAAATATCATTTTATTTCTGATTGAATTTACATCTTTTAGATTAATTTCCTTAATTAATTTTATTCCAATAATTAATGATTCTTAACATAAACATTATTGAGGATAAAAAAATTAAAATAATAACAGGAATAGTAATGATTCTATTTTAAAGAATTTGTTTAATAAATTTTTTCCATAGTTTTATATTAAATTTTAATTATTCTCACATAATATAATAAAAAAAATTGCTTTGGGTGGAAGTAAAGAAAACAAAATCAAATTCTTATTATAATAATATAAAAAAAAAAAAATACATTTATTTGAAATTATTAGAATTAAGTAAATTAAAATTAGAACTTAAATATTAACTTAATTACTTAGACTTACTATACTGATTGATTGGTTTGATTGGCGACGCGACGCATATCTGGATGTTGCTTTTACGCGCACATAATATTTGTTGCACACAACTGTTTAATAATTATTAATATTATATTTGTATAGTTTTATTTATTATAATGTCACTTATTTGTTCATTGTTTGTTTGTTTTATCTTGTGCCTGAATATTCACTCACAATATAATTTTTATATTCTGAATTTTATAAATTGAATATATCTATATTCACATCACCAACTAAACTTTTATAGAACAGTTTTAACATATTTCACTTTATTTTCTTTAACAGTTCTATTCACTACACTTTGATCAGTTGATTCATTTCCATATTAGTTTAATCAGTTTATTTTCTCAAAAAAAAATATTACTTAGATCACTTGTTTTTAATCGCTTTTCGATCTTGCACAGCTCTTTATTTTTTTTCTTTTCTGTCCCGTTTTGAAAACAATCTTGCTCTTAAATCCTTTTTCTCCCACTTCACCTCCATTTTCAATTACCAATCATTTCCAACCAATCAATCAATAACACAATCGCTCAATTAACCAACCAATCAAAATTGTATCTCTCCTACTTATTATTTCTAATTTCACTTCCTTCCCGTTTTTGTCTTTTGTTTTATGATCATGTTCTTTGTTTTACATAATTTAAATGTTGTTATTATTTCTATTGTGTTTATTGCTATTTTTTTATGGTTTTATTGCTATTTTTTTTAAAAATGTGCGTTTTATTGTACTATACTACGAATAGGTTGTAAAATTAAAATTTTCCAAAATTAAAACAAAACTTAGGTAAACACAACATCTGTGTACCATTTTTTTTCTTTTTAAGAAAAAAAAAAACTATCTTTTCATATTCATTTATAATTTGTAGATATTTATATATCCTTAACTCACTAGATGCATTTTAGAGTAAAAATGGTCTTGAATTATCAAATTATCAGTAACGACTTTTAATTAATTAAAATCGGTCGTTACACATGGAGTTCACCAGTAGTATTGGTGGAGAAAAAGGATGGAAGCATGCGATTCTGCTTTGATTATCGGAAGCTCAACACAGTTACCAAGAAGGATAGTTACCCATTACCAAGGATCGACAACACACTAGATACATTGGCAGGAGCACGGATGTTTTCAACATTGGATTTGCAGAGCGGTTATTGGCAAGTAGAGGTCGCAGACGAAGATAAGGAAAAGACAGCGTTCAGTGTGGGCAATGGATTATGGCAATTCAATGTCATGCCATTTGGACTTTGTAACGCCCCTGCGACTTTCGAACGGCTAATGGAACGCGTACTAAAAGGACTCCACTGGAAAACATGCCTGGTTTATTTGGACGACATCATCGTTATGGGAAAGGACTTCAACGAGCACCTACGTAATCTAGAGGAAGTATTCGAAAGAATCCAAGCTGCTGGATTGAAGTTAAGTCCGAAGAAATGTGTATTGTTCCGGGATGAAGTCAAATATTTGGGACACAAAATAACAACTAGCGGCATTCATACAGATGAAGACAAGATCTCCGCCGAAAAGGATTGGCCAAGACCGCAGAATTTACATGAACTAAGGAGTTTCATCGGACTATGCACATATTATCGACGATTTGTGCCAGGATTTGCCAACATCGCAAGAAGTTTACACGAGCTGACACAGAAGAACAAGCCGTTCCAATGGAGTGATGAACACGAGGAAGCGTTCAATGAACTGAAACAGCGATTATGTACAGCACCATTGCTTTCGTATCCAGTTCCGAATAAACGTTTTATTTTGGATACGGATGCAAGCAATTATGGCTTGGGAGGAGTGTTGTCACAGGAAATCGATGGGCAGGAACGTGTCATCGCATATTATTCAAAGATCTTATCGAAGCCAGAACGGAACTACTGTGTAACAAGAAGAGAATTGTTGGCCATAGTGAAATGTGTGGAACATTTCAGGAAATACCTTTATGGTCAATCATTTCTATTAAAAACGGATCATGGCGCCTTGACATGGCTACTTCAGTTTAAAAATCCCGAAGGACAAGTAGCACGGTGGATTGAGCGATTGGGGAGTTTTGTTTACGAAATTCAACATCGGAAAGGAAGCGCTCATGGAAATGCGGATACATTGTCAAGACGGCCATGTAGAGTGGATTGTCAACACTGCGGACGGGTAGAAAACAAGGAAAACATCGTCGATATCAGACTAATGAAAGTGTTGCCAGCTGATGAATGGACCAACGATGTTATCTCCAAAGAGCAACAGGAGGACCCAGATTTGGCAGTGATTATCAAATTCATGGAGGAAGAACGTCGTCCCACATGGAGCGATATTGCAGATAAAGGCCCAGCTATCAAGGCTTACTGGGCCCAATGGGATAGTTTAACCATGGAAGACGGATGCTTAAAACGAACATGGGAAAGCTCCGATGGCAAAACAAAGCAATCACTAGTGGTGGTACCGAAGATCAGGATGGCGGAAATATTGGAGGAATACCACGGAGGAACAAGCGGAGGTCACCTAGGAATCAACAAAACGTTAGCTAAGGTACGTGAAAGATTCTACTGGGCAGTATGTAGACAGGCAGTGGCTGAATGGTGTCAAAAGTGTGACCAATGTATGGCCGTGAAAGGACCGGCAAAGAAGAGCCGTGGAGCGATGCAACAATATAATGTGGGAGCGCCGTTTGAGAGGATTGCAATAGATGTTGCAGGACCATTTCCAACCAGCGATAGTGGCAACAAATATGTTTTGGTAGTAATGGACTACTTCAGTAAGTGGCCAGAGGTATACCCGATTCCAAATCAGGAAACAACCACAATCGCCAATGCAGTGGTATACAATTGGATAAGCCGTTATGGGGTACCAATGGAACTGCATTCCGACCAAGGGCGGAATTTTGAATCGGTTGTCTTCCAGGAGATGTGCCAGTTACTGGGAATTAATAAAACGCGAACAACACCTTTCCACCCACAATCTGAAGGCATGGTGGAGCGTTTCAATGCCACATTGGAGGAGTTTATAGCCAAAACAGTGGATAAAAACCAGCGGAATTGGGATCAAGGTATTCCATTGTTCTTAATGGCTCATCGATCGGCGGTGCATAACACAACAGGAGTAACACCAGCGACAATACTTTTTGGCAACAATTTAAGACTACCAGGCGATCTCATATTTGGAGCGGTTCCATCATCAATCAAATGTGGACAAGCATATGTGGATAACTTGAAAGAGGAGATCAACAACATACACGGATTTGTCAGAGAGAAAATCAAATTGTCAAGTGATAAAACAAAGGCTCGGTATGATGTACGAGCGAACAATAAAGGATTTGACGAGGGACAATTGGTATGGCTTCACAATCCACAACGTAAGAAAGGGTTATCGCAGAAATTACAACCTGGATGGGAGGGACCGTACAAGATCATAACAAGAATAAATGATGTGATCTATAGGATCCAAAGAGGAGTACGAGGAAAACCCAAGGTTGTACACCTGGATAGACTGGCGTTCTATAGAGGAAGAGATCCGGATCCTGTTCGGGACGAACAGGTTTGGGCGGAGGGTAGTGTCACGAATCACAGATGTCACCTGTGATAATTAAAAAGAAAATTATAACAGTAGGGATTACCCTGTAACCAAACGTTTACACATACGAACAAAGTAAAAAGAAATAATGAAATAGGCGGAGCGAACCGAATACGACGCAACGAAATTTCGAGAAGTGTAGAGAAGCAAAATAATGGAATGTTCTACAAGCCTTTGCGTCGTATAAATACGTGTAGACATTTGAGTTACAAAACAGTTCAATTTTGAATTTTGAAGTGTTAATATCGGGAAGTGAAAATAATAGTGAAAGTGAAGTGTTAAAATAATAGTAGTGATAAATATTGTGTAAAATAATAGTGAAAATAAATATTAGTGAATTATTTGTGAAATAATTGTGTAGTATTTGTGGGAAATAAATTAATTGAAATTTAATCTTTGCGAGTTAAATATTCACAATCCAGTAATCGAACCGGATAAAATAATTAGAATAACCACTCGGCGAAATCGTAACAATATATATATATATATATATATATATATATATATATATATATATATATATATATATATATATATATATATATATATATATATATATATATATATATATATATATATATATATATATATATATATATATATATATATATATATATATATATATATATATATGTATATAAGAAGTTAATAATATATAACAAGTTGATATATTTGCTAACAATAAGCAGGAACAATTTAATAATAGATCATACCTTCAACAAATAAATTACAACTAAATAAATAACAATAAAGTACTAACTTCAAAAAAAAAATTTGAGCAATCAAAAAAAAATCTTTTATGGGTCTATCACTTTATAGACCATCACAATGACAACGTGTATTGGCTTTATATTTATAACAAAAAAAAAGTAATAAAATAAATCATACCCCACAAAAGCATCCGTAACACCACAGGTGCAAGTTCAAAACGTTCCAACCTTGAAGCTGAAGAAACTTCCTACGTATATGCTGGAGTTTACTTTTACTTTATAATTTAATATTCTTGGCATGAAATTTTCCTATCAGCTTGCCTTTTTCATCGGATAATACATAGTTAACGTTGCCTTCGCATCGCACAACACGGGCAGGCCTCCAAGTAGGAGCTAATTTGGCTGAATAAAAGTTCGAAGCATTACTTAACTGATGTTGTCGAACATAAACATTTTGTCCAACTTTAAAAGAAATTGGTCTAGCTCTTAAATTATAAACTTTAGCATTCTTCTCGTATGATTGAATAAGCCGTTTTCTAACGTCTGCATGGATTATAGATAAACGATGGTGTAGTGGTAATTCGATAATTTCTGTCTCATTCAAACATGTGGCTTCTCGAAGAATTTCATATGATTTTCCGTTATTTATTCGATGGTATCCGAACATCAGGAAATGTGCAGGATATGTGGTCGAGTCATGAATTGTATCCCTTATGGAACCAGCAATTTCTTGAATATGTTTGTCCCAACTTTTATGAATATACGATCGTATCGCGGTCAGGATAGTGCGGTTAACGCGTTCTGACGCATTGGATTGCGGTGAGTTTAAACTTGTATAATTGTGCTTTATTCCAAAGTAGCTTTCCATTTCCTTAAATTCTTTGCTCGTAAATTGGACACCATTATCAGAGTATATGTACTCAGGTACTCCAAACAAAGGAAATATATCATCCTTCAAGTAATCTATAATTTTCATCGAAGTTCCTTTTGTAAGTGGTTTTAACAAACAAAATTTCGTAAGCTGGTCTAGAACAATGAAAAGAATTGTATTACCCTTCTGTGATCTGGGATATGGTCCTAAAAGATCTATATAGATTCTTTGCCAAGGCCTATTAACATTCAAGTATGCACCCATCAAGGGTCTTAGAATTTTGTTTGGGGCCTTTGTACTTTTACAAACTACACAATTTGAGATATATGTATGAACTTCTTTAGCCAATCCTGGCCAGTAATAAAGTCGCCTTAATCGTTCAATTGTTTTGGCAATACCACTATGAGCAGCTGTTGGTTCGTCATGGTTCTGTTGAATTAAATATTTTGTCAAAGGCTTTGGAATCCATAGTTTCCAAATGGGTAGATCGGTAAGCTCAGCTCTAATTTTGGGTTCCACTCTTAAATAAATCCTGTCATTCATAATTTGGAATGTAGCAAAACTTTGGGGATCATTTTCAATTTTCTTCTTTAATGCCAAATAATCTACATCTTGGAATTCAGGTAAAGACAGATCCAAGGAATTTATAATTAGAGGAATGTCATTGCAAAGCTCACCAATGGTATCACAATTCACTCTCGATAATGCATCGGGCACTATGTTTTGTGATCCTTTTTCGTGAATGATGTTAAAATGAAAAGATTGAAGTTTTAAACTCCACCTCGCTAGCCGGCCGTTCAAATCTTTCTGGCTCATAAGCCACTTAAGACTGGCATGGTCAGTTATAATTGTAAAGTTATGGCCTTCAACATATGGTCTGAATTTCTTTACAGAAACTACCGCAGCAAGACATTCTAACTCGGTGATAGAATAATTTTTCTGCGCCTTATTTAATTTTTGGGAAAGATACGCAATAGGCCTTTCATAATTGTTCTCATCTTTTTGATACAATACACTAACAATTCCTTCCGTAGACGCGTCGCATCTGATGTAAAAAAGTTTAGAATAGTCAGGTGTTACTAACACTGGAGCAGTTGACAACAGATACTTTAATTGCTGAAACGCATCATCAGCTTCTTTATTCCAAGTGAATTTAACTCCTTTCTTTAGAAGATGAGTGATTGGAGCAGTCACATCTGAAAAATTTGGGACAAATCGACGGTACCATCCCGCCATACCGAGGAGTCTTCTTGTTTGTTTTACTGTTGATGGAACTGGGAACTTTTGGATAGCTTCTACTTTGTCGGGATCGGTTCTCAAACCCTTTTCGCCAATCAAGAAACCTAAATATTTTATTTCTTTCATAAGGAAATGACTTTTTTCGAGATTAATGGTCAGTCCTGCTTCAGACATACGTGTAGCTACTAACGTCAACAGATCAAAGTGTTCCTCGAGAGATGCAGTTACAATAATTAGATCGTCAAGATAAACAAAAATTCGATCATGATAACTATGAGGGATCACTTTGTGCATTAGTCTACAGAATCTCTGAGCAGCATTACAAAGTCCGAATGTCATTACTTTAAAGTAGTATAAAGGTCTTCCGGCCACCGTAAACGCGGTTATTTCTCTAGATGCCTCGGCTATCGGTATCTGCCAGAAGGCATCCTTAAGGTCTATACTGCTAATGTAGTTAGTAGCCTGCAATCTACCAAGTAAACCATCTATGAGAGGGAGAGGATATGCGTCTTTTTTAGTGACAGCGTTTATTTTACGAGAGTCTAGACATAACCGGGTTTTGCCATTAGACTTAGGAACAAGTACTAGCGGAGAACTCCAAGCGCTATGGCTCTCCTCGATTACCCCTAGCTCAAGCATTCTATCCAACTCTTCATAAACTAATTTTTGAACCGCGGGTGAAATGGGATAGTGGCGTTGTTTGATGGGTGTAGTATCATCAACATCAATTGTATGCTCTTCGAGCGGTGTTTTACCCAAACCGAGGACTGCAGACGATGGAAATAGTAATTTGATTTCATTTAATGTTTTTTCCTGATCAATAGTGAGGAGATGTTTGTTCGGATTAAGTTCTAATGACGATATACTGCCAATTTGATTCTGTACCGTTGGAACTATATCGAATATATTCCAAAAGTTAATTCCCAGGTATAGTTTTTCTTGAAGAGATGGAACTAAGAAAAATTGAACTATTTCTTGACGATTGTCAAACTTGACTGGGATATTTATATATCCAACAATATGGTTCGACTGTCTTAACTGATGAATTAAATGTCTTATAAGGTTGTTTGTTTTTCTCTAGAAAGTATAGGCAGTCTTTTCCTAATATACTTATTGATGCTCCGGAATCAAGAAGTCCGGTAATATGTTTATTAAAAAGATGAATTGTCACATAGGGTCTTGAATCGGTTATATTTTGGTTGCGATTGCCAATTGAAGAAGCAGAAATTTCTTTAACAAGTGATTTCCTTTTTCGGAAATATTTCACAACGCGCAGTTGACGTTTCTTGATAGGAATCGGCAGTGGATTTGTGATTATGCTACATGCTGATACTGATTGAATTAAATTTTTGACAGGATTGCTTACTGCAGATTTTGGTTCTGATTGTTCCTTATATTGAGTTGGTTTGCAACTCCGGTGCGATTCATATTTATTTCCGAACGCATCAGCCCAGTTTTTGCATTCGGATACAGGTTTTCTGAATTTCGTTTCTGACAAAATAAGCAATTAGGTTTTCTTACTCCAGGACGACCACATCCAAAACAAAATACTTTTAAAAATTCCTGTAGACAATCCTGATACCGATGTCCAATATCTTGACAGTTCCAACATATAAGTAAACTTGATTTATCTGTTACTGGTAACTGGAGTGATTTATTAAGGGCGGATACCTTAGGTTCAAAATCGGTTTCAGATCTATCCATGATAGATAAATTTTGCATTATTGCCGTAGGTGGCACTTCTGCTGTATAGGTAAGAGGTGTTTGGTGATAATGCCTGCTAGACCTATCAATATTTGGTAGATTCCACTCCATGTTCGCCATAGCTTGCCAATTGCCATTATTTGGGTTGACAGTATCATACCACAAATCATTTTTTTCAAATTCCGATAATTTCGCCTGGTCCATTTCGAACTGGTTCTCGAACGTTAGCTGATTAATCATTGGAGAACGAATACGATGAGGTGTATTAGAAACACGATTTTTTGGTTTAGAAGTCCACAAATCTTCATATTTTTGGCACAGTAGCCGCAATTCCTCAATGCTAGTAAAATGAAGAGAAAGTGTTCTTTCTTTAAGTTGAGTATTCATGTTTTTACGTAACCGAGTAAGGAGCTCTGACTCTGATAAACGATTGACTAATTTCACATTTAATGTTTGAATATCCAGTAAAAAGTCATTAAATGATTCAGCTGGGCGCTGAAATCTGCTCTGTATACGACGCCTGATTTCATCTTCATTTTCTGGCTTGCTAAATCTTGATACTATTGCTTGTCGTGTTTGTAACCAGTTTGCGTGTGGATAATTATGTAGGAATACCCAATACCAACGCTCAGCTGTCCCTTCTAAAAATCGGTGGATAATATTTATTAAATTTGAGATTTTATAATTTTCACGATCTGCCATCGTTTCTATTCTAAAGATAAACTCTGTTTGCCAATTGAAGAAGCAGAAATTTCTTTAACAAGTGATTTCCTTTTTCGGAAATATTTCACAACGCGCAGTTGACGTTTCTTGATAGGAATCGGCAGTGGATTTGTGATTATGCTACATGCTGATACTGATTGAATTAAATTTTTGACAGGATTGCTTACTGCAGATTTTGGTTCTGATTGTTCCTTATATTGAGTTGGTTTGCAACTCCGGTGCGATTCATATTTATTTCCGAACGCATCAGCCCAGTTTTTGCATTCGGATACAGGTTTTCTGAATTTCGTTTCTGACAAAATAAGCAATTAGGTTTTCTTACTCCAGGACGACCACATCCAAAACAAAATACTTTTAAAAATTCCTGTAGACAATCCTGATACCGATGTCCAATATCTTGACAGTTCCAACATATAAGTAAACTTGATTTATCTGTTACTGGTAACTGGAGTGATTTATTAAGGGCGGATACCTTAGGTTCAAAATCGGTTTCAGATCTATCCATGATAGATAAATTTTGCATTATTGCCGTAGGTGGCACTTCTGCTGTATAGGTAAGAGGTGTTTGGTGATAATGCCTGCTAGACCTATCAATATTTGGTAGATTCCACTCCATGTTCGCCATAGCTTGCCAATTGCCATTATTTGGGTTGACAGTATCATACCACAAATCATTTTTTTCAAATTCCGATAATTTCGCCTGGTCCATTTCGAACTGGTTCTCGAACGTTAGCTGATTAATCATTGGAGAACGAATACGATGAGGTGTATTAGAAACACGATTTTTTGGTTTAGAAGTCCACAAATCTTCATATTTTTGGCACAGTAGCCGCAATTCCTCAATGCTAGTAAAATGAAGAGAAAGTGTTCTTTCTTTAAGTTGAGTATTCATGTTTTTACGTAACCGAGTAAGGAGCTCTGACTCTGATAAACGATTGACTAATTTCACATTTAATGTTTGAATATCCAGTAAAAAGTCATTAAATGATTCAGCTGGGCGCTGAAATCTGCTCTGTATACGACGCCCGATTTCATCTTCATTTTCTGGCTTGCTAAATCTTGATACTATTGCTTGTCGTGTTTGTAACCAGTTTGCGTGTGGATAATTATGTAGGAATACCCAATACCAACGCTCAGCTGTCCCTTCTAAAAATCGGTGGATAATATTTATTAAATTTGAGATTTTATAATTTTCACGATCTGCCATCGTTTCTATTCTAAAGATAAACTCTGTTATATCATGTGGTTTGTTGGTCCCATCATATCTGATAGACCACTTAGGAATATATTTATCAAAATTCACATATGAGTTGCCGCCTCTACCAGGTGCTTCATGTCTGGCTATATCGACATGTGGAACGTTTGGCATACCAAATAAAGGATCAAACGTATTTATGACTTCATGATTTGTATCAGGTATAAATGGTGGTATTTTGATTTTTGATGTACTTGGACTAGATGTTAAATGGGTGTTATTGGAGCCAGATGCTGTGTGCGAAATGTTGTCTGTAGACAAATGGGCTGTTGCTACAATCATATTATTCTGTTTCTCCACTGTGATTGACTTCTCTGTGATTTTGTTATCCATCAAGTTTGAAACTTTTGGACAACTTTCAGATTTTTCTTGCGGTACTGATGTAGTGGTGGTTTTTTCTTGCTGTATTGGTTCTCTGCCTTGCCAAATCAACCCTCGTTGATGTCTTTGAAGCTGATCAATTAAATTTTTCAGTTATGCAGTTCACGGTGAGTATTAAATAAACGAATTGAGCGATTTAAATAATGGGATGCCATTGCTAAGATTCGCTTTACTTGCATTGGAGAGTAATTAAGTGGCAACTCTGACACTAGGTTTGAAATCACTTGACATTTTTGATAGCAAAGATCATACTCCTGTATTGGATTTGTCAAAATATGGCTATCTTTTGGTCTGCACGACGCGTCAGAGCGTTCGCGATTCCAAGATTCCACTAGTAAAGTTTCTGCATTTGGCCGATTTGGAGCTACACCACGCACTTTAAATTCTACTTCTAGCTCTTCTGGGCTTAACAGTTTCAATAATTCTACTTCTGAAGACATTGCAACTATGCGTGAAGTTGACAAGAGAAGGCACTCAAACGTTAAATGAGTAAAAAAATGGATTAAAGAAATAACAAATTTCTTCGACTAATATTTTCTGAAATTTACGACTACAAATTACGACTTTATAAATTATTAGGATATTATAAAAAATGATAATAAAACTATAATCAGAGTAATATTTGTAAATAATTGGCTTATTACTATAAATATATTCGATATAATGAATAAAAATGGGAGGTGATTTCGTACGCTGGAGGACGTGTTACATTTTGGTACCATTACCTAAGAGTTGAAGATCACAATACTATACCAATATTTCTAATGAATTTAGTGGTCGGGTTAAAAGTTATCCATTCTATTGAGAAGTTAATCCTTATTGGCTTTGAGAACACGAAGAATCACTTCGGAATCTAATCAATACCGACATAAGACACTGTCCATCAATAAAACGGGTAACACATAACATTTTTTTTTTTTTAGTACGTTTGATGTCTGATGCTAAACAAAAAGAAATTGAAAAAGAATAAACCGAGGAGTTAAAATAATTTGCCTTTGAGATTACATAAAGTCATTACTATTCAATCAATAACAAAAAAAAATTAAAATCAATTGGATTAAACTTTGAAAACAAATAAAAAGAATTTTAGTGTCTACCAGAATCTAAGCAAGCAGAAATATTTAGTAGATCATTTTTAAATTTATTTTTAACACAAAGAAGGAATTTATCCGCTGCAAGTAAGCACTTTATTATTATTATTATTAAAGTTGGCTGGAACCCTTAAAGGTTCCGCACTCAATGCCACAAAGGGCCCATGGTGCAAACCTAGGGTTTCATCAAAGCACACAGGTGCGTTCTGCAACCTTAGCAAACTGGAGCAGTTTGAACCACGGCAGAGGAGACAGTTGATTAACAGGAATATTCCTGGAGTTGAACACAAGGGATCTAATGCGGTCGAAAGCCGGACAGGTGCTGATGAAGTGTAGGCTGTCATCAACATCCTCAAGGCATTCATCGCATACGGCATCACTAGCAAGACCCATGCGATGAAGATGACTTTTGAAACGGCCATGGCCAGTAAGTAGAGCAACCAAAATTCTCAAGTTGTCCTTTTTCAACGAAAGAACGTATTTGGTCAGCTTCGGGTTAAGCCCCCTTATAAAGTATTTTGCCTTACGGCAAGTAGGGGTAGTTGACCACGTCAGTTTTAGGTTCGATAAGGTAACGGTTTTGATTGTTTGTTTCAATGTGTGAAGAGGTACAGGAGCAGCTGGTTCAGGGCCTACGAAAAATAAGCGAGAACCAGTTTTAGCCAAACTGTCTGCAACTTCGTTGCCATCAATGTCACAATGGGCGGGAACCCACATGACCGTTATCTTATTGTTACAACCAAGGAGGTTCAGCAAATTCTTACACTCCCCTACCAGTTTGGAGCTGGTTCGAGGATTTTCAAAGAGTTAAGGACAGTTTTACTGTCCGTACAAAATATAATCTCTTTGTCGACGGTAGCGAGATTAAAAGCTGAAAACACGCAGTGAGTAACTGCAATTAATTCCGCTTGATGAATAGTACAGTAGGATCCCAAACTGCTAGAGATTCTCAAATCATGCGATGGACAGTAGTAACTTAATCCAGCACCCTGTTCAGAGACAGAGCCATCTGAAAAGAATACAAGCGATCCGGATATCTGTTTGAGCAAGTCTGGTGAGAACCACATATCCCTGGATGGATAAACCAC
The DNA here is from genome assembly GCA_963932295.1 of Tipula lateralis. Lineage (NCBI taxonomy): Eukaryota > Metazoa > Arthropoda > Insecta > Diptera > Tipulidae > Tipula > Tipula lateralis. The sequence continues at coordinate 77,439,050 of OZ010736.1, read as the reverse complement.
CTCATATGATCTGTGGAAATTAAAAACAGGCAGAAGCCAATCAGTAATCATGTTGATTTCTGGTATAGCTCGTGTAAATTCAGTAAGAATTGATCTATGACCTGAAGTAGTGCCAAAAGCATTCCATGCCCCGGCATTCTTCAAGCGCAAGGCAGCCGAACAAGCAGTACCTAAAATGAAGGATTGTAACTGTAGAAGGGAGAGAATGAGCTCCATAGCCAGGAGCGGAGTTGAAGACATGGCTCCAGTTACAGCCCGACAAGCGATATTTTGCAAACAGTTGAGTTTGCCAAATGAATATTTTACTTTAACCACTGGCCACCAAACAATAGATGCATAAGTTAGCATTGGCAGAACCAGTGACTTGTAGATAAAATAAAGCATTTTGGGGGATAACCCCCAGGAATTACCAAAAGCTCTACGACATTGCCAAAAAATCGCAGTGGCTTTTTGTAGTTTGAAATCCAGATGATACTTCCAAGAAAGTTTATTATCCAGAAAAACTCCAAGATGTTTGACGTAGGCTGAGCTTTTAACCTTGCATCCGAAAAGTGATGGTACAGAAAAAGCTTCAGTATTCCTACGCCTTGTAAAAATAACCAAATCGGTTTTTGATGGGTTCACATGTAAACCCTTATCCAGACACCACTGTTCTATAATGAGAAGAGCGTGTTGAGTTAAATCTGATAAGACATTCAGGTGCTTGCCTGAAACTGTCAGAACCAGATCGTCAGCATAACTTTGAGCGGTAAAACCGGACTCATAGAGAATAAAAAGAAGTTCGTCAACGACCAGAAGCCACAACAGTGGTGACAGTACACCGCCCTGCGGGCATCCTCTGGAAGCCTTGACCGAAGTGTGGGTATCCTCAACCTCGTAAATCACTATACGAGATTCAAGCATACGTTCAATCCATCTGATGATGTTGGGTTCGATACCAAAATTAGTACATGCGTTCGTGATCGAGACGAATGTAGTATTATCAAAAGCTCCTGCAATATCCAGAAAGGTGCCTACAAGAAACTCGTTATTGTTCAAAGATCTCTCAATCCTAGTTACGAGTTCATATAAGGCAGTTTCACAGGATTTGCCCATTCTGTAAGCATGTTGCATGTTACTGAGTGGAGCGGTAACTAAATGTTGGTCTCTAATGAACCTATCAACAATCCTTTCTAAAGATTTCAGAAAAGTTGATGACAGACATATAGGCCGAAATGAATTGGGTCGGTGTAATCCGACTTGCCAATTTTTGGAATAAAAATTACTTTACTTCTGCTCCAAGATTGTGGAACAAAACTAAAAGCGATACATGCCTGGAACAGATGCAATAAATGTTCCTTAATGAGAGGATATCCATGCTGTAAAACAGCAGGAAATATACCATCAGGACCGGCAGATTTGAAGGGTTTGAAAGAGAACAAGCTCCAACGTAGGACCTCATAATTAATTAAACTGCAGGCTAGGTTCCAATTGGGAATTACCTCCAAATCGGTGGAATAGTTGTCGATTGGAATAGTTTTACAACCCGGAAAATGGGTAGTGAGAAGTAAGTCGCCAACTTCCTTTTTGGAAGAAGTTAACTTGCCATTAGGTAGACGAAGTGAATCAAGTCTTCAAGTATTATTCCTGCTCATTGACTTGTTAAGTCTAACTGCAGCAGGTAAGCTATTAATTTCACCACAGAAAATTACCCAGGAGGATCTCTGTGATGTTCTTAATTCTTTTTTATACACTTTTTGTGCAGCTAGAAACCTATCCCAATCAGGCTGAAGATTAGATCTTCTGGCCTTGTTCTTCAGCTTTCTGGTTATCTTCCTTAACCGTTTTAAAGCAGAGCACCAGAAGGGTTTGTTCTGAGTTTTTTGATGTAAAATAAGTGGACACGAAATCTCAAATGCAGTTGAGATTGCTTTAGATAATACAGAAGCCTGTAGCTCTATATCCACAGACGAATGAATTATCATAGGTGATTCGAGTGAGGAAACAACCTCACGAGAAAAAGTTTCCCAGTTGGTAAGCTTCCTGTTTCGATAAGGTTTGAGCAGTGTTCTTTTAAGATTAATATTAAATGAAATGCACCTGTGATCGGAAGTGAGAATACCATTCGTCACTCTCCAGTTTAATATAAATTTGGTAAAGGACATAGAACACAAACTAATGTCTATAACCTCCCTACGAGCAGAGTTAACAAAAGTAGGCTCGCATCCAGCATTGAGGATATCCAGCTCAGAGGAACTTAGATAGTTTATCAGAGCAGAACCTCTATTGTTAACGTTGGTACTCCCCCATAAAGTGTGATGTGCATTAGCATCACAACCCGCTATTAGAGGAATGTTTTTCACTTTACACCAACTTACTAGGGATGTAAAATCCTCAGAAGGTGGTGGAGTAACGGAATCGTAAGGAAAATATACTGATGCTATAACAACTTCAGTATGACAATTAAGAGTAATGCGTGCAGCTGCAATATCGGATGAACTACACTCCTCAATGAGAGATGCATTAATATTCCTCGAGATACAGATGCACGCTCTGGTTCTCGCGGTTGAACTCTTGTACAGAGTTCTAAAACCGGGGGTATTAAGTCCAGAAACCAAACCATCAAGAAGGTAAGGTTCCTGAATTAAGCATAAGTCTGTGTGCGAATTAACAAGCAACTTCTTTAATTCTAAGGAAGCTGACTTGCTATGTTGCAAGTTGATCTGTTTGACTAAGTGCAAAGATGCTATAATAAACACCAGCAAGATAAAAAAATAATAAAATTTGAACACTACGGGCCCGAAATAATCTTAAAAGAGATCCTCTCAAGCACGTACTGTAAGGATGATCCGGACCCAATAATGTGCTCAATAGACTTTAAATCAACCCCGAACACAATTGATTGGCGATTAGCCTCACGCCTGTGTCGGACGATTTTCCATCCATTGATGTTAACATTTGGATTCAACACATTTAAATTCGCTAAAACCACACTAGGTTCCTCCGGAGGACCAGGGACCCAGGTGTGGATTAGCAGTGGTTTAGGAGGGTCACCAACTGAGAGCCGACAACCACTCCAAAAGTAAGCACTTACAAGCGAACTAACAAAAACCTGTAGATGGAAAGAGAAGCTTTCTTGGATATCTTATTAGGACAACCAAAAAAAAATAAATTAAAACAAACCGAAGCACTTTTCAAATGTTTGACCTAACAAAAATCCTCAGGTCCCTGTTTCGGCGCCATTTCTGTAACGGACTTTGACGACCAGCACATCCTTGTAGCTGGGTAGCATTCAGAGGATAATAGGGGGTTCTTTTGGTCGCCATTTTTTTAATCACCCGTTTAAGAATAATAATGATGTGCAACAACAGTCTGCCTGAATCTCTCCAACTCAGCATTGATAGCTTATGACCACGTTCCCATAGCGTACCTCACCTCACCAAAACTAAAACTAGTCCATCATAATAAATAGTTCCCGTTTCATTTAAATTTCATTTGCTTTTATTGTTATGTTAAATATATATATATATATATATATATATATATATATATATATATATATATATATATATATATATATATATATATATATATATATATATATATATATATATATGTATATATATATAAGAAGTTAATACTATATAACAAGTTGATATATTTGCTAACAATAAGCAGGAACAATTTAATAATAGATCATACCTTCAACAAATAGATTACAACTAAATAAATAACAATAAAGAACTAACTTCAAAAAAAAAATTTGAGCAATCAAAAAAAAATCTTTTATGGGTCTATCACTTTATAGACCATCACAATGACAACGTGTATTGGCTTTATATAACAAAAAAAAAGTAATAAAATAAATCATCAGCACTTACCACGTCATCCGGTCGAGCTCTCCCGTTACTAACATGTAAGAAGGTATCTGAAACGCAAAATAATTTCTTTCTTTCTTTTTTTTTTTTTTTTTTTTTTTTTATTTGAAAGCATTAAATTTTCACTCAAATTTTCTTTTTAAAGACAAAAAGTTTTTTTTTTTTGAACTACACTAAAACTAGATTATATATTCTAATTGGCATCTAATGGGATTCCGATTTGAAGGGCGTCTATCAAGATGCAGTTTATTCCATTGCACGCCATGTGACTTGCAAACCGTGCGACCTTGTGCGGGTTATCACCGTAATCAGCGATACTTTTGGAATCTCATATACGTATTCCCCACGTTTGTAACGAAATCCTGGGAACTGAGGTGTTCCCAGAATCGCGAAGACAGAATCTCCAAACAGAGGCTTTGGAAGCAGTTTTTATAGCTGGCTAGACTCAGGGTTGGGTGTGGGGGTTTACCAAGGCATATTTGGAGCTTGAGTAACTGCTTAAGGGACAAAAGAAAAAGGAAAACAAAGGAACACAGTTTCAATTCATCGATGACCGCCAATCCGAGAACAACGCCACCATACCCAGCAACCCACTAATCCTCGCTTTAGCAACGCATGTTGGGTTTTCCTCACTCACTAATTAAACAAAAAAAATAATCCAACTCAGAATTCAAATGATCACAAGGAAACGAAAGCTGAAAAGAAAGCTCTAAAGGAAAACAAACCAAATACATAAATCATAAAAAATTTAAGGGTGGCACAGTATAGTTTGGTTGCAATAATAATATAATAAATTCAAAGAAAAAAAAGTAAGAATAAAAAAAAAATAATAAAATAAATATTTATAGTAGTTAAAGTAAAAAAAATTTCTTGCACCCACTCCGGATGAAATGGTTCCCTCCCGGCCGCTGCTGGAATCTTCCGTCGTACCGACAAAGTGTGGTTTACCTTTACCACATGCACCATCAGATGAATAGAACACGAGGTTTACGTAATTAAAAGCGCGTTCTTTCCAAGCACACCGCCATTAGATTTCTTATTTCGTTTTCTTCTAAATTGCAAACTCGGTTTCTTCTTAAATGTTCGGCTTCGCTAGGTTTTCACAAGCCAACTAGAACCGTTTAACACGAAAAAAAACACACCACAAAACTCAATAATTTATTTGTTTGTTTTTAATATTTCATTATAAAATTTATTTCTTATTATTAATTAAATTAATTTTGAATTTATTATTATATTAAAGATGTGAATACAAGTGTTTTTAATTTTTTTTTTTCAAAATATAAATACATATAATAATTATAACTACACAATTTTGGAATTTTCTCTGTCCATTTTTTTTTTCTATTTTATTTCAAAATTTATTATTATTATTATTATTTCTTTTTTTTGCTTATCATTCGTCAACACGAATTTCCAAGCTTGAACTGACCTCACTCCCTTCTTTTTGATTTTCTTACCGTCATTCTAAAAAAAAAATATTAATTTTTTTGTCTTCTTTGTTGCTGTTCTTCGTTTCACTCTAGTGTTCATTTCTGCTCAGCTTTCGTTCCCTCTTTGCTAATTCGTACCACCATCTATGAAGAAATAGTTGATCGTAATGGAAGAAAGCGCATAGGGTGGTACGAAAACCTCTACCCTCATGATCATAAGAATTTCGATGTTCGACACACCGAGTTGGCGTTACAAACGTGGGAATGACCCACACCCGAGAAAAGAGATCTCAAAAGCCGGGCCTAGAATATAAATTACGCGATCTGAGCGAGAAAAAACAAACACGAAGCTTCCAAAACTAATTATTATTATTATTATTATTTTTTTTAATAACGGATGTCTTTAGCGTGGTATAAGCCAATTGGTTTACCTGATAAATCTTGAACATTGTAGGCGACGTTACCCACTTTAGATGTTATAATAGCCGGTTTGAATTTTGCTCCTAATTTTGACGAAAATTTATTAGCTGCATTGCTTAGAGCAAAACAACGAATAAATACGGGTTGACCTACCTGAAAATAGCGGTGACTACGCCGAAGGTTATATTGCCGAGCCCCCTTCTCATGCGCAACACGGAGGTAATGATTTATTTGCTCTTTGATGAGATCAAGCCTATCCGGCTTAGAAATAATGTTAACCTTGTTTGAGTGAAGACAACTGATTAACTTACGCAGTTTGTAATCAGACCCATGTAAAGACATGTGTTGACCGAACACTAGATAGTGAGGGGAAAAGTGCAACGAATCGTGTATGGCGTTACGCAAAGCAGCAGCCACTTCTTGTAAATGTTTGTCCCACTCACCATGTTCATGGTCATCAATATAAGATCGGATCCCAGAAAGTAAGGTACGGTTAACTCGCTCCGAAGCATTACTCTGAGGGGAGTATACTGGAGCTCGTGTGTGTGAAATACCATACTTTGCCAACAAATCTTTAAATAGGTTGGAAGTAAACTGCTTACCATTGTCGGACGTGATGACTTCGGGGACGGAAAACAGCAAAAAACTTCATTCTCCAAAAAGGTGCATAACAAAGAAGTTGTAGCATCTCAACAAGAACAAATTTAGAAAAATGGTCCAAAACTATGCATATAAAAGAATTCCCGCGTTTAGACCGAGGGTAAGGCCCCAAAAAATCCACGAACAATTTTTGGAATGGGCGAGTAGATTCAACCATTGATCCCATCACAGGTTGCGTGGTGTAATTAACTGGCTTATTCATTTTACACTGGGAACAATTAGAGATATATTGTTTTACTTGTAGCGACATCTTAGGCCAAAAGAATTGTCTCTGGAGCTTTTCAAGCGTTTTGCTGATGCCCAAGTGCACTGAGGTCGGTGGTTCATGTGCCATAGCGACCAGATCATGGGTGAGGGGCGATGGAACGACTAGTTTCCACTCAGACAAATCTGTTCTAAAATATCTTTTACCATAAGATGAGCGATGAAAAGTTTTCCATCTTTAACCTTGAAATTGTGCTCACAATCTTTGAGTTGTTCAATTTTGCTTATTTGGCTTATGTATTCAGTGTCGTGAAACGCTGAAGAGTCTAGATCGATGTGAAGAACAGGAACAGTATCTGACGTATTCAATCTTGAAATAGTTGCAGCTAGACTAGATTGCTTGGATGGATTAAAATTTAACGACTTGTTCCCTGGGTTATCTCTTAATTTCTCCTTGTTTCTACCTTCTACCTTATCTTCACAATACGATGTTTCATCGTAAAATGCGCGAGACAAAGTGTCAGGTACGACGTTAACCGATCCTTTTCGGTATCCAATTTGGAAATCAAAAGATTGAAGCTTCAGACTCCACCGTGCTAACCGCCCCGACAGATCCTTTTGCGACATTAACCAACGTAAGCTGGCATGGTCGGTGTATATCACAAAAGGATACCCTTCTATATACGGTCGAAACTTTTTAACACTCAGTACTGCAGCGTAGCATTCTAGCTCAGTTACCGAGTAGTTCCGTTGGGTAGCATTGAGTTTATGGGAAATATACTCAATGGGATGTTCATTTCCTTCGGTATCTGTCTGAAATAAAACACTACCTACGCCAACAGTACTGGCATTGCACTGTATATAGAAGGGTTTCGTGTAATCAGGGTTAGCTAGCACGGGAACTGAAGATAACGCCGCCTTCAGTGAACTGAACGAGGCTTCAGCTGCAACAGACCACCCGGACTTGCTGGCCTTACCTGTTAAATCTGTGAGAGGAGCTGCTAATGAGGCAAAATTGTTGATGAAACGGCGGTACCATCCGCACATTCCCAGAAAACGTCTAATTTGTTTCGTTGTTTTAGGTGTAGGAAATTCCAATATCGCTTTACATTTGTCTGGGTTTGTGCGGAGGCAACCATCACCGACAACATACCCTAGGTAATCCACTTCTCTCAAAACAAATTTGCTTTTAGCCAGGTTAATAGTTAGCCCGGCGACGGTAAGGAGCCGCGCTATCTCCTTTAACAGTTGGAAATGCTCCTGAAGAGTGGCTGATGTTACTAAAAGGTCATCGAGATACACAAAGACCTTATCGTGCAAGTGGTACGGGATAACCTTATGCACTAGGCGACAAAGTGTCTGTGGCGCGTTGCATAGCCCAAAAGGCATAACGGTGAATTGATACAAGGGCCGCCCCGGCACCGTAAACGCTGTCTTATCTCTGGATTGCGGGTCGAGAGGTATTTGCCAAAAGGCGTCTTTGAGGTCAATCGCACATATGTATCTGGTTTGATCCAAACGACCCAGCAATCCATTAATAAGAGGCAGTGGATACGCATCCTTGACGATGGTCTTGTTCAGTTCTTTAGCATCTAAGCACAGACGGATTTTGCCATTGGCGTTACGCACAAGAGTAACCGGTGAGCACCAGGAACTTTGTGACTCTTCGATGACTCCCAGAGACAACATCCTATCCAACTCTTGGTACATTAATTTTTGAACTGCAGGAGATACGGCGTAAAAACGTTGTTTCACCGGTTTTGCCATCCCAACGTCAATGGAATGAGATATGACGGGGGTCTGACCTAAACCTAGTTTGGAGCTTGATGGGAATAGTCCTTTGATATCCTCCAATGTTTTCAGGTCATCACTGGAAAGATTATGGAATTTAGGTGTATGGTCCGCATCAAGTGAATCGTTACAAATACTTAAAGACGAGATCTTTGGAAATATTCCAAACCGATTCCAAAAATCTATGCCTAAGTAGAGAGGTTGTTCTAGTGTAGGCACGATGTAGAACATCATACTATGGGACCTATCATTAAACTTAACAAGAGCTTGTATATAGCCGAACACTCTTTGTGGTTGTCCGCTAGCGGTGTTAATGTGGCAGGGAAAGTTGTGAAATTTTACCGATGGATCAGCAAGCAGCTTCTCCGATCCGCAACCGAGCACGCTTATACTTGCTCCGCTGTCCAAAAGACCTTTATATCGTTGGTTATTTATTGTGACATTCACATACGGTCGGAGATCGCCGTCTTCATGTGACATTAAGGAAGAAACAACTGTAGATCTCATGATTCTACGGTGCTTCCAATATCTTTTAGTGCGTTCTCGACCTGGTGAATATTTGCGTTGGTAAGGTTTACAAAATTTATTAAGCATTGGATCTTTGGTAGTCGTTTCACTTTTCCTTACAGCGAGGCTCTGGTTTATTGATGGCTGAGACAAAGAAATGGAGGAAGGTAAAGATGTTACTAGATCGGTTTGAGCACCATAAGGTGAAATTATGGAATTGGATGATTTCGACGGTATAATTCGGGGTCGGTGTTGCTCGCTGCTTCCATTTGAGATACTTTGGGTGGTAGGGTTCTCGGTGGTTCCTGGTTCCGTGTCCTCCAAGAACCACTCTGGCCGTTTCCCGCACACCGCACGCAATTCGGAGTGATACTATTTTTTAAGCCACATCGGATACAGAAAATTTCGGTTTGTGGGATAGGACAATCCATAAAAGTATGACCAATATTAGAACAATTAAAACAAATTACATGATTATTGGCCATATTGGATGATCGTGGTCTATCAACATATGACATTCTTTCTGAAATTATGGAATTGGATGATTTCGACGGTATAATTCGGGGTCGGTGTTGCTCGCTGCTTCCATTTGAGATACTTTGGGTAGTAGGGTTCTCGGTGGTTCCTGGTTCCGTGTCCTCCAAGAACCACTCTGGCCGTTTCCCGCACACCACACGCAATTCGGAGTGATACTATTTTTTAAGCCACATCGGAAACAGAAAATTCCGGTTTGTGGGATAGGACAATCCATAAAAGTATGACCAATATTAGAACAATTAAAACAAATTACATGATTATTGGCCATATTGGATGATCGTGGTCTATCAACATATGACATTCTTTCTGGTCGAATTGACGTAGAAATCATTGGCTTTGGTTGTAATGATGATAGAGAGTGATCACCAGATGATTCATGTCGAGGAACGTTTGGAATTGAACTAGTTTCCTCTGATTCATTCAAAATACCGTTCGAGAGCTCATTGATGCTGCGTCTAAAGTAGGGCAGAGAGTCGGAGGGGGCTTTAGTCTAATTTCGGCACCCGGATTTTTTGCCGCTCGTAGATGCATAGTCTTAGGAGCAAGTGTATCATTAATTTTCTCAGCTTCTATCTGCTGTTTTAGAGTTTCAATCGCGTTAACTTTTCCCGAATCAATTAAACGCACCTAAAATTCAATTTCAATTTCATCTGGCTTTAGTAGCGTGATATCCATTTTACTAAATTGACAAGTAAATGATTATAAAACAAATGTTTTGCTCAACCGCAATAATATATAAAATTCAAAAAAACATATATTAATAAAAAAAATAGTTTCAAAGCAAAAAAAAAAAAGTTTCAAAACAAAATTCAATTCAATTGTAAATAATTCAAGATTTAAGTTTAAAGTAAAAACCAATCAACAATATAACCTAAAAAAAATTTTTGAATAGTATGTAGGTAGAATACTCGTATCAACAAAAAAATACATTTTTCTTGATAATCAAATAAGATGGGTGCTGAGGTATGGCAGACAAGTATACTCTCGGACTGGAGTATCGAAGGCTTGATACGACTCTGTGTATAAGGGAACGGAAATAAAAAAAAGGAAAAATGATAGAGGAATAAATTGAAATTTTCTAATCGGCCACAGAACAAGTGAAATGACCAACCGCATCCACATTCAACACTAAAAGTGGAAGTAGAAGGTAGCCATTATCCTAGGCTGCGCCACTTAAACAAAATTTAATGCAATTATTTTCGTTAACTCAAAGAGCAACATTTGCTGGAAACAGCGTAAATAGATGCATTAACTTATAAATTAAACTACCTATATGAGCTTAATAATGAATCAGACTAACTTTAAAATTGGTGTTAAGAATCAGAAGCTATGGAACTCCAATACAGTCTACACTTTAAAGTGGAAGTAAAGTTGGTTCACAGCCTCAAATCCAACAGGAATAGAAAAAAAAATCCAACAGGAATTCAGTTCACGCATTTGTACAAACTCAAACAACGACGGACGCTGGAAACAGAACAAAAGCGTGGACTGAAATGAAAACGGTAAAAACTATTAAGAGTGAAAATAAAGGAAGAAAAAAAATTGGCAAATAAATGATATTGATTAAATAAAGAAATGATATAATAAAATGAAAACGACTTAGGATAGGAAAAGGAAGCCTATATTTGAGCGCCACTGTAACGAAATCCTGGGAACTGAGGTAGTTCCCAGAATCGCGAAGACAGAATCTCCAAACAGAGGCCTTGGAAGCAGTTTTTATAGCTGGCTAGACTCAGGGTTGGGTATGGGGGTTTACCAAGACATATTTGGAGCTTGAGTAACTGCTTAAGGGACAAAAGAAAAAGGAAAACGAAGGAACACAGTTTCAATTCATCGATGACCGCCAATCCGAGAACCACGCCATCATACCCAGCAATCCACTAATCCTCGCTTTAGCAACGCATGTTGGGTTTTCCTCACTCACTAATTAAACAAAAAAAATAATCCAACTCAGAATTCAAATGATCACAAGGAAACGAAAGCTGAAAAGAAAGCTCTAAAGGAAAACAAACCAAATACATAAATCATAAAAAATTTAAGGGTGGCACAGTATAGTTTGGTTGCAATAATAATATAATAAATTCAAAGAAAAAAAATGTAAGAATAAAAAAAAAATAATAAAATAAATATTTATAGTAGTTAAAGTAAAAAAAATTTCTTGCACCCACTCCGGATGAAATGGTTCCCTCCCGGCCGCTGCTGGAATCTTCCGTCGTACCGACAAAGTGTGGTTTACCTTTACCACATGCACCATCAGATGAATAGAACACGAGGTTTACGTAATTAAAAGCGCGTTTTTTCCAAGCACACCGCCATTAGATTTCTTATTTCGTTTTCTTCTAAATTGCAAACTCGGTTTCTTCTTAAATGTTCGGCTTCGCTAGATTTTCACAACCAACTCGAACCGTTAACAAACACACCACAAAACTCAATAATTTATTTGTTTGTTTTTAATATTTCATTTTAAAATTTATTTCTTATTATTAATTAAATTAATTTTGAATTTATTATTATATTCTAGATGACATTTTCTTTTTTAATTTCATTCACTACAAGTGTTTTTAATTTTTTTTTTTCAAAATATAAATACATATAATAATTATAACTACACAATTTTGGAATTTTCTCTGTCCATTTTTTTTTCTATTTTATTTCAAAATTTATTATTATTATTATTATTTCTTTTTTTTGCTTATCATTCGTCAACACGAATTTCCAAGCTTGAACTGACCTCACTCCCTTCTTCTTGATTTTCTTACCGTCATTCCAAAAAAAAAATATTAATTTTTTTGTCTTCTTTGTTGCTGTTCTTCGTTTCACTCTAGTGTTCATTTCTTCTCAGCTTTCGTTCCCTCTTTGCTAATTCGTACCACCATCTATGAAGAAATAGTTGATCGTAATGGAAGAAAGCTCATAGGGTGGTGCGAAAACCTCTACCCTCATGATCATAAGAATTTCGATGTCCGACACACCGAGTTGGCGTAACACGTTTTCGTTCTCGACTACGAACAATTCGAATAAAAAAATGATAGGGAACGGGATATATAGAAAGCTCATATATAATTACCTCGACTACGAATACCTTAAGATTTAGGTTTATCGAACTGGTTAACCACAATTTTCTCCAGAAGTGAATTTTCTGTATTAGCTATATATATATATATATATATATATATATATATATATATATATATATAATATATATATATATATATATATATATATATATTTATATATATATATATATATATATATATATATATATATATATATATATATATATATATATACATATACATATATATATATATATATATATATATATATATATATATATATATATATATATATATTGGTATTGCACTATATTGCACTTGAGTATCTGGGTTACCAATTTACTATTCTTTTTCTTTGCACTCAATTAAATTATCACGGCAAGGCCACCGCACAATCACTACCAAGCTTACTACTCGATAACTTGATCGATATTGCAATTTTTATGAAATTTGGTAGAGAACAGGGGAAATGTTTTTTCATTTAAAACTGGTTCACAACCATAATTCATCAATAAGATGAATTATATTGATGGGGAATTATAATAAAAGGGGTGTGAGCCAGTCCCAAGTCCCAACCACCTTTCATAGTATACTATACAGCACCCCACAAAGCATCCGTAACAATATATATATATATAATATATATATATATATATATATATATATATATATATATATATATATATATATATATATATATATATGTATATATATATATATATATATATATATATATATACATATATATATATATATATATATATATATATATATATATAATATATATATACATATATTATATATATATATATATATATATATATATATATATATATATATATATATATATATATATAATATATATATACATATATATATATATATATATATATATATATATATATATATATATATATATATAATTATATATATATATATATATATATATATATATATATATATATATATATTATATATAATACAAACAAAAATCAGGAAAATTTCTTATGAATGAAAAATTGGAGTATGTATCAATAAATGGGAAAATTATTCTACGACAGTCCCAATATCTTTGTTTTTAGATAACAGTGACAAAATCATAAATGCCTGAATGGATTTAGCTGTAGTAAACAAACTTTCGGAATTTTCAGGATGGTTATGGGCTAAGCCATCTATTTTGTTGCCCTTGTAAGTCATACCTGATTTGACATGTATTTCGTCTAACATCAAGATAACATACTTCTCGTTTGGTAATAATTTTGAAAATTTATTTAATAAATAAGTTTTAGCAGCGCCCGATTCTAAATTACCCTTTGCAAACGATTTTAAATAATTAGGATGTGGTAATGTTAAATTATGACTATCTCGCAAGTATCTATACGCGGCTGTATATGAATAAACCATCATTGAAGAAAATTTTATTAAATCTGGGCTATACCGGTTAGCATTTACAAATAAAAGTTCACATTGTTCTTGAAGAAAATTTAACTTTTTTGATGTTTCTTCAGTGACACCTTCAACATCTTTTAAAAATTCGAGGCTAGAGTTAATGAGAGTTTTGTGATCGGTAACATTTTTCAACGGTAAAATTATATTATTCAAATAACGAATTAAATTATCTTATTTAGGAAAGGAGTCACATTTTAAATTATTACTTAAAAATTTTTGAAAATTCGCGGTTCTTTGTTTGATATTATTAAAAAAAATTTCAACACTAAAGGATTTAGAAATTGTAAAACTAACATCAATGAATGGGTTGTCCGTTGTACAACAAATTTTAAAAAAATTTATTTTCTCATCCGACTATTTCATCATAAAAACGCGGATGGTATACTTATCTGATAAATAAATTTCATTTAAATTCATAATGGATTGGTCCGCCATTTTTAAGTGCTGTTCATTTCTAAATACATCTTCATTTCCTCTATTGTATTGTTTAATTTCCGGTTCGGCTCGTTTCTCTACTCTCCGAGATAAGTAGGCTGGAAGTTCAGGAAATAAAGTGGGGATTGCATTATAGCGTAACCGCTATCTTTTTTTTGTGCAATGTTCTGTATCACATGTAAAGCAAATTAAATAATGATAATTAAAACCTACAATTAATAAATCTAGAATTCTAGAATTATATACGTACCAATATCAGTTGCATCCGAACTAGGTATTGTCAAAAACTGCGAATCAAAATGGATGTGACAAATTTTGCTCCATCTGGATGATTTCCAATTTGTTCTGGGAATATTTTTCTCCCATTGCCTAATACTTGCATCATTTTTCGGAAAACCGAAAAGATAATGGGTCGTTTTCGTTGATTAACAAAATGGAACGCAGCATTCATCAGGCATTATAGTATTACCTGAATATATTTTTGGCACATTAATATCGTATACATAACACAATTACATATATATCACAAATTAAATATACCAAAAACAAAATGAGACAATTTTGATTGTTGTAATTTAAATGCTAGATTTTAAATGGTAAATTAGAAATAAAATAATTCAACTGGAATCAGTTAGTTGATATAATTCCATGTGACTTGAATTAGGTTATATAATCAAAACCGAAAAACAATGTTATCCTATAATATTTTTAATATATTTATCAAAATATACTTACTTTTAGCTAATTAAATGTAATTTTAAACACAGAATAAAATTATTCACCAATTTTAACTTTTTTTTAAATCGCTAAAAAACCAATAAATTTATTTCGTGATCTGTTCAATATGAAATAATTTGGCCGAACTAACGTAACGGGTTTACATTTTTATACATCAATCGCCGATGACGATAATTTTTTAGTTTCGAAATCAACACTGTTAAAAACTTCTTGTCTTCATACAACACAAAACTCAATCTTTTATGCAACACACATAACAAGATATATATATATATATATATATATATATATATATATATATATATATATATATATATATATATATATATATATATATATATATATATATATATATATATATATATATATATATATATATATATATATATATATATATATATATTGATTGATAGGACTGTAGGACCAAGCGCTAGACAAAATTCCCGGATAACGCCGGGCCTATTCCTACAGCCGCTTACGTAAAACAATAGGTAAGGATACGAAGGTATGTTAGTAAGGAGAGAACGACCCGGTTACAGACACCTGGCAAATTGTTTACTAAACTACTGTTAACTGACAACAACAAGACAATCACAATTCTTATCTACTGATCTGTAATCGCCAATCAGCATTCTCCAGTCCGCATTACCTATCTGCTCTGCTGCATTTTGAATACAATTAATACTAAATTAAAATGAAAATTCTAAAATAAATTTATTAGTTAGTCGCTCAGGAATCTGTAACATCTGTAACGAAAAATTAAATGTCAACGAGACTGCAATAACTCCCCAATCGTGGCCTAGAATCACTAACCAATCAATCCTGCAGTTGAAAAGGAATCCCCGATACAGGCCGAGCTGAAACCGAACAAGAACCTGTTGGAGGAACCAACCTCGATCGATACCTGAACCTCGATCGATACCTGAACTACACGCCAGCTATTCACTCCGCACCACTCAGCACATCTGCAGCTGAAAGGAAGCTTCCAAAACTAAACCCAACTAAGACAAACATAAAAATCAATTCAACCACGGCAACGGCCGAGAATCCCCGCTCACATATAAAACTTCAAACACGAATAAAATCTGTTGCGAACCAGAACTACAACCCCCGCTTACATATGAAACTTAAAGCACGAATAAAATCCACTGGAAACCAGAAGATTCACCATAACATCATGAAGTACTCAGACAAATAGCCGTCAAACATCAACCGAACCAAGTCCACACCTCCAATCCAGATCAATGTCCCGCTATACAGGTAAACGTCCCGCTACAGAAAATATCCCGAACACACCCACAATTCAAACGCCCACAACTGAACCACTCGTGCCAAAATCCATCCACCACCAACAAATATATACCTGCTCCTAATCGGAACCCACTCCAAAATATGTCAATCCACTCCACCCTAAAGTGCCTCCGCTCCACACCCCCCACATACAAGTCACCTCCCTGGTCGTATAAAAACTGTCCCTTCGACCATTAATCTATACATGGCACTGCATTAAAATCCTAATTGTATTACAGACAATGCCAAAAACTAAATTTAAATTCTCAAACAATGATTAAATATGTATAAGAACATTACAAGCAAGCAAACCCATCAAATAGCAAAACCAAAAACCAGTAAAAATATGTAAGGCACTGTATGCATTTATATACTATATTATATGTACACAAATATAAACAAGATCAAACCTGTATACATTGCCCGTATACGCATTGCAATATTATTGATCTATACTTGATTTATATATAAGCAAAATACATATATAAAACAAAAGGGAAGGGAAATACATAGTCAAATATTTAGAATTTTATTTAACTAATGCAACTAAGAAAACAAAAACAAAATAACGTGCTATATAAAATTTAACAAAAATGTATATGCAATCGTTTTCAAGGACATCAAAATTTAGACTATTGAATGTGAATTTGTGTTTTCCAAACTGATGTATATACAAAAAGACACAAATACACATACAGTTTGAACGTGTTAAAATTCAAAACTCTCCAAAAATCCCCTCCACTGTATGCCTTGATATATACATTATGATACGCAAAACAAAATACAAAAATCACTGAGAGGAAAGGGAAATATACAAAACCGACTGTAGTGTGTGTGTGTTTCACACAAGCCAAACTTTATGCATACATATGCTGTAGAAGCATATCAACCTTTAGGGGTATTAGTGAATATTCTTCTATTCGTATACGATTGCGAATACAGTATAAAAATAATAAACAAACGCACACCACCTAAGTATTATTGAGTAAAAATGTACAAAAAATGTAAAATAAAAACGAATGAGCGTGTCTTACTCTCTATGTCAAACTCAACGATCATTTAACAAACTATATCGACTTCAAAACTTAAGTTAAATTATCGCGGAAATTATGATTTAATTGCAAGATCGATTTCCAGAAGAGTTTAAAATATTCAAATTTTAAACAGGACATTATCTTTTATTACATTTAACCATTCATACCGTGACGTATATGAAAAATCTACACAAACTTTTTCACGCAATAATACAAAAATCTACACAAACTTTTTCACGCAATGATACACTAAAGACATGAGAATTTAAACGCGAAAAACATATTTTAATAAAATCTAATGTAAATAGATAAAAGTTTTATTAAACCATTTATGAATTTAGAATCAAAATACATTCCTATGCAACTCATATATACTTTATTTATGTTTGAAAAACCTAACCACAAACCTATCCTACTTGAATTTACACAAAACAAACAAGATTCACTCGATATTATCCACAATATTATACTATTGTGTATACTATCCACAATATTATTACATTTATTGACACAACAATCAATCTACATTTATTATAAAATCAAATAAAATTATTTTGCATAAATGAAGCTGTCATCGCATATATGTTATTTTCAAAATTACCATTATCATTTGACAATTGTTTATCAGTTTAGTGAGATGTAAATGAGAATAAAAGTACTCAACCTTTTGTGGTGTGCGTCTGTTTTTCTAAATAGACTTTAAGAAGTGTTACTGAGAAACGTCAAATTTTTAGTTTTTTTTATATGGACTTTTTCGTTTACCAACACACTCAAAGGTTGATATTTTCGTTTGATTATGCTCGTGTAAAAAAAAGAAGCAGGCTTGTGTGAAACACACACACTACAGTCGGTTTTGGAAATATATGAAGATCGAATTATGGAATTGGGACGTCAGAAGAAACAAAACAAAAAAACACACGTGTAGCATATCGTTTGCAACGGAAAATTGTGTGTGTCTTATATTGCAATTGATGTATATATAACTATATACCAATGACCATTACTGGCAATGAATACACGATGCATACTGACACACACAAATACGATATATGTACATCCACCATAATATATAAACACTTAAACCTAAATATATAATGGAATATATAATATAATATAATTTAATATTAAATATAATAAAATATAATATAATATAATAACGATACTCATCTGAGATTCCAAAAATTAAGCCAAAAAACACACACACACACACAAACGAATTTATTTTATTTAATTAAACACCGAGTGGAAAAAACCACGTCCACTCAGTGTGATGACTACCACTGAACTCCTATAAATAAATAAATAAATATATATATATATATATATATATATATATATATATATATATATATATATATATATATATATATGTATATATATATAAATGTATATATATATATATATATATATATATATATATATATATATATATATATATATATGTATGTATATATATATATATGTATATATATATATATATATATATATATATATATATATATATATATATATATATATATATATATATTTATCTTTATATATATATATATATATATATATATATATATATATATATATATATATATATATATATAAATAATATATTAATAACAATAGCAATAAAACAATTACTAACTCATAGATAATAGAATATAAGAACATAGTTTAAGAAAAATGTAACTAGTATAAAGTGAACTGATGATGATTAAATATCGAAATCGATCTTCACCAAATAAAATCTACAAAAAATCGTTACTATAAGGAAGTTTATACAAAAATAAACATTGTGTTTTTTATATGTCAAATATATTATAAAAATGACTTAGTGCCATCTATATTGTAACATTTTAAGTGTAAGTTTTTTTTAGCAATTCATACGTCATCGATCTCGTATTGTATAATTTTATACAGCGTTTATAACCAATTATCACACATACATGTTTAAAAATTGAATAAATCAAAACGTTTTTATTTTTATTATAACTAAAAAAATAATGCGGATTTATATTTGATTTCTATATATGTTATATGAAAATGTTTGATTTAAATATTGATATAAAAATAATTTTTGTTTTCAGTTTTTTTCATTCATTAAATTTGAGTCAAAAAACTTCAATTTTACGTTAGTTCTTATGGAAAGTATCAAAATCTATACCCCTTAAAAAAGCTCGATAAATTTAAAGGGTCTCTGTGTTCTGCTTGTATTATTTAGGATGGTTTGAATAAACCGATTCTTCAATCCACAATTTACGGACGACAAAGCTTTTAAAAAAAATAAAAGAGGACATTATGAAGAATTATCTTTCAGAAAAAAACAGATAGCAATAGTAAAATAGTTGGACAATAAACCGGTACACGTTGCTTCTAATTTCGTTGGAGTTGGATCACCATTAACCTGTACACGTTGGGATAAAAAAAAGAAACATGTGGAAGCACCGCAACCTGAAGTGATCAAGAAATATAACGAGTCGATCTACTTGACCAACTAATTGGATATTACCGAATATTTATTAAGTCAAAGAAATGGCCGTTGCGCATTTCAACCCTTTTTCTAAATTTTGATTCTTCTCCTATTTGGATTGAGTACAAAACCAATGCCCCCAAAAGAGGGGTTCCCACTAATAAAATAAAATCATTAATAGAATTTCAATTAAGCTTAGCTAAATCTCGAATGACGATTAGTAATCAGTCATGTGTTTGAGGTGGATACTGTGGCTTATTTTGATTGATTCCATCGATATATGTCACAGATTTCCTTTGTACTAATCAAGGGTTGGGTAATAATAAGAATTTTTATCGTGGTTCATGCATTTCAAAATATGGATAAACAGAATTCGGTACATTACTTGTTTTTGGAAAGCTTGAACTGGTTTGGTTAGGTATCTGTTATCTATTCTCGGTATTTGGAGATGTATCCGATGATTCTTCATCGGATCGCTCTTGTTCGTTATTGACTTGAACAACGCAATTTTCAACATCGCAATAAAATGGAAACGATAAATGACCAGTCCACCTACCTCAGCCTATAATACCCACATTCCAGATCATCCATCCTCTGATTTTATTAATTATTATCTGGCTGGTCATCTTGTGGTGCTTTGTCATACTTTTATATTACGGTTGGAGACTTTTTTCATGATATTTAAAAAATAAAATAAGTCTACAAACACAACCCTGTGGAATAAATTATAAAGGGGAAATAATGAATTTTAAGGAGAAATGAATATTTTAGAGTGATAAATTGACGTTTCGCATAACCCCGCAATTTATTATATCATTTTTTATATGAAGTAGTTGAATAGGTAGTGAGAATTTTTTTTTAGTAGGAAAAGTATTTGAATTCAACTTAATGAATGATATTGGAAACCATTTTAACATAACATATGACTAACAGTGTAAAATGTTGTCAAGTAAAAGCGAGATAGTCTTTTTTACTCGTTTTAATATACGACTTGAAGTTGTTCATTAATGATTGATCTGCAGTTAGCTACGACGATTTCATTATATCATAGTTTTTATCACTAAATGTGATAAAGCACCACAAAATGACCACCCTGGAAATAATTTACAGAAGAACAAAAATTTTATGACGTCAGATTTCAACACTACGGATTTACGTTATTTTAATGTAACGAGCATAAAAAAATTTAACTTATCGTAAAACGATTTAATAAAAATGAAAATTATTAAACAAAAAATTACTATATAACTACAAATTTATAACTTAAGATTATTTAATTTATTATATACTTTATTATTAATGCACTTTTTTTTAAATGAATATTTACATGGCACTTAATCTATTTGCTAATTCTACCGTTGAATTCAACTTTAAACCATATCATTTAATTTATCATTTTTATTTCATTCAATTTAATATATATTCCCGAAATAATTTAATTTCGCTCTATGAAATCTCACACCAGACTGACCTTTTCGTTTCCGTTTTTTTAATCGACCAATCCGAAAAACAAAATTATGGTTCTTAATACCCTTAACAACTTAATACCATAAACAACAAGCAGTGTTGCATTTAACGCGATGGCTGTCATGGTTTTATCTTTTGCAAATAATCATAAAATCCATAAGTATAACAAATTGTCATAGTACTTCGGTACAAGTTCAAAATCATGCGGCTCGGGCTGTGTAATGCAGCTCAATCAATGTGCCGCTTGATGCACAAAGTGATACCTCACGAGTTACATGACCGAATATTTGTTTATTTAGACCATTTACTCATTATCAGTGGTACATTGAAGGAGCACTTTCAGCTGTTAGATATGGTCTTGGACTTTTTACGGACTGCAGGACTGACACTAAAGTATGTTCGTCATGCAAGAAATTAAATACTTAGGATATCTAGGAGGAGAAAACTGTTTGAAACCAGACCCATCTAAGATCGACGCTATAATCAATCTATCTACACCAATTAATGTCAAGCCAACCCGTCGATTACTTGGAATGGCCGGCTGGTATAGAAGGTTTATTTTAAACTATTTGAAAAAGGGAAAATTTGAAAGTGGACTGAAGAGGCTCAAATTGCATTTGAAACTTTTAAGAAATTACTCACCTGTGCTCTTGTTTTAGTGAATCCAAAATACGACCATTTTACATTAGATGTGATGCCAGCACGGAGGAAGTTGGAGTAGTTTTGTTCCAAACGGATTTAGAGGGTAATGAAAGGCCGATATCTTTTATGTCTAAAAAACTGAACCGATCTCAGAAAAATTATAACGTTACCGAGTTGGAGTGTTTAGCAGCAATATTGGTGACAAAAAAATTTCGAGCATACATAAAAGGGTATGAATTCACGTTAATAACCGACCACGACAGTCTTAAATGGTTGATGGCTCAAAAAGATTTGAGTGGACGACTAGCTCGTTAGAGTCGTAAACTCCAGGGTTTTACCTATAAAATGAAAAGACAACATTGTAGCCGACACTCTCTTGGGTATATTACGATTCACTACAAGAATTTAAGGCAATTATTAGTCGATTTAAACACACATAAAATTAACATAACTACCGAAGATGTCAATGAACCAAAGTATGTATTATTACGGAGCAAAATAAATGACAACCCATCTAAATTTTACTCAGAGTAGAAAACGATTTCATCTACATCAGATTAGAATCAAGAAGTTTCGATGACTTATCAGATTTATCGGAGTGGAAGTGTTGGATTCCGGAAGACTTACGAGAACTATTTATAAGTGAGGAGCACGACGATCCTTTACCCTCGCATAGCGGAATTATCAAAACGCTAGAGGAAATACGAAGACATTACTTTTGGCCTGCAATGGCAGAACAAGTGCAACAGTACATATCACAATGTAGTGTTTGCAAAGCTAGAAAAGATCGAAATAAAACCACTCGTTCACCTATGACATTGTAAACTTTATGACATTGAGAGGTCTTGTCAACGAGTATACATCGATTTATTAGGTCCTTATCTACGTTCTACTCAAGACGAGACCGTGATTCTTATCGTAATGGATCACCGTACACAAAAAAAAGGAGTATCTGAGAGGCGATATGTTTTGTGTATTTGGGGTACCTGAAGTAATACACTGAGACAACGGTAGCCAATTTAAAAGTATGGAATATAGAAATCTACTGAACGAATTTGGTGTCAAAAACCGCGATTTACTCACCTCAATCAATTGTATCCGGGAGAGTCAACCGATCCATTACATGTGGGATCGCGCATACATATAAGATTAACATACAAAATGGTACAAACATCTAATTGAAATTGCTGCAGCACTAAGAAAAATTCACCACATTTCTTATTATTTGGATATCACAAGGTTAATCACGTCGGAGATTATAGGTTACTAGGGCAGATTGGAAAGCTTTCCGAGCAGAAAATTCTTTTACCGTTGCCAGGCAGACTCTTTATACATGACAACGCACGAAATAATAATAAAGCAGCTTACGAAAAGGTGCACTGCGCTATTACTTCCGTACGCGGCATAAAGAATATCAAATCGGTCAACATATTTATTTTAGAACCCATCCAGAATTTGCACTTCAATTTGCGAGTGGAATAATTCATAAAAGATTAGGCTCTGTAAACTATGATATTAAAGACAGCTCAGGAAAAGTTATAGGCGTTTTCCATTGCAAAGATCTCCGATCATAATAAACTATATATGTAAATAACATATTATAATGTTTCGGGATGTTCCGGCCCTGTGGTTGGGGGCATTCGTGTTTCGTAAATATTACGAACGAAACACGAGACCCATAGAATACTACCACAGTATCCAGACCTTGTCGTAGGAGGCGAATAAATCTGGTTGGACGACCCTCATCCGTAAAACAAGTGGCAATGTTAAAAATGTCAACAAAAATAAAAAAATCGGATACCGCCAAAACAACAAAAAAAAACCCCCGCTTAAGTACCCGGAAACGAGATTAAGGATCGGCACGTGGAACGTGCAGTCATTAAGAAAACCTGGCACGTTGGACGGCCTTATCACATGCATGAAAAGTATTGGTTGGAACTCGTAGCTCTCCAAGAAACTCGATGGCCTAAAAGTGGAGACCATGTGTCCCAAGGCTATACGTTGCTACACAGTGGAGAAGACCTCCGAAATCTTGGGGTTGGATTTTTTACTGGACCACAGGTAAAAAAGACTGCCTTAGACTTACAAGCAGTCGATAATCGACTGTCGAATCCCAATATAAAGACTCATTTTACAATAATCTGGATAATGTGATGGGGTCTATACCGGAGCACGATTTTAAATTGGTGATTGGTGACTTAAATGCTAGAGCTGGCAGAAATCAGACCGACTTATGTAACAATATAGGTCCATACTCCCGACACGAAACGCATTATGCAATCCAATTACTAATCTGATGATGTGAACAGTGTCTGGGAAGTATTGAAAACCTCGGTTGTCGATGCTGACCAGCACACTCTCGGTATAGTGAAAACTAATCCCAAAAATGATTGGTTTGATGAGGAGTGTCGTCTTGCTGTTGAGCAACGAAATATAGCCAATAATGAAGCGCAGACTCGGATTACAATCCCAAGGAAAACTAAAGCAGTTCTTGCTAGGAGGACGGCTAAACGAATTTGTAGACTGAAGAAGCGAGAACGGTGGAAGGCTAAGGTCTTAAGAGTACAACAACTCAGCAATGAGCACAATTCGCGTGGTAAACCCCGAATTGCACCATACCTTAAGATCTCGGTCAACTGCCATTCGGGACCAGGATGGCAACCTCTGTGTTAACGTCGATGCGGTACTCGATACATGGTGTGAACATTTTTCTGATTTACTTAATATTCCACATGTATCACAAGCTGTGTTTGAATACCCTCAAATACAGGCGGCAGAGACTAAAGAAAAATCGTTCACCAGGAGTTGATTGCATTAATTCAGAGCTCTTGATATTCGGAGGGCTAACTTTGTAGAACTGTCTTTTCGACCTTATTCGATTGGTATGGCGAAATGAAGTTATGCCCGAAGAATGGAAAGTGGCCGTGTTATGCCCAATTTTCAAGAAAGGTGATCGCTTGAAGTGCGAGAATTATCGCGGTATAGCTCTCCTTTGCACAGCATTAAGTTACTGTCATACATCATCTTGGGAAGAATTACTCCTCTAGCGGAGGAAACTGTCGGTGACTGCCAAGGAGGATTCCGTCCAAGCCGGTCAGTCACTGATCAAGTTTTTACGCTGCGGATGATTCGTTCCAAGTATTACGAAACATCTCGCGATGAACACCAGGTATTCCTAGATTTCAAGCAAGCCTATGACTCGATCAATCGAAAGAGACTGTAACGATTAGTCGCTGCTTCTCAATCGTTCCAAGACGGAAATGTTTGGCATCCCTGTCGAATATGAAAAATAGTAACTATGACGTCATTAGTAACACGCACCGTAAATTAAAGCGCGGGAAAAATCGAGGTAGGGGAAAGAAATCGGTCATTCCGTTGAATACTTTTGATGGGCGAAATTGGATGGTATTTTGGGAGGGGGGAAATTAGTAAACATTCGATGGACAGTGGTTTTTATTTGACAGTTAAGTCTGGTATATAGACGAAGACAGTCAGAAAAAAAAAGTTAACTAAAAGATGTCGCTTAAATTTTGTCGGTGAAATTAGAAAAATGTGGCTAATCAACTAGTATCGTGTATTATAATATTTAGATTCTAGATTACAATAAAAATGTAAAAAAAAGTGAATAAAATTTTAAAATTCATATAAAACATAAATGGACGATAATTTAATAATCTACATAATACTAATAATAATAATAATAAGACCTGAGAACAAAAACAATATCTTAAAATTACATAAAAATATTACATGTAACAGGCATGCATAAAGCTAAAGTGGAAAAATATTCCTGTGAATAAAAAAATATTACTTTAAGTTTAAAACGTGAACTGTGGTCACCTTACTGTTGTTATAGACTAACAATTTCATGAATGAAATTATAATATGACGTGTATTACAATGTAATTTAAGTGACCAAATGTAATGAATGTTTAAAATATATCACGCATAATAATTAATATGTTTAATGTGCACATAACATAATATCTACATTAATAAATCATTAATCTCGGTACTGCAAACGGTACATCATGCAACAACCAGGATAACGGTCGCGACCACGCAAGTTTTTCTCATACGATTATTTTATGTTATTAAGTTTATATAAATTTTAGTTAAGGCTTAGTATAAGCAACATTTCTTGTTGAAAAAAATTCCTTTGATTCTATTTCTTTTGGTGGTGGGTTTTTTTTTCTCCATATATCTAACATTAATATATAAACATCTTTAGTATACCTAGTTAGGATTGAATAATCACATGTTTCTCTATTGTAACTTTTTTTTTGGTTTGATAACGTTAATAATGTTACCGTTAAATTTTAACTTTATTATTTCATGCTCTTAAATTTATTTTTCTGGCTTATCGTCTTCAGTTTGTTCGATCTATTGTTGCATTTCAGCATGAGTGGCTGAAAGCCTTTATTTAAGGATGAGACCCGGGTAAGTTAGGTAAGTGTATTTCGTGGAAGCCCTTCCCCTTCCTTTTTTCCATGTTGCCCTTTCCTTCTCCTGCGGTCTAGCACGCCTTACTTATGCTTTGGGAAACCCCACGCCATTACCCTGAGCCTTAGCCGGCCAAAGATGACCGCCCCGAAGCCTCTGAGTAAGAAAAATTTCTGTTAACAAGAAAGGGTTACCTCCCTCTTGTTACAGTGGCGCCCAAGCCTTACGGTTAACTTAAATTTTTTCATGTGTTGTATTTAAATTTATTCCTTTAAGTTTCGGTATCACTAACTTCGGTTTTTTTTTCATTTTTTTTTTAAATTTAAAGTACGTCATATGCGCAACTGTTATCTTATTTTTTTTTCAATTGAATTAGTAGTTTGGTTTCATAAGATGGCTTCAAATTTTAATTTTACAATTTCATCATACCTTTCTTTTTTGCTTTCCATTAATTCATTTATATTACGTTATATTGTTTGACTTTACTATATAGTCGCATTGATTCTTGTAATTAACTATTGACTTCAAATGTTAGTATTACTCTATAGTATTATTAAATAATACAGAAATTTTTGTTATAGTGCGGTGTCGCATCGACTTCCACTAAAGTTTAGTGTTGACTTCGGTGTTGGTCAGCAACCCAAACCATAAATCTCTATATGTTTCATAGTTTCATAACTAATGCATCCAATTCAAAAGTACATTGAATTGTGGAGTCATTTAGTTTAACATGGTTCTTTCCATTTTTGTTATGTTTACTTCCTTTGTTCCTTTCCTTTTCCTTCCCGGGGCAAATCGAAATATACCTACTCAATATTATGTTGGTCTCATTCTTATTATCAAATAATATTATAATTTTTTTGTGGTTCAATTTAATATAAATTGGACAAATTCAATCAATATAAACCTTCAAAAAAAAACATCGTGTAACCAAAAAAAACATCGTTTCTTACCAGAACTTATTATTTTTTTTCTCAACGTTTAATTTCTGAGTTATAATGGTTTTCCATTTTTTTTTATATTTGTGTTTTATATCTTTTGTCACTAATGTAATTTATTAAAACAAATTGTTTTTTTAAATTTTATTTGATAATTAAATTTTCCTTTTAGTGACAATATATTTATTTTTATGTTTTTTATGTAGATCGATTTCGACTTGCGTCTTCTTCAAATACTTTATAATTATGCATAATTATAAAGTATTTGAAGAAGACGCAAGTCGAAATCGATCTACATAAAAAACATAAAAATAAATATATTGTCACTAAAAGGAAAATTTAATTATCAAATAAAGTTTAATTTCTTTCGAATATTTGCTAATTTATCTTAACCAACTAAAATCCTAGGGAAAACGTTTCTTTTCCGTATCTTGAATTTCTATACATAAGTTTTTTTTATTAGTTTCGTATAAGAGTGTTACTTATTATTACAATCATCATTCATTATTATTTTCTATTCACTGTGACGATACAATTATTCACCCATGATGTCTTCTACCGAATTACGATTCGAGTTGCTAGCGGCTGATGAGTTGCAAATCGAACTAGAAATTAGAAATATTGAGAGTCCCAAAATTCTAAACTAGCAGTTGGAGCTGGAGGCTGATGACGCTACACTTGTCCCACAACAACCTCATCGACAGGCTCTTATTGCTCCTCACAATGAAGTGACTGTATGCACATTTAAATTACAAAATTTGCAGTTGCGGCTGCTAAATTGTATTCAGAACCCAAATTTTAATCAAATTGACTTTGACGCTATTGCTAGTAAAATTCTGCACATTAATGTTCGTGTAGCTCGAATATCAATTTTACAACCTGTTTATAAGGCGGCAATTAAACTTCAACAGTTTTGTGATAATCTATTGCAAATTATCAACAAGTTTAAAAATGATAATCCGCAAATAAATGAGTCCGTGGCAGAACTAAGCGTGGTTCAGTTAGATGCTTCTGAACTTCTCGAATTAATATTAAACGCTCCTCAACCGAATAGGGATGAACCAGTTCCAGAACAATCATCTACTCCAACAGATCCAAATATTAATTTAATACAACAACAGTCTATCACACTACCTGCCTCAATAGAGCAACCATCGGTTAGATTCGCCTCAACCAATTTAAACGATGTAAATAATCATGACAGAACTCAGCGCCAACAATATATCTCACATATACCGACCAATATACCAAATATGTATCAACAATTACCGTATACACCGTCCGCACCTAACCGAGACAATATTCCATTAATGCCGTCTACCTATTCGATACACAATCCAATATTATCTTACAATTATCAACCAGTGCAAAACTCGGAATTTTCTGTTACTCCTGGAGCAACTAGGCATCCACCACCTCTGGTCAATCATGTTCCTGCCGTGGATCGTAATATTCAATACGGAGTACCTCCTTCGAGGGCTCACTCCACACCCGTACATAAGTGGAGAATCACATATGATGGTTCTTTAGAGGGTACTGCGGATCTTCTTTTACCGAGTAGAACATTTGGCTTACACTAATGGTATCTCTTTGACGCAATTAGTTAACGACGTGGCATTTTTATTCACAGGTATAGCCAATGAGCATTATTGGTTAACTTTACGCCGAAATCCAAACTGTGATTGAAATACTCTACGCAGTGCATTCATTCATCGATTCCAAGACCGAAGAACGGATGTCGATATATTAAGATATGTAGATGACCGTAAACAAAAACTCAAAGAGTCATTTACAAACTTTTATTATGACGTATTAACACTTGGACTTCCCCTGAAAGAACCATTAAAAGATAGTCAGTTATTAGAACTTTTAAAAAAGAATATGCGGCATGGACTGCGCATTCATTTGTCCGGTCGCATTATTGATACGATTCCCGATTTAGTAAGCACATGCATTGCCACGGAAGATGCATGGAACAGTGTAGGTTATTATCCAGAAGCTACTTACTCGTACAAACCACCGTTTAATCCCAGGATACATGAAATATCTAAGGATATACATAACCATCCCGACAGTCATACTGTACCGAATGATTTATTTCCTCAAGTTGCCGCCATGTGTTCTAATTCACAACCAAAAGTCGCTCAACCTCCATCCGCTATAAAATGCAGGAATTGTGGTCATCCAGGACACCCATATATGGATTGCGATATACCCAAAACCAGAGATTTCTGTTACGGATGTGGGACACCAGATGTGCTTAAACCACACTGTAATTATTGCTCCCGGTTCGCGGGAAACCGAGCCGCGAGAATGACAGCGTCAGGGGCCAATCATTCTCGACAAGTTCTAAGGAGGCCTCCCACAAATTCGACAGTGCCTCTGAATCCGTCAACATCAAACCCATAACCATACCATCTTTAATACGACCGTCGTTATTTATAACTCCTCAAACCAAAATATCACGAACTTCAAACTATTTTAAATACCGTAGACAAATTTGTTCCCTTTTAACAAAATCTATTGTAAGCTCGGATCAACCTCTTAAAGACAATAGGCCTTATGCTTTAGTTAACATTGCTGGAAAACACATTTCGGGACTATTAGACAGTGGAGCAAATATTAGTGTTCTCGGCAAAGATTCCATTAAGTTCATTAGTGAACATCAATTACCCCTTCATCGTATTCATGCTTCCATACAAACTGCTGGTGGTGCGCCTCAAAACGTCATATGCTACATAAATGTCCAAGTGAGTTATAATGGAAAGACTAAATGGTTGCGATTGTTTATTGTTCCGACGTTGCACCAAAATTTATACCTCGGGTATGACTTTTGGGAATTATTCGGTTTAAGGCCTAACGTTATTGCAGACATTACTTCAGCAAATTTGAATGACACAATCACATCTAATAATCAACATGAACTTACTGATTCCCAACAGCAAAAATTGGAAAGGGTTATTGATTAATTCCCTAGTTTCGAAAAACACGGCCTT
This sequence comes from Tipula lateralis, assembly GCA_963932295.1. Taxonomy (NCBI): domain Eukaryota; kingdom Metazoa; phylum Arthropoda; class Insecta; order Diptera; family Tipulidae; genus Tipula; species Tipula lateralis. The sequence continues at coordinate 77,408,692 of OZ010736.1, read as the reverse complement.
GGTCGAACCAGTCTCCTTCAACACACGATAGACGTAGGAGAAGCTACCCCAGTGAAACAACGGCATTACGCCGTCTCCCCTGCTGTACAGCAAGAGATGTATAAGGAACTAGATCGTATGCTCGACATGGAGGTCATTGAGGAGAGTGCGAGCGCATGGAGTTCTCCAATGGCTATTAAGGAAAGCCAATGGGAAAGCAAGGCTTTGCCTTGATGCCCGAAAATTAAATCTCGTCACAAAAAAGGATGCGTATCCTTTACCTCTTATAGAGGGATTGATCAGTAGATTGGACCGCACTAAATTTATTTCGAGTTTGGATTTAAAGGATGCCTTCTGGCAAATACCTTTGGATCCAAGCTCGAAAGAAAAAACATCCTTTACAATTCCCGGACGCCCTCTATATCAATTCCGTGTTATGCCTTTTGGGCTGTGCAATGCGCCGCAAACCTTGTGTAGGTTAATGCATAAGGTCATCCCTCACCACCTGCATGACCGAGTGTTTGTCTATCTCGACGATTTGCTAATCACAACTTCCGATTTTGACGAACATTTGTCGTTGCTAGCTGACGTTGCCGAAAGGTTAACCAAAGCTGGTTTAACGATAAACGTCGCCAAGAGCAAGTTCCTGTTAAAGCAAATAGACTACCTCGGTTATGTGGTTGGAGAGGGAGGGCTTAGGCCTAACCTATGCAAGGTGGAAGCCATTGAAAAGTTCTCGAGACCTAAAAATGTTCGCCAAATTCGGCGATTTTTGGGAATTACCGGATGGTATCGCCGGTTTATAAATAATTACTCGACGTTATCCGCTCCACTGACGAATCTCTTAAAAAAGCATCAAAAATTTGTTTGGACTAAGGATACACAACAATCTTTTGATTCCTTAAAAGCTGCCTTGACTTCTGCACCAGTATTAGCTGTTCCAAATTACCGGAAACGGTTTTATATACAATGCGATGCCAGCAGTGCCGGCATTGGGGCTGTGCTATTTCAGCGAGACGAGGAGGAGCATGATAGACCAATTGCCTTCATGTCCCACAAATTAAATGCTGCACAACGCAATTACAGCGTTACGGAGCAGGAATGCCTGGCGGCCGTGACGGCTATAAAAAAATTTCGGGCGTACGTAGAGGGATTTCCATTTACAGGCATAACAGACCATGCGAGCCTGACATGGTTAATGTCATTAAAAGATATCTCGGGGCGACTAGCACGATAGAGCCTTCAGCTTCAAGGCTACAACTTCGATATCGAATATCGCAAAGGTTCCCAAAACGCCGTCCCGGATGCTCTTTCACGTATGGACATGGACTCGTTGCAAATAAATTCACTTCTTGAGTCTAACAATATACCTTTCCATGTGGATTTCAACTCATCAGATTTCGAATCAACAGAATATAAAGACCTGATTCGTACTATTCAACAGTCTCCTTACAGAACGAATATGAAAGTCCTGGGAAATCGAGCTTCCATAAATCTTAAGCCTAATGAAACTTCGGATGATGGAAGCGATTTGCTAAATTTGAAACTACTAATTCCGGAATCTTTGAGATCTAATTTAATTATGTCTGCCCACTGGCCACCAACATCCGGTCATTTGGGAATTTATAAGACAACTGAACTTATTAAACGATACTATTTTTGGCCTAGTATTCTGAACGATGTCAGAGCCTTTGTTGGTGCTTGTGCTAGTTGTAAATCAAATAAGGCAGTAAACTATCAATCTCGACCTCCCTTAGGTAGTCTTCCTATGACTTTCCGGCCCTGGCAAAGGATATATCTTGATTATTTAGGACCTTATCCTAGAAGCAAAAGTGGTAACACCTCCATTATCATAGCCGTTGATCATTTTACCAAATTTGTATTAACTAAAGCGGTGCGACAAGCAACTTCGGTTGGGGTTTGCAAGTTCCTAGAAAATCAGATATTTCTGATGTTTGGTGTACCGGAGGTCATAGTTACCGATAATGGGAGACAATTTGAGTCACTCAATCTGAAGGCACTTTGTTCCAAATATGGAGTAAATCATCTTTTCATGGCGAAATATTCACCACAGGGGAACGCGTCTGAGCGAGTTAACAGGACTTTGCTTGCCTCGCTGCGTGCCTACATAAAGTCTGATCAGAGAATTTGGGATGAGAATCTTAACGCTATTACTCATGCCTTGAGAAACTGCGTTCATGAATCTACGTCCTACTCACCACATTTTCTGGTATTTGGTCAGCACCCGATTTCGCACGGTGCCGTTTACCCCCTTCTCCGAGAAGTGTCGCAATTTACCGGAAATTACCTAAACATAACCCAAAAACCTGAATTTCTTTCAAGTATCTATCAGAAAGCACAGGAACATTTATATAAAGCCCGAAGTAAAATAAATACCAACTACAATCCATGCTCGAGGATTCCTTTGCTGACAATTGGTCAAACAATTTACGTCCGAAATTTCACGCAAAGTAAAGCGTTGAATAAGTTTGCTTCAAAATTTGCCCCGAAATATATAAAATGCACAGTCACAAGGCTAGTGGGAAATGTTGCTTGTGAGGTGGCAGATTCAAACGGAAAACCCCTTGGCATATATCATCTCAAAGATGTGAAAGTGTAACATCTGATTTTCTCCAACATTATTATTTTCTTTGGCCCGGCTCTTGAGACTATCAACAGAGGTGAGTCGTCCCCACGATTTGTAACGATTAGTCGCTGCTTCTCAATCGTTCCAAGACGGAAATGTTTGGCATCCCTGTCGAATATGAAAAATAGTAACTATGACGTCATTAGTAACACGCACCGTAAATTAAAGCGCGGGAAAAATCGAGGTAGGGGAAAGAAATCGGTCATTCCGTTGAATACTTTTGATGGGCGAAATTGGATGGTATTTTGGGAGGGGGGAAATTAGCAAACATTCGATGGACAGTGGTTTTTATTTGACAGTTAAGTCTGGTATATAGACGAAGACAGTCAGAAAAAAAAAGTTAACTAAAAGATGTCGCTTAAATTTTGTCGGTGAAATTAGAAAAATGTGGCTAATCAACTAGTATCGTGTATTATAATATTTAGATTCTAGATTACAATAAAAATGTAAAAAAAGTGAATAAAATTTTAAAATTCATATAAAACATAAATGGACGATAATTTAATAATCTACATAATATAATACTAATAAGACCTGTGAACAAAAACAATATCTTAAAATTACATAAAAATATTACATGTAACAGGCATGCATAAAGCTAAAGTGGAAAAATATTCCCGTGAATAAAAAAATATTACTTTAAGTTTAAAACGTGAACTGTGGTCACCTTACTGTTGTTATAGACTAACAATTTCATGAATGAAATTATAATATGACGTGTATTACAATGTAATTTAAGTGACCAAATGTAATGAATGTTTAAAATATATCACGCATAATAATTAATATGTTTAATGTGCACATAACATAATATCTACATTAATAAATCATTAATCTCGGTACTGCAAACGGTACATCATGCAACAACCAGGATAACGGTCGCGACCACGCAAGTTTTTCTCATACGATTATTTTATGTTATTAAGTTTATATAAATTTTAGTTAAGGCTTAGTATAAGCAACGTTTCTTGTTGAAAAAAATTCCTTTGATTCTATTTCTTTTGGTGGTGGGTTTTTTTTTCTCCATATATCTAACATTAATATATAAACATCTTTAGTATATACCTAGTTAGGATTGAATAATCACATGTTTCTCTATTGTAACTTTTTTTTTGGTTTGATAACGTTAATAATAAATTACCGTTAAATTTTAACTTTATTATTTCATGCTCTTAAATTTATTTTTCTGGCTTATCGTCTTCAGTTTGTTCGATCTATTGTTGCATTTCAGCATGAGGGGCTGAAAGCCTTTATTTAAGGATGAGACCCGGGTAAGTTAGGTAAGTGTATTTCGTGGAAGCCCTTCCCCTTCCTTTTTTCCATGTTGCCCTTTCCTTCTCCTGTGGTCTAGCACGTCTTACTTATGCTTTGGGAAACCCCACGCCATTACCCTGAGCCTTAGCCGGCCAAAGATGACCGCCCCGAATCCTCTGAGTAAGAAAAATTTCTGTTAACAAGAAAGAGTTACCTCCCTCTTGTTAAAAGACCTAGATGCGCTTGAATATTTAGGAATACCGAAAAAATATGTACACCTCTGTTAAATGACAGTAACGCAGTCACAATGCTGTGTTAAAGTTGAGAAAAGGCTATCGAGAACTTTTGCAATCAATTCCGGTGTTCGACAAGGAGATGCGCTGTCCTCGATACTCTTTAATCTTATGTTTTTTTTTATTTTTTACGTTTTGTTTTAATTAGGTGCAGGGCGGACTTTTAGACTGACCTACCTCCTTGTAACTATCAGAGCTCCTGCATTCAACGTACGATCCTTCAAGTAAAGGTTGATAGCTTCCTTAAACTTGTGCATTTTATACATAAACGGAAATTGAAAACCAGCCAACGAATTCCACTTCTTAAATGTTAGATAAATAAATTCGCGCTTTCCATCTTCAGTTCGAGGTTTCGGCAGCTTCACCGTAAACCTATGCGCATTAACTGTTCCTCCTGTTACCCGTCCTGGCGTAACTAATGGTGGTATTTTCTCCTTTAATTCTGCAGAACATTTACCATTTATTAATCTATAGAACACGCAGAGTTCTGCAACATCTCTGCGGTGTTCTAGACTGTCTAGATCTTTCGTAAGTCTAGGGTTTCGTATTATTCGGATGGCACGTCGTTGAAAACTATCTAGCAACTGGAGAGTAGTGCCTTATGCTCCACCCCAAACCTGACAGCGATATTATATGCACGGTCTAATAAAGGTTTTATATATCTGGAGAACCTGATGCGATTTAAAAAACCGTCTGCATCTATTAAGGAACCCGAGTTTACGTGAAGCTGATTTGGCTAATGCGATAATGTGTTCATTCCATTTTAAATTGTTGGTAATCTGAACACCAAGCAGACGAATTGAGTCACAACTCACGAGAACGTGTCCTTTTACCACAAAAAAGTATTCGTTGTGACTTCTTTTAAGCGAGAACGTGCATTTTTGTGTTTTTTTCTCGTTAAATTTGACCTGATTTTTAACTCTCCACTCAAATATTGTACTGAAATCGGAATTAAGCGAAGTGACAACTTCCAGCCGTTTACCGTTTAACTCTGAAGAAGTAGGATCGACCTCGAATGAAATAGAAGAGTGCAATGTTGCCTCATCGGCAAAACTGTGGATAGGGTTCACAGTTCTATCTAACAAGTCATTAATAACAAAAACAAAGTTCATGACAAAACTGATCCCTGAGAAACTCCGGCATCTGGGGAGTGTGTCGTTGATAATCTCCCATTTAGCACAACGTTGATCTTTCGGTCTTTGAGAAAGTTTTTTATCCACTTGATGGTCACCGAATCCAAGCCGTATGCCACAAGTTTACAAATGAAATTCTCATGCCATACCTTGTCAAAAGCCTTGGATATATGGCGATTGCAAAGGCTTCTCCGTGTTGCTCAAGGGCGAGATTCCATTTGTTTGTAACATACGTCAAAAGATCGGTTGCCATATTGTTTATCTGAAATTATTTTATTAATCTCAAGATAATGCACCAGTTGTTGGTTAATGCATTTCTCAAAAACTTTAGCAACGGCTGACACAATTGATATTGGCCGGTTGTTTGAAGGGTCAGTTTTATCACAACCACGTTTAAGAACCGGTTGCACCATCGCACTCTTCCAAGCGTTCGGGTATTTACCTTGCTGATAAAAAAGCAGAAAAATTTTAGTCGAACAGGAATTCCGTCAGGTTCGGTGGCCTTATTTATGTCCATTGCCTTCAGATTCTTGACGACAATTTCCTCCGAGATGTAGATAGGATCCATTTTGGAACCACAATACGGAATTGACGGAGGCGTAACTCCATCTGGGACAACTAAGGTCGAATTCGAAGTGAAGACGTTTGCCAGTAAGTCGGCCTGCAAATATTGATCCACCACCAAAGCACCATATGCACATTTCAATGCTGAAATAAATATTTTAGAAATATTATATGATAAAAGTTGCGATCGGAGATTTTCAACTCGAAAGCCTTAGCGGCGTTCTTGTTGTCAGCTCTTTTTGCTTCCTTAGCACAGATTTTTTTACAGTTGTTACGTAATATCGTTGCACTTATATTTCTTGTGAGCAGATTTATTTTGTCTGGTTGCTTTGGTTGCTTCTTTTGAAAAGATTTTAAAATTAGGATTGGGATTGGAAAAGGATGATGGGATATATTAATTCATTCCATGTAGAACGGTTTCGGTGAAATTGGAAACGGCGTCGTCTATTTGATTGTTATAAAAACAATGGCTCTCCCACGGAAAATGTTGAAAAAATTACCGTAACCCATCATTGTCAGCCTCGTTAAAATTCCATAGACGCCTTGGCTGCTGTCTAAATTCTGGTTGTGTTGCGACAGTTTTTTTTACTGTTATCAGGTTGTGGTCGGGGTTTCCAATTCCAGCTTTGACACGCGCTTCCATGGAATGCGGAATTGTTGTAAGACAAAGATCAAGAGTATGACTGCTTAAAGAATTTTGACATTCAAATGTGGAGTCACTAACAATCTGCGTAAGGTCATGCGAAACAGCAAGCCACTCCGTCTGACGCCCAGCACAGTTCGTATTTTGGTGATTCAACCAATCGTTATGGTGGGCATTAAAGTCACCAACCATAATTAATTCGCAGTAGGGATGTTGATTGCGAATGTCATCACATTTGTCTAACAAAACTTCGAAAAAAATTCATGGTTTCTGAATCCGTTTGATTGGGGGATCTATATAAACTAATTAAAAAAAGGATTTTATTTGGGAGGGATATTTTAAGTACAATAGTTTGAGTGGTCTTTGATCAAATTTCGTACTTCTGATGTCGAGCGTACGGTATGTGGTCTTTAATGAATATGCACACTCCACGTTGCAACTCGAATGCTTGTTCGAACTGGTAGCGCTTGAAGTAGAATTCATTATCGTAGATGTTATGAGATACTTTTGTTTCCGTTAGCACTAGTATGTCGGGTCTGCGTGATTCGAGATGTTGATGTGCGCAATTTTTATTAGTCACGAGTCCACGCACATTGGCAAAATGGATGGTAAGGCTATCAATTGTATCTTTACGAGGATTATGTCTCGCCCCGCGATCCGAAGAGGCATTTTTCGGGAATTTTTTATTTTTCATACTCATGGTAAAAAAAAAACATTTTTGTACGCAAAAATGCGAAAAAAACCGTCCCAACAAAAAATAAAAATTGAAATAATTAAAGCAAAAACAACAAAATTGAAATAAATTAACGCGGACGAAATAATAAATAAAACGTAAATAATGAGTAAAATTTATAAAGAAAAAAAATATAAAATAAAAAGTTTTACGGATGTGGGTGAAGTCCAACAATCCAACCATTTAAGTTGCCTCTTACGACAACCAGTGGGTGCTGTGGTGGAATTCTATGCATCCCCCCCCCAACCACAGGGGAAAATGTTGGAATACATCCTTCGTAAAAGTGAAACACCTCAGGACAATATCTTATTCCGACAATCCAATCAACTTCTTGCTGATGATATGTGTATAATTGGATTAAATGGCAACGGAGTGAAAGAGATACTTGATCCACTGGAACAGTTTTCAGCTTCCGCTGGTCCCAAAATCAACGATTCAAAAACTAAATATTTAATTTCTGGTTTTTTAAACCAAGACGCAATTGATTTCAGTAGTGGTAACCACACGTTTGAAGGAGTGATGAGATTCAAGTATCTTGGATCTCTCATCACTCACGATAATAGTGTGGGAGGGGATATCAAGGTCCGCCTTGCCGCTGGCAATCGGGCTTTGTATCCTCCACGTCCATTGCTGAAATCAAAATATCTTGCAAATGCGGATAAGCTGAAACTGTACAGAGTGTTGATCAGACCCATTGTCATGTATGGATGTGAGAGTTGGACCTTGACGGATGAGTACGAAAGGTGGCTTCTAACATTCGAGAGAAGAATCATGCGTGTGATATATGGCCCAAAACGTGACGTCGATGGCACTTTAATGGAATTGAATGCAAATTCCTGATATCGTGCATGAAATCAAAGGACAGAGAGTACGCTGGTTCGGACACGTTCTGCGTGCTGATCCGTACCAAATGATACAGCGAACCATTAAGGGAGAATCACATTTCGGTAGGCGAAGAGTTCGCTGCGGGCGACGATGGCTCCACGGCGTAGAGAGCGATCTGGCATCTGCAAACTGTCTACAAAGGTTTGAAGAGCTGACTCGTGATCGAAACCGTTGGAGTCAGATTGTTGACACGGTACGGGCCAATAATGATCTGTAAAAACTGCAAAAAAAAAATGTTTCGGGGTGAATCTGAAACATTTAACATACGTTTTAATCACCCGTCTAATGATTAATTTTCAATTGAGAATCCAATAATTTTTCTTCAGGGTTGTAAGTAACAGCGTATGATTCCCACAAAGTAGTTCATCGTGATTTGACATCTTCAGCTGGTAGTATTATAGGACTTCACTTCAAATGGAACGGTTGCATGTTCTATCCGCTCGCCAACTCTTAGTATACCATTTTTGTCCAGGATAGGATTGATGTTAATAAGTTTGTGGGTTTTGGGTAAGGGTAAATTACATATCTTTTAATGTTTTTAACTCAGTGTGGAAATTTTTTTCTTGAATATACTTTCTTAAACGTTCTTTAGATTCACTTACATTTTTGAGGTGTTTTTTTCAGGTTTCAATTTGTAATTATTAACATAACGAAGGCAATATGCCAACACTAGTAAAAATTCGAATTTTTTGACACAATCAATTCAATCGGTGATTGATACGTTATTAAGTTACAGGTCACTGTAGCTTGACAATTAGTTGGCCATTCGCATTGTGGTAGGTTTAACCATTCTGGGCCTGTCCACCAAAGACTATGATTAAGTAATTCTGCAGGTAATATGCCCCGCGAGGCGCAATCAGCTTGATTTTCCTTTGTACTAATGAAGTGCCAGTATTTTCTCGGGTAATTTGTTATAATTTGAGATACGCGATTTCCTAGAAACACATCAAAGGAACGCGGTGCTGTTGCTAGCCATGCTAAAACGATTGTCGAATCACTCCTTATATATATACAGATCGTTCCCGATTGTCTAGCGCCAATTGAAAGCTATCCATTAATTTGGTGAGAAGTAAGGCTGCGCATATAGTTTGAGTTTTGGTATCGTTATCTGTTTCTGGACTGGTACGATCCTAGTTTTTGCTGATACAATAGTTACCTTTGTTACACCAATATCGTTAGGACAAACAGCATATACATCGGCAGAATATGCATTTTAGAACGGACCTGAAAATCCGTGTAATGTTATCGCATTGGAGCTTAATTTCAGCCATCTTGGTATGGAAATTGACTCAATTATTTTAAGCTCATCACAAAATTTGCACCAGTCATCTAAAATATCCTTTGGTAGTGGATCATCCCAATCCAAACAACTTGTCCACGTTCGTTGAAACTATATTTTCACATATATAGTTATTGGTGCGAGCCAACCTAGAGGAACGAATAGTTTTGATGAGACGGATAACATACCCCGTTTGGTAAGAGTTGGTGCCTTATTTAATGCAATTCTGTAAGTAAAAAAATAAAAATTTGTGTTCCAAAAAATACCTAGAACCTTCGAATATAGTGAATCCCTATCAGTCGCAATTAGTTTATGTGTATCGGTTGACTGTTCGACGGTAGGTAAACAATTGGAGAGCCACTTGCGAAAATTAAATCCTGATGCCCTCATTATCGATTGAATTTCATGTTTGAGGTTAATGAGTTGTTTAGTTTTATCGGCACCAGTCATCAGATCGTCAACATAAAAATCTCTCCCGATAATTGCAGCTGCATTTGGAAATGTGTGACGGTTATCGTCCGCAATTTGTTTTAACTCACGGATTGACAAAAATGGTGCTGATGCAGTGCCGTACGTGACTGTAAGCAATCGATAATCTCGAATTTGATCACTTGGTGTTTCTTTCCATAAAATTCTTTGGAAGTCAGTATGCTGTGGTTTAACTAGTACCTGCCTGAACATTTTTTCCGAGTCCACTGTCATTACATACTGATACAAGCGGAACCGTAGCAGAATTTGTTGATGGATTTGTGGCCCAATAAGCAGATTTTCATTTTGTGATCGACCTGATTTCTTTTTGGCAGAACCACCAAAAACCACTCGCAATTTGGTAGTAGTGCTGGTCTCCTTATAGACATAATGAAGTGGTAGGTTATAAGACAGATTCCAAGGAAAGTATTTCTGCATCTGGTATGCACTCCATATGACCCAATCTTTGGTATTGTCTCATGAACTCAATATATTTTTTTTAGATCAGCATTTCTAGCTAGTCGGCGTTCTACGGACTGTAGTCGTCTGGTTGCTTGTGATTTGGATTCTCCAAGTGGTACAGCTTCAGGACCAAATGAGAGTACAACAATATATTTGCCCTCATGATTTCTAGAAAAATTATTTATAAAATGGTTTTCACAATAAATTTCTGTGAAAGATTGAGATGCTTTGGTTGTTTTGAAATGGAGAATTTCCCAAGATTTAGTTAAAGCCTCGTCAATATTAATGCTCGTGCAAAATGTTTGTATTTTTGGAGGTTCCATTTTATTCAATGTCTCTGCAATTATTCAGCCTAGAACAATTTGTTGTGCTATTAGGTTGGTTTTCACCCCTTTGACATGGCCTTGTAAAATTAACGACAGATAATGGCCACATCCAATTAACACATCAATATCTCCAGGCTTGCTAAATCTCGGAGCTGCAAGTTCTAAGTGTTTAAATTCTTCCCAAGGTTCTATTTGTATTTTCGGTTGTTGCGATGTAATTGATGGTAGCACGAGACCTTGCACGTTGATTGGTTCGTGGCAGACCCAACTTCTGAACACAAGCTTCTATGATAAAAGAAGCTAAGCTCCCTGAATCCAACAAAGCTCTGCAAGTAAACAACAAATTATTTGCTCCTCGTATGTTTACTAAAGCGGTTAGAAATCCTGTCTTAAATGGTTTTAAATGGTACGATTGTATAATTGACGGAATTACAACTAAATTTGTTGTCGCAATCTTTCCATCTGTAGATGGCGCAGGGTTTTCCTCCACTTTCAGTTGATCTGACATGGTGTTAAGATGAAGCAGTGTGTGATGACGTTTCCGAAGTGTTATTATTTTAGAAGTTGTTAAAGTCAACATAGTGGATGCCAATGATGAAATTATACACTAAAAAATAATTTCAATTTATATAAATTCAAACACAAGCCATCAATCTGACTTGCCAATTGGCAATAACAAAATAAAATGATCAAAAAAGATTTATCTAGTCATGAACAACAAAAAAACTAAAATAGTATCTATTCTTACTACAAAATATACTCGTACATGCTCTAAAGGTGTATATTTATATGGAATGAGTAAACGTAAAAGTGCCAACGTATGATCAAACATTTGAAAACCCTCCTACACTTTATTTTTAGAGATGATGTACGTGATATGAAAATTAAATTTCATTTCGTTGATGAAATATCGTAAAAAAAGTGAAAAAATCGGTAATCGGAAATCGCATATGAACATAAATCAAGCATAATGCATTTAAAAATCTGTCATGTTATGGATAAGAATTTTAGGATAAGAGATTTAAATGTTATGGATAAGGGATGTTGAATATATAATTATTAATATACATACACATATCACCATGAATATTATCTGTAAACAAACATACTTGTATACATAAAAAATTTAGCATAACCATAATTTTGCTCATGCGCATCACTTATTTAATTATTAATGAGTAACATACACCCAGAAATCCTGACCGTGAATAATTTGATACTAATTCCGACAAGCAAATCATGACTTATAGTATGTACAAACATTTAGATTTTATCTAAATGTTAGTGCGTACGAACAATTTCAGTTGACTATTAAAAATTACTATACTAAACGTTTGGACAAATTATGCACTAAAACTGGCAAAAACATTTTTTTTTGTTTTGTTTTTTGGGCTATGCCCAACGGAAAAAAATAATTATAAACGAGATAAAGATATGGTGTTTTTAGTATAGTAAAATCATTTTTATTTAAAAATTTAACGATAAAGCTATTTAAATGTGGTTGCTCAAAAGTCTAAAAAAGATAAAAAAAAATATCAACAAAATTTGTTTGTTTTATATCTATTTCGAAAACTTTTTCAACTGTGATTTTTTTTAAAACTTCTGTTTAAAATTATACAAAAATAATTTTAAATGAATATCTTAATGAATACTTTTTCTTGGTTTTAAACTCCTTTTTCCATGGTTTCATCCATTATTATTTTATTTGCATTTAACAAACAGGTCGAAGCGCATGTCAAAACCTTGTATAGATGTTGAATTTTAACTGAAACTACTTTGATGTACAGCTATATGCCCGATTTGCCTTTACTAGTATACACAATAGTTTAAAATAATTTATTCAAAGTTTACTTTGGCCCTGTCCGATTTCTGTAATAATGAAATAATTTTGACATAAGCGAAATAATTTGCTCTTCCATATTTTGTTGTAAGTTCATTTGCTGTCTGAATTCTGTGATAATATTTACATAATAATTTTCACATTTTAAACTATAAAACTTAGTAAAGCGTGTTTACAAAGCATGGTAAATGTATACTATCCCGTCCATCAACAGTATAGTTCATTCCATCTTGAAATACGATGATGCTGTAATGAGAATGCATCTGAGAGTAACATCACAAACATATATTAGTATTAGTTGTGTTAAAATAATTTCAGAAATGTCAAAATTATAACACGCATTTGCTGTAATAATTTGGTTGCATACATATGTTATTTCGCTTATGTCAAAATTATTTCATTATTACAGAAATCGGACAGGGCCATTGTACTTTTATAATTAATGTTCCTAGTGGTCATATTAAGGAAATACAAGTTAAACAATCTCACTATTAGAATTAAAGAAAATTATTTCGAAAAACTTTCATTTCTACCGCTAAAATTATATTAATATACTGGCGGAATATATTAGATCGATTTGACCGATGAATTGGAAACCAATGGTAATGAATATATCATCCCAATACTAAAATCTAAAAATTACAAATGAGTTTCTAAGCATAGCACGTGTCTGGCTACAACCTCACGGAGTTGAGATGGGAAACAATATATTATTAATCAATATTCTCTTAACAATCGTAATAAAGCTATGTAACGCCGTTTAAACGCATCCATACCATATTCTACCTACCAGCCTTATACTGTTATAATTGCATAATTATAATATAACCAAAAAAAACTTTTATAACCATGAGTAAATTAATAATTGTACAATATAAACAAAGATATTGAATGTTGTACTCTAACCAAATATTCTGGATCGTGAGGTTGTACAGAAACAGTTTAGCACTTATCCGGCTCTTATGATGATTTAGCGGAGTAGCAATATAAATCGGAACTATTCTGGATCATATTATAATGTTACGGTGGAACACAAACATTTAATGAACTCTAATTAACGCATATTAACACCGTATATTCGTATGTTCAATTAACATTGTCTTTATCATACAAAGATACATTATCTTTAACATACACCAAATTGGCTCATTACAATATCCAGATTTATTTAGACGAACAAAAGATATTATATATGTAAATAAGATGAATTTTGGAAAAATAATAACACACAAACTATTATTTCCGAGGCCAGTAACAAAAGTTTAGCTGACCAGAAAAAAACAACAAAACAAATAATTTTCTATGTGTTTATTCTTACTCTTCGTCTTTTTTTATCTGCTCTACATAATCGCCTTTGGTTTAAATCCATTTTTAGCCTGTAAATCCACTTCTAAAAATAGTCTTCAAAAACTAGCTTTTAGTTTAGAATTAATCGCATCAATTATAAAGACCACTCCAATTTGTTTTAATTTTTAGCAATAACCAGAAATCACAAGATGCTTGATCCGGAGAATACTGTGCTGGTAGTATTTCTTCGATAACATAGATCGCAATAAAGAAGCAAAATAGAAATGAAAATATTTACACGTGCAAATAAGGTGCTCTTTAATTTCAACAAATTTAAAACAAAGGATTTTCATTTAAGGAATGCCACTGAATTTGTTTTGATAAAATTTAAACATGTTTTTGTATTTATTAATATGTTATAATTCTCGATGAATGTTTTTTTTTGGAGAAACACAACATAACTTCCCTTGATTAGAAATATTTAACGGATTTTTAAGTAAATCTTAAAATCTTTCTTTATAAGTATAGGTGTATATAACATATAATGCTGTTTTGTGTAATATGGTGTAGAAACTTAATATGTTGTCTGTTTAAGATGACCACAAGGGGTTGCCTTGTGGTCATCTTGAATTTTTAGTCATCTTGAGTTTGTGGTCAACTTGATGATCTCATCTTGGCATTTTCCTTTTAATTATTAGACCTTTAAAACCTTTATTAGACCGTGTATAGAATATTGCTGTCAAGTTTGGGGTGGGGCATATGGCACTGATCTCTAGTTGCTGGATAGAGTTCAGCGGCGTGCCATACAAATAATACGAAACTCCAGACTTACGAAAGATCTAGACAGCCTACAGCACCGCAGAGATGTTGCAGAACTATGCGTGTTTTATAGATTAATAAATGGTAAATGTTCTGCAGAATTAAAGGAGAAAATACCACCATTAGTTACGCCAGGACGGGTAACACGAGGAACGGTCAATGCGCATAGGTTTACGGTGAAGCTGCCGAAACCTCGAACTGAAGGTACAAAGCGCGAATTCATTCATCGAACAACCAGGAAGTGGAATTCGTTATCCGGTTTTCAGTTTCCGTTGGATTATAGAATGCACAAGTTTAAGGCAGCTATCAACCTTTACTTGAAGAACCGCGCGTTGGGTGCAGGAGACAGTTACAAGGAGCTAGGACTGTCTAGAAGTCCGCCCTGCACCCAATTAAAGCTTAATATAAAAAAAAAATTGACTGCAGTTTATGCTTCTTGTTTCATTTTAACATATATGAGCTTAATTTAAATTCCGTAGTTTTTTCCTTTAAACCTGTGTACTAGTTATTTTTGGTACTTTCTGCTTTTCTTTCTTATTAGCATCATTTTGATAAAAAAAATTTATTAAGTGCATCTTTATGATGTCTTTTATTATCAACTCTTTTATTTTTTTTTCTAGAATGGTTTTTTTATTGTGTTTATTTTGTTTCCTTTATTTTTGTGCATTCTTATGATGTCTATTAAAATGTTGGTTATTAATTTTTTAGTGCATCTTTACGATGTCTTTTCTTTTTATCTTTCGTGTGAATTTCATTTTTTTATTTAAAAAGTCTATTGTTATGAACTTGACGTGTCTGTTTTTTACTTTAATTGTTGTATTGCTGTCTGAATCAATTCTTGCAACTATGTATGGGCCTAGCCAAAACGGATCTTACTACGACACTAGGTCGTCTGGTTGTATGTCTATAATAGAATTGTGGTTTTTGTCGTATTGACGTTTAGATATTTGTTTCATTTTAATAAGGTTTTCTGTAGTTTGTTAACGTAGTCGTCATAGTTATATTTTGGCTCTGGGTGTTTTTGAATTGCGCTTGAGGAGTGTAATTTGCCGAGCAGTGTGGGATATATATATGTGGTGTTATATATAAATATAGCGTAGCGACACATTTCGTCCCAATTGTAGCGGTCCATAATTGTAAAATTTCGCGAGAGTGATTGTGAGATTTTTCTAATACTCCATTTGTTTCCGGATGATATGTTGTCGTGGTGATATGTTTGAGTTGTTAAAGTTTGCATATTTCTTTTACTCATGAAATTATAGCCTTGGTCTGTTTGTATTTTTTCTGGAATGCCGTATTTACAATAGTTATATAATGTTCGCATAAAGCTTTTGCGACTGTAATTAAGTTTTGATTTAGGATCGGGATTGCTCCTGAAAATTTTAAAAGATCGTCTGTTAGTAGGTAGTTATTAAATTTTTCGGTTGTGAGAAGTGGTCCTTCTATGTCACATACGCCTGTTTGGAAAGGTTGCTATGAACTTGTTGTGAGCAGTTATGGAGGTTTTCTTTTTGTGACTTTTATTCCTTTTTCATTGGGAACATTCTCTGATGTGTTTGTTTATGTCAAGTAGCATTTTGGGCCAATAATATATTTTTATTCGTTTGTATGTGCGCCATGAACCTGCGTGTCCACCAAATGTGAGGTTATGATTTTCATGTTGTATTTGTTTCCTTTTCCGTTGATCCTTTATTTAGTCAACATTTGAGATAATTTTGGTTATTTAGAACATATAATTGTTTAAATATTACAAATATTTAGTATATCACACTAATAGGCTAATACCACTGATAGACTAGGATTAGCTAAACGCGATTAGTAAAACGCGTTTAGCTAAGCCAACATTAATCCAATGACATTGACAGACCATTGGTTAATCAAATAAAAAAATGAAGTGGTGCCTTGAGTTTATGGTATTAAAACAATGTCATAATGGAAAAATTGAATTGGTTGTCGTTATTGATGCAAGTAAGTTGTACATATTTACTATTTATATAATTTGACATATTTATTTCATAATTTAATATTTATAATTAATAATATACATTTTAAGTTTATTATGTAAAAAAATATGGAACCAGTTAGAAAACGTGCACACAAAGAATGAAGTGACGATGAAACAAAAAAAGTTATCAATTTTTGAAAAGAAAAAAAACTGTGTTTTCAAAAGAATTTCCACCAGCTTAAAATAAATGGATGTAATAAAAAGTGCTGACCAAATAAAACTAAAAATAAAAAATTTAACATCAAAATTTAGGTATGTATTCAAAAACATAAGCTCAAAAATAAATTTTTTATCATTTATCCTATTTATTAATTGACAAATTTTAATTTTTGATTTAGAAATGAGAAGAAGCTCGGCCGAAAAATGTCAGGGGGGTCTTTTAAAAATAATGAAGGAATCATTAAAAATGCACAATATGTGGTCTAATTTCTTAACTAATAATCAAAATAGTAACACAAATACAAGTAATAATAAAGTAAATAGTAATTTAACTAATAATCATAAGGACAATAATAAATTTAAGTTTTAAATACAAATTTTATAATGAACAATTTAGTTAAGGTTAGTTTTAAATGAATGACGGTGAATTATTTAAATTATTATATTAATGAATTAAAATATATATATTTTAAACTAACCTGCGTATAAATATTGAGAAACGGTATTTCTGATCCTATACTACCATCTAAATTGTCATCACCGACTGTGGTCGTGTTGGTTGGTTGATTTTTTGTAAAACTTATTATATGTTCCTCTTCCATGGTATATTTAAGATGTTCGGTTTTATTATTAAGGTAATTGTGCAAAATGCAATAGGCTTTTTAACCAAACATGCATTTTCTGGTAGCATTTCTAAGCCCCTACCAATTTCTCGAAAGCGCGCCTTCAATTGTCCAAAGGCATTTTCTACAACATGCCTTGAACGTGACGGCATATAATTAAAATGTTTTTGATCATGTGGTAAATTATTCCAGGGATAAGGTTTCATTACATATCGGCTCAGTTTAAATGCAGAATCACCCAAGAGCCCTACAGGTATAGAATTGCGACTTTTCATAAATATATGAGTCATTATTTTTTCCAGGGGATCCTACATTGATATATAGTCATATCAGTGCTATCTTGTTGTATCTCCAAAAATAACGATTTTGCGTTAAATATTGATTATTACTAAATAAAATCTGCGCTTTCCGAATATGTATTCAAAATGGTATATGTCCTTTAGTTAATGAGATATATTCAGTAGAAATTTTAGTGTATCGACCAGAAAAACAAACATGTTTTGGTGTACCTGCCAATAATTGTTTGATGTACGCAGTTGAACGAAATACTATGAATCGATACAATGTATATAATATAGGCCAGTTTGTTCAATCTCCTATAAAATAATTCTACATTTTGGTGTAACTCCTAATTTAAAGAAAAACAAATTGAAGTTTGTTTTAGTTTATCTCCACATTACCCAATCAAACGATCAAGATTTTGATCAGGTGACTAAATTATGTATTGATCATTACGCGACAAAGTCTGCTCTTTATAATCGTGTTAGTTTATCTCCACATATTGACCAATGGGAATGCGCGATTTTATCCACGTGACTAAATTATATAAATTATATAAGTGAGAGAATCTAGGTTTACTTCAGTTAAAAAAATTTAGAGGAAAAACAACGTTTAGCTGCAGTTTGAGTTTCATAGAAAAAAAATGACGTGTTCAAACTGATTTTTTTATGTTAAATATGAGTAAAATTTGGAGTGCAGCGAGTTCAGAACCAGAAGAAATTCCAGACGACTTAAAGAATGTAAAATTAATTGTAACTGTGTTTTCAATTGAAATCGAATCAACATAAATAATTAATTTTATTTTCAGACCTGTTATGAATGAAATTTTTGAAAGCGACAATGAAAGCATTGAAAGTCCTTTCGAAAGTAAGAAATCACAACTGAACTGATATATATATATATATATATATATATATATATATATATATATATATATATATATATATATATATATATATAAATATATATATATATATTTATATATCTATATATATATATATATATATATATATATATATATATACATATATATATATATATATATATATATATATATATATATATATATATATATATATATATATATAAATATATATATAAATATATATATATATATATATATATATATATATATATATATATATATATATTTATATATAGATATATATATATATATATATATATATATATATATATATATATATATATATATATATATATATATATATTCGCAGTAGATTCGGTGTTAACATAAGTAGATTTGGTGCTAAACATTTTTCTATTTCAGCCAATTTCTCTCGTTCGGTACAAGTTGCTGGAAGTGTCACAGCTGATTCAACAATGACAGAAGTTTCCATTCCAACTCTATCACGCAAAAGAAAGCGCCAAGTTCTAAAATGGAAGTGAAATATTACCAAGCGCGAACGAAATGATGGAAAAGAATGTATCAATCAGCGTGGTACTCTACATTCAGCAAGAAACATGAAACAAGCATGCGGCGATTAATGTAGCTACAAATGCAATGTTAATTTTAGTGTGGAAGATAGAAAAAGAATTCATGAAGAATTTTGGAGTCGTGGTCCTACATCCAAATTAAATTTTTATTCAAAATTTACACACCAACAAAACATAAATAGGAAGAGAACAATGAAAGACATTTCAAGAAGGGTCGCCACATTTCAATATTTTTTTGAGAAGAACTCATTGCAAATTCAAGTCTGCAAAATTTTATTTTTAAATACCTTAGACATATCACAAAGTCGCATATACTATTAGTATAAAACAAAGTACGATGAAATTGTTGGTATGTCAAGTCCTGTAACACATGGGAAACATATAAAAATGAAAACATCAGACATTCAACTAAGCAGAGTATGAGAACACATCCAGCAATATCCTGTAATGGAATCACATTACTGTCGGGCAAATACGTTGAAAAAATATTTGAGTCCAGGACTTAATTTAACTTAAATGTACAATATGTATAAGATGTATGTTGAAACTCTGGTCAAATTTTAACATATATTCGAAAATTTTCAACGAGGAATTTAATTACGGTTTTCATCATCCGAAAAAGGACCAGTGTGATCGATGTGTCGCATTTAATCTTTTAAAAACTCCAACAGATAACGACGAAAATTGTTTCAAAAGCATCGAATAGCTAATGAACAGGCAAAACAGGAGAGGGATAACGACCGAAACATTGTGGACGACAGCACTGCGGTACTTTGTTACCATCTCCAAAATGTGTTTGCTCTTCCAAAACAAATGTTTCGAGTTTCTTTTATAAAAGAAAATTCAACGTGTTTAATCTGACTGGTCACTGTAATAAAAATAAGGTGACATACTGCGCGATATGGCATGATGCTTTAAGCGGAAGAACTGGAAACCACATAGCATCAGCGCTAGTAAAGATCGTCGAGAGAGCATTAACAGACAATCCTGCGATCACCACATTAGCATTGTCCCAATTGTTGTCCAAAAAATACACTGTTTGTGCATATTGAGCAAACATTTTTGGAATATGGCCACTCTCAAATTCAGGAAATTGATGCAGTCCATAGTTGTATTGAGCGAAACTTAAAAAATTTAGAAATATAAAGTCCTGTTTCGTTATTAAGGCAGCTAAAATCTATATCATCATCCAACGTATTTTTTCAACTTATTCAGCTCAAACCAACTGATTTTCTCAATTATAAGGCGTCCTCCGTATCCATGAATATTCCACGATTTGCAACAATAAAACATTTATTGTATGATTCAAAAAATTGACACAGTTGGGTTATCGGAAAGAAATAACAAACGAATTCTCATATACAAATTTGTTGTTGGCAAAAATCAGGAAAAAAATCAATATGCCGAATTCTACGGCGGAAATACCAAAAAAAAAATAAAAAATTGTCAGTTTGAATATAATATGAAGCAAGAAAAATTAAAAGATTTAAAATCTATGCTAATTTTTATGCCACATGTTGATAAGTCGTTTTATAATACCTTTTTAGGCTTATTATAATATGAGGCGTTTGTCTACGAAGAGTATGGAACTAACATTTTGATAATAATTTTTTTTTGTGATATCATTTTAATGTTTTTAGTGAAGTATTATAGTATTGTATCATTATTTATTTGTTATGTAGAATGAAGCACATTCAAAATATTATATTTTTCACACATAATTAAACTTTTATTTAATTATACCTATACTTTTGAGGAAAATAATCTGTCTTTTAAAATGAATGATATGATTATCTCTTAATTAATTGCACGTTTTATTCTATCTCCAGAAAGTTAGTTCAAACTAGCTTATTACGCTAGTTACGCTTTGTAAAATATATTTTAGTGTAAGTCACTGCATTTTAGTGAATCTCCACAAATTCTGGGACTTACTGGAGATACCCTATAAATGCACTGAAATAAACATACATTTTCCAATTTTACAAATTACAGAAAAGCAAGTTAAGGGAAATTTTAATGTAAATCGATGCTGTAGAATTTTATTTATAAAAATGCATTTCTATTTCAGTGATATATTATATAGGTACAGTCAAAACAAAATTTAATTTCAAATCAGTTTTCCCACCAAGTGGAAAGTATGACCTTTCCACTTGGTGGGAAGGCACCAACATAGCACTGGTATGATGATATGTGAATCGATAACTAAAATAAATATATTAAATAATAACTGCTGTTGTATAATATATTGTATTAGATTGCTTATCTGTAATCAACCGCTGCCAACAATATGATATAACAATATAATCCCTTATAATTGTGATAATCAGTAGCGTCATCTTTAGAAGAGCTGATTTCTATGTGACACCCGTCTTAAGAGAAAATTAACCTTATTAAATATGTAGTTTAAAAATGGTCAACAGATATTGTTTACCAACGCTGTTCAAAGCCATCTACAATTTCTTTTATTGATGCATCGGAAGGTGGATAAAAATAACTAAATGTTTCTTTTTTCAGTTTTGCGCATAATGCTTCCGAAAACTCCAGAACTATTTCGCGGACCGTAGATCTCCTAATTCCAAATAAATTGGCTACAGTTCGGCATTATACTGATGATGCTAAATAATAAATAGATACCACTACGCGTTTGTTCACTGGAATACTTTTTCGAAAACCAGTATCCATCTTTTCCAAACAATTGCTTGCCAGTTCGAAAAACATTTTTCGGTACATTCGAAAATCCTCTTTAAATTTGGTTTCTGGGTACGAAGGTACTTCACACTCCCAAAATAAACTTTCTCTGATCTATAATAAATTAAAATAAATGGTGTGTTATATACAACATTGTTAAATCATTAAAATAAACAGTGAATTATATTTTTACCAAATTCCACATTTTTCTATCAATGGTCTGTTTATTATTTAAGGCAATTAGTAGCGCAGACAACTTTTGGTTTCTCTCAAAATGAAAAAGTCCCATTTCTTGAGGATCTTTCACCAAGATTTCCAAAGTTTTGCCTCTATCCTTCAGTTCTTCAATTTGCTGCATGATTGCTGCGATATGAATTGAATTCATTTTATTTTTATAATTATTGATTTAACTAAACTCAAACTTTTCACTTTTAAAATTAAATTTGTTTTTTCTGTCACTCACGAAAATTTTAATAATATGTCATAAATTTGTTAATTCCAGTTGTATAATTTCAATTATTTCTCACATGTCGTAAGATGGCGCCACTTATACTTTCAATGATATTAAATTTAATTAGTTCACTTAACGTGTTCAGTCATTTAACCCAAAATAAAACCAGATTAGCTAAACTTGATTTGGACACACCATGGATAAACTCAAAAAATGCACTAATCGCGTGTAGCTAAGGCTAGTCTATTAGTGGTATAAAGCAAATTAAACTTAAACTTGGTAAAATTTTATACATTTTATTTTAATTTTAATTTTATACACACACAAGACACACACACACACGAACACACACATATATATATATATATAAAGGGTGTTTTTTAAGAGGTTGCCGATTTTTTTTTTTTGAATAAAACACATATAAAATTATGAAATGACCAAAATTTTTTTTTATTTGGTAGATAATTTTTTGGCATTTAACATTTAAACACAATTTCTGGCATATGGCTACCACGACTATTTTTCACAAATGTCATTCTGGAGGTCCAATTTTCCAGCACTTTTTCAAGCATTTGAGGGCGTATGTCAGCAATGACACGTTGAATATTGGTTTCCAAAGCTTCAATCGATTGAGGTTTATCCACATAAACCAATGACTTCACGTATCCCCACAAAAAGTAATCGAGTGGCGTCAAATCGCACGAACGCGGAGGCCAATTCACCGGACCATTTCTCGAAATAATGTTGTCGTTGAAAGTTTCTTTCAATAAGTCGATTGTTTCACGTGCTGTATGGCAAGTGGCACCATCTTGTTGAAACCACATTTCATCCAAATCCATATCTTCAAGATTTGACAACAAAAACTCATTTAACATGGTTCTGTATCGATTTCCATTCACGGTAACGCGTCGTCCTTCCTCATTTTTAAAGAAATATGGACCGATGATCCCACCAGCCCATAGACCGCACCAAACAGTACATTTATCAGGATGCATTGGTAATTCTTGAACGGCGTGTGGATTATCTTTGCTCCAAATGCGACAATTTTGTTTGTTGACGTATCCATTTAACCAAAAATGCGCCTCATCACTGAAGAGAATTTTACGGTAAAAAAATGGATCTTATATATATATATATATAACGGGTGATTTTTTAAGAGCTTGAGAACTTTTTTTTAAAAAAAAACGCATAAAATTTGCAAAATCTCATCGGTTCTTTATTTGAAACGTTAGATTGGTCCATGACATTTACTTTTTGAAGATAATTTCATTTAAATGTTGACCGCGGCTGCGTCTTAGGTGGTCCATTCGGAAAGTCCAATTTTGGGCAACTTTTTCGAGCATTTCGGCCGGAATAGCCCGAATTTCTTCGGAAATGTTGTCTTCCAAAACTGGAATAGTTGCTGGCTTATTTCTGTAGACTTTAGACTTGACGTAGCCCCACAAAAAATAGTCTAAAGGCGTCAAATCGCATGATCTTGGTGGCCAACTTACCGGGCCATTTCTTGAGATGAATTGTTCTCCGAAGTTTTCCCTCAAAATGGCCATAGAATCGCGAGCTGTGTGGCATGTAGCGCCATCTTGTTGAAACCACATGTCAACTAAGTTCAGTTCTTCCATTTTTGGCAACAAAAAGTTTGTTAGCATCGAACGATAGCGATCGCCATTCACATTGCCACACAGTGCCAAACAGTGCATTTTTCGGGATGCATGGGCAGTTCTTGAACGGCTTTTGGTTGCTCTTCACTCCAAATGCGGCAATTTTGCTTATTTACGTAGCCATTCAACCAGAAATGAGCCTCATCGCTGAACAAAATTTGTCGATAAAAAAGCGGATTTTCTGCCAACTTTTCTAGGGCCCATTCACTGAAAATTCGACGTTGTGGCAGATCGTTCGGCTTCAGTTATGAAATGTCAAAGCATACTGAGCATCTTTCTCTTTGACACCTTGTCTGAAATCCCGCGTGATCTGTCAAATACTAATGCATGAAAATCCTAACCACAAAAAAATCACCCGTTATATATATATATATATACATATATATATATATATATATATATATATATATATATATATATATATATATATATATATATATATATATATATATATATACATATATATATATATATATATATATATATATATATATACATATATATATATATATATATATATATATATATATATATATATATATATATATATATATATTTATATATATATATATATATATATATATATATATATATATATATATATATATATATATATATATATATATATATGTATAAAATTTTACCAAATTTAAGTTATATTTGCCTTAGCCTATTAGTGAGATACACTAAATATTTGTCACATTTAAACAAGTTATTGTTCTAAATAACCAAAAGTATCTCCAGTTTTGACTAAATTTAGGATTAAATCCAATAAAAAATTTTGTTATACTATACGTATCGTTATAGTATAACGATGAATTAACCAAAAGTAAAGTAAATTTTACTTAGACGTTAGTAAAATTTACTTTAATTTTGGTTAATTCATTTTTTTCATTTTGATATTAGATTAGTTTCTTGTTTTTATATTTAAAAAGTAACTATGTAAGTTTGGTTAAAATAAGTAAGCATTTTATTTTAATAATCAAAATTTGGTTATTTAAATAAAAAGTATTTTAACCAAGAGTTTATTTATTTAGTTGATTACGCCATTTGGTTGGTTGAAAACTACTAATTTTTTGGTTAAGTATGTCCGGGTTTTTGGTGTTTTTGACCCAAGTTTTTTCTGAGTGTATAGTAAATTTCTTATAGACTCACTGAAGTCGATTGGTTCATGTTTTAACTTGTCTGTCTTTGCTTCTTGTGGAATAACTTGTAGAATTTTTTCTTTTTGTATAATTTGTTTATTTATTGTTGTTAAAGGGGTTAAGACTGTTACCGTTCTTGATTTTTTGTGCTAAAGTTTAAAAGAAATCTCGACTAGGTAGTGTGTTGATTATAGTGTGTTTTGGATGCAAGTGAAGAGATTTTTTTTATAGAATTTATTATTGCAAAATGTATCGTACTTAGTTTGTGGGAGTTTTTGTATTTATGTCATACTAGTGACGTTTGTTGTTTGTATCTTGCTGATGGCGTTTTGTGGTTTCGTCATGCTGGTGACGTTTTGTGAGTGCGTCAAGCTGGTGACGGCATTTGTTTGAAGTATGCTGATAGCGTTTAGCGAGTTCGCCTGGCTGGTAACGTTTTCCGTTTGAGTCATGCTGATGGCGTTTTGTAAGTTCGTCAGGCTGGTCATGTTTTTTGTTTGAACCATGCTGGTGACGTTTTGTGAGTGTGTCAGGTTGATGACGACTTTTGTTTGAGCTATGCTGGTAGCGTTTTGTGAGTGTGTCATACTGGTGACGGTTTTTATTTGAGCCATCCTAGTGGCGTTTTGTGAGTTCGTCAGGCTTGTGACGTTTTTTGTTTGAGCCATGCTGGTGGCGTTTTGTGAGTGCGTCATGCTGGTCATGTTTTTTGTTTGAGCCATGCTGGTAGCGTTTTGTGAGTGTGTCATGCTGGTTACGACTTTTATTTCAGCTATGCTGGTAGCGTATAATGAGTTCGTCAGGCTGGTGATATTTTTTGTTTGAACCATGCTGGTGGTGTTTTGTGAGTGCGTCAAGCTGGTGACGGCTTTTGTTTGATTGTATATAATTAGTATTTGTTTATTTTGCGTTGATTTGTTAACCGAAAATTTGCAAGGTACGTACTAGGAATTATACCCGCTGGGTGAGCATGGTAATTTTGATACTTGTTTGGTTGTCGTGTCATTTTAATAAGCGGATCCAATTTCAGTATATCTCCTGTTACTGGTGGGATCGATATCTTGCCTTTGTGTTCTAATAGTGTTAATTTTTAAGTTTTTCAGTGGTCCTTCTAATTTTGTGGAAACTTGAGGTTGTAATCTTCCATGGCATCGATTGTAGTTTGTTTCTACTTTCTTCAAAAGTGTGACGACGAGTTGTTTTAAAGAATGAGTAATATTTAACGGGCCATTGTTGAGATTGGTTTTTGTAACGTGGTTGCCTGTAATTATAGAAGTTTGTGTCTGCTAATTTATTATAACTGGTTCGAAAAATGTGTGAAACAATTTAACATACAGAGTTGTCAAAGTGCCTACTCGTTTGTTTATATGTTTAGTTTTAGAATTAGATTTATTGAATGTAAGTGTTTATTCAGTAGCAGTCCGTGGCTTTCGAACGTGGGTGGGCAAAATTTTTTAATACTTTATGAAAAATTAAATGAAAATTACGTGTTATACACAGCTTTATTTTTAAAAAAATTCATTAATCTTTTCATTAAAAAAAAACCTAATATTTATTTAATTATTTTATATATAAAATCTGCACGCCGCTCTTTCATTGCTGCGAATTTGTCAATTACTTTGCCATTAAAATTGTCAATTTGATTTATTAGGCTTCTTTCAATTGACAAAACTGCTAAATCGTTTAATCTTTCTTCCGTAATTGTACTTCTTAAATACGATTTTACACGTTTCAACCTCGAAAAACATCGTTCTGATTCTGCGGTTGACATCGGTGTAGTTATTATAATCATCGAAAGGCGAATAACTTCTTCGAATATTTCTTCTAAATTACTTTCATAAATGGTTTTAACTAGTTCACTTATAGTTTTGACAGACTGGAAAATGATTGTTTGCCGATACACTGCTTGTAGTTCAGTTTTCAAACGTTCTTTATCCAAAAAAGGATGTAATTTGACTGTTGTATTTAGGAGCTGGTAAGGAAAGTTTAAAGCATAATACTTAATTTTTGAGCAATCTAAAACTTGTCTGATTACTAAATACTCTGCGTTTCCAAATCTATCGTTAATATGCCTCCGTATAACATCACAAGCTTCTTTTAAAATTCGTTTTAACTGAATTTCTTTTGTTGCACGCGATTTACTATCTTCGTTAACTTCAGCAACACTGTCAACAATAAACTCAACTTCCTCTCGAATTCTGTCAATAAAATCAGAAAATTGTTTGATGGCGTCATGAACACAAATCGTATCACTCGTTCGTTTTTGCAGGATGTTATATAAAATTTCAACTTGAGGCATAACACGAGAAAAAAAATTTAAAAACGTAATGAACTTCACATCGTTTAGTAATAAAATAAAACCACTCGCTTCGCGAATCGTTCTTACATCTGAAGTTGAGTCATTCTGAATGGCTGACATGCATTCTTTTAACTCTTCCATTTTTTCATACACCACGTTAATTGTCCGGCTCTGGAAATTCCATCTCGTGTTGCTTGGCCGTGGTAACCTTTTGTCGCAGATTTCCAATAACTTATCCATTCTTTTAGGAGATACAGAAGAAAAAGATGGTATCCCAGATAAATTGGCAAAAAAAATACGCAGTTCTGGTATTTGTTTGACGCACACGGCCTGAAGGACTAAATTTAACTGATGAGCATAACAGTGGACAAAATATGCGTAAGGAAAACCCTGTTTTAATATGGTTTGCACTCCACCTTTATTTTCACTCATAACTGCAGCACCGTCGTAAGTTTGAGCAATAAGTTTATCACTGGTAATATTATATTTTTGCAGCACTTGTTTTAAATTGTGAGCCAATCCATTCGCTGAACGATCTTGTATTTCTACAAAAGAAATAAATCTTTCGACCACGTCTCCTGTTTTAATACGATTCTTAGGAACGTATCGAAATATTATTACAAATTGACTTTTGTTTGAGACATCAGTCGTTTCATCAGCTTGAATGGAGATGTAAATAGCATCTTGAATTTCTGCATAAACGAAGTCCGTGTATACGACACTGATACATTTGAGCAAATCATTTTGAATGTGGTTGGAAGTTCCCTTAAAAATGGGAGTAGTTGCATAATATGCTTTTAAAGTAAGATCATTTTTTTTTAAATACCACTCTTTGTTGAACTTCCGATTTGATGATTTTGAGTTAGTATTGACAATGACTACATTGGGCGGTCGGGACCCATATTTTTAATTTTAAGTTTTTCTTCAAAACTTAAATTTGTTAAATTTTTGATGATAAAATCGACCGAATTGAGTTCTTCTACAGACATATTATTGTATGAGGAAAACGATTTACTATGAAATGTAACAAGAAAATTTCATATACAAAACTAACAATATATCAAAGTTTTTTAATGAAAATATGATATTAACTTTTAACTACACAATTAAGTATAAATCAAACTATTTATCTTTAAGATCACAATAAAAACAGTCTAAACAGGGCATTAACAAAAACAATACTGCAGGTTACACACAATATGCGCGTTAAAATTAGAGTCAATCTTGTGAAGCTATAATAAACGATAGTTCTGATTTATTTGATGTGGACGGTAGTCTAGTAAATCTTTAAGGTGAGCACTGCCCACCTTGCCCATTATGACGGACCGCGCCTGTGTTTATTACAATGATATGATTTATATAAATCAATATAGAATAAAATAAAGAATAAAATTAGGATAAAAAGATGTGTAGTTAATTTCAAGAAATTTATTTAGAAATACCAATGCATTTGTTTATGTAAAATATAAAGTAGGTAAGTTCTATTATGTTGTAATAAATGAAATAAGGATGAAAAAATATCTGGTTATGATAAAGTTGATAAAAGTTTGTTGATAATAAAGTTAAAATATGTTTTTGTATTTATTACTATGTTATAATACTCGTAAATTTAAAATTATTGAGGAAGGTGGCGATATGTTTATCAAACAATTTGATATGGTTTATTTCAGATAATTGATTTTTTTGGAGAAACACAACACATAATATTGTAAATTTTTTATTATTTCAACGCGAGCTTAATTTAATCAGGCTGGTTTAATAATTAGTTTTCTTATCATCATATTGATTGAGTAAGCTCAATGAGTTTACATTACTTATAATCATCACAATTGATACTCATATTGTCGCCAAACACGATTACTGCTATGATCGTTTATCCATAGAACATTCGGACGAAGAGTGGTTAAGATTGCACAAATGTGTATCCCGTTCTCCATGGTTTGTTATGACCAACATAAGATATGAGTGGATTAATATTAGTCATGAAACCCGGAAGCAAAATAAAAATAAAAATATTTACACGTGCAAATAAGATACATTTGGGATTTGGCCCCAACACAGCTAGTAACGATTTACATACAGTAATTTTTCAATAATACCACGAGATGCAATATAATAATATGTTACAATCGTAGCTTTTCATTAATGATTAAAACTGATTTTCATTTTTAGGTTCGGGTAAACGAAGAAACTTATAAGGATTTCAGAAGAACAACAACCAATATTGTTAATTCAGAAGATATAATTGAAAGTATTTATTCTTGTATAATATTTATTAATTTTATCGTTAAAATGTGTGTTAAGTCCGTATTTTGTATCTTTTATATTATCAGCACAATACGATTCACAGTTCGAGTACAGTAATTTTTGTGAACTAAGATTTGGGAATTTTTTAAAAATTTTCTTTAAACAACAAAATATTTATAAACTGTTATTATTAATTTTTTATTTAGGCCATAGAGTTACATATACTTCAACCTAGAGTTCCATACACTTCAACCTAGAGTACCAGAATTATTGAATTATCTCCAGAATCATTTACAGAGGAAGCGACATTAACGCAGTATGATGCATAAAGTTGTTCAGTCAACATCTGTTAGGGAAGTGCAGACAGAACTGGTTTAAATGCAGCAAACCATTAACAAAACGCAATTTCAACAAATACAACACTCCATTACAAATTTAGAAAAAAGGCAAAACGCATTAATGAGGAAATTTGTAAAACTTCGGGATAACCATTTCAATATGAAGCATCTCGTTAATTGCGAAAATGCGAAATTCAGGTTGCCATTCTACGATATGGGTGTATTTTTACGTTTTGATACAAACATAATGGAAGATAAGGAATCGTTAAGACAATTATTAGTAATACTAAAAACCGAAAAATATCAAAAAAATAATGTTTTCATATTATTTGCACAGTTATAAATTGATAACAATTATTTTATTGTTTCTACAGTACACCATTAATATTAGTAGTTTTATTTATGATATATTTTGTTTAACCACTAAAATTTAAATTTACATAGGCATGTAAAAAAAAAATTTTCCCGCCAATTTAATTTTTGACATTTAAACAAACATTCATATGCACAATTTTATCATATTGAGTTTCGCCCAGATTCGACTTATTTGTTTGTTTTTTATCTCTACAACCTGTTTCGGGGCTCGAGGCACTTCCAACTCTTTCGCGGTTCGCTTATTTACAGTCAAATCGAGGACGTACGGCTATAGGTCCAATTTACGTAGAACCCATCTGCACATTGCATAGCTCCATGACAGCCTATAATACTGACATCGAAGAAGGGTTGGCCCATGAATTCTGCAATCCGTATGGTGAAAAATCTCCTTACCATCCTGCCCCTATCGGGATTCGATCGTGGTACCTCCCGCTCCAACTACCGCAGCTTTAACCATTGCGCCACCTGGGCGGTCAGATTCGACGTATCGCGACAAATTTCATACGAAATCTTTTTTCTCAGTCGAAAGCAAAACTAAGTCAAAGTCGAAACTTAAAATAAGTTATTAGTTCGATAATGACTAAAAAGTCGAATTTTGTCATACTTGGGTAATTCAATTTTTTTGTCATTCATCTATTCGTAAAAAGATGTCACCACATATTTGGTAGTTACTGTTACGGATACGGGTGACATCTCTGATTGAATAGAAGTACTAAATGCTCGTATTTGGAAACCAGCATGAATGTTTCTGGGTTATAGTAGAATTTTCCATTTATTTATTATTCCGCCTGTATGCTGCGATTCATGCTGATTTCCAATTACGAACATTTATTCTATTCAATCAGAGATGTCACCCGTGTCCGTAACACCACTCTCCGTCCAAGCCGGTTCGTTCTGAACAGGACCCAATTCCCTTCCTCTATGGAGAGCCAACCTTTCCAAATGTACGACCTTTGGTTTTCCTCGAATGCCCTTCTGATTTCGGTAGATTACATCATTGATTTTCGTAATCACCTTGTATAGTCCTTCCCAGCTAGGTTGCAGTTTTGGTGATAAGCATCTCTTCTTTTGTAAGTTGTGAATCTCTTTGGTAATCTTATCCTTTCTACTGGCTGCTATTCTTTATTGAGTTTCACAACTCCCAACGTGTCTATAGTAATCTTATCTTCCTTTACACCACGAATTTTTGTAGAATGTCTCACTATAAATCTTCGAACGATTTGTTCACCGTTCTTTAACTGCAGTTGTAGCTTAAAATCTCCACAGTTTAATGTAGCTGAAATGTTGACCAGCCAAAAAAAAATTTAAAAACTGAAATGCTGACCGGCCAAGAAAATTTGAAAACCAGTCAAGAAACTGTGCTAGACCGGTTGGAAGAACAAGATAATATTCAACGGCATTTTATATCCGAAGTGAGTGAAAAGTTCCGCGAAATGTCCATTTCATTAAATGCCAAAGTGGATACAGTCTAATGTCAAATGAAGCAACAATTTGAAGCGCCTGATGAAAGGATTTTGAAACTTGAAAAAGAGATGATAGACATGAAAAATAATGGCGGTGCTACTCGAATCCTGAAACCAGTCAGCGGAATTAAATTAAAGCCTCCGACATTCGACGGAACAACGTCGTTCAACATTTTTAAATTACAATTTGAAACGGCAGCATTAAGAAATTATTGGTGCAAGGAAGACCTGGTAGCAGCTCTTACAGTACCGTTAAAAGGCGGTGCATCAGATATGTTGCAGATCGTTCCTGAATCCGAATTATGTTTTGGAACGAAAATATGGTGGATCATAAACGAGAGCTATACAGGATAGAGCTCAAACGTCGTTCTCAGAGAATCGGTGAAACACTACAGGAGTTTGCAGCGGACATATAACGATTGGTGCATCTTACCAACTTTAATAAGGCACTCGAATACACAGAAAGAATGCAAATTGATGCGTTTACTGATGGTATTCGTGATGTAGAAACAAGACGAGCGGTAGTGCTAGCATCAAAAACAACATTTGCGGAGACCATCGCTTGTACCTTAACAAACGAAACTGCATATAACATAATCATTACGATTTTGGTTTACTTAAATTAAATATTGTGACATTCATAAAATTATAATTTCAATGTTGACTGGAATACTTGGGCAACAAAAGTACAACTTAGGTAAGTAACATTAAGACTGTAAATTTTCGCTGGTCGTAGTTTAATGGTTAAGGGAGTTTCTCATAACGCAGCGGTCTCGAGTTCGATTCTCGCCTGAAGACAAATTAACATGCCACCGGATGACATAAAATGCGGTTGTGTGTAAAAAAATATTCGTTGGGCTGACCACCTACAATCTGCATTAATCGTTAAAATGGTTCGTAAGGTCTCATTCGAGACGCGGTAAGGGCCGTTTACGTTCTCTAATCTATAGAATATTTTTATTTATTTCAGCTTAATTTTTTTATAATTCAAAGTGTCTACTATAATTGTGTATACTATAATTGATAAAATAATTAAAAATGGTAAGTATATATAAATTAATTGTTTTGGGTGATTTGTTTTTATTCTATTGCAGATGATGGTTGGTGCAGAAATAGTGTTGTGCCTCAGTGATTGAAAAATATATTGAAGAAATGTAATGTGTTTTAATGAAATATATGTATATATTTGTGATGATAAAAATTGTGAGTTGAAGATTTTCATTCGTGTTGAAATCCACCAACGTACTCCCGCACCTTAAGGAATTCCATTACTTAATTGGTAGCTTTACTAATCGATGTCCTGGTCTTTTAATTTCATTCTTGGATGCTTTCAATGTTAGAACTCGTACGTTGCCATCGGTTCCAGGATGAACAGCTGTGACTTTTCCAAGCAGCCATTGACTTGGATATAGATTGTCTTCCTTGATCAGTACAATATCGTTAATCTGTATTTGATTTACTGCATATTTCCATTTAAATCGTTGTTGTAGCGTTGTTATCCTGCTGCCATCTTTTCCAGAAACCTTGGATACGATTAGATATGTTTTGCTATCTTGACAACTATTTTTTGGTGTAACTTCCAGCATTAGTTCCGGGATGGTGGTTAATGATTCGCCGACTAAAAAATATACTGGTGTTATAAATTCTAAGTTAGCTGGATCATCATTTAGTTTGCACAATGGTCTCGAATTCAGTAGTCCGTCGATTTGAATGATTAGCGTTGTCATTTCTTCGAATGTTAGATTTGTGTTAGTGACTCTTTCTAGGTGATACTTAAATGATCGCACCGAAGACTCCCATAAGCCACTAATATGTGGAGCGTGTGGTGGGTTAAACTGGAAGAGAATGCCTTTCTGTAAAAGAAATTCAAAAATTAGTGGGCTACTTGTAAGATACCAACGTATGCCTTTTCTACTGGCGCCGTATTTCGTTTGCTTCTACCTATCATCAAGTATTTGCTTCTTATGATACTAAGTGTCAGTGAGTTGCCAGCATGCATGTTATTCAAATGAACATCGCGAACTATAATTTCACGAACTTTATGGTTTTTTGGTAAGATTACTGGATGTTTCGTTGAATGTGTCGAATTGTTGAACTGCAATGATCTAGTTGGTAATAACGAGGTAATATTTCTTATAATATGAGCCGTGATGGTAAACTGGTTAGTTTGGTCGGTTCTTGATGGAATGGTCATATTGATGGTTCCTATCGTTTTTCCAGCTGATGTTGATGCTAGGCCGTAAACTTATACGATAGAGTAACTAAGTTCTAACCCTAGGCTTTATGCACAGGATTAGATGACAAACGACGTTTGAGAGCCGGAGTCTAATAATGCACGATATAACTGAAGTTGTCCGGGACGTGATTTAATGTATATCATTGCGGTTGGTAGAACCGTGGTTGTGGAGGCATATAATGTGTGTAAAACCTTTTTGTTTATCTGATCTTTTTAAATCTGCTGTATTACTACTGATTGATTGTTCGGTTAATTCAATTTTATTTTCTGAAGGTTGGTCGGCGGGTGATTTCTGCATTAGTATGTGATGACTTGTTGCTTTATTGAGAGAACCAGGTGGACTGTCACTTTTTTCTTGATGTATTAATGTGTGATCTTTTTGCCTTTAAATGAAACAAGAAGATTTAGAAAATTATTTTACGCTAACGTGACCTTTCTTTAAACAATTAAGGCAAGGTTTATGGTTTGATACTGTTTTAAGTCTTGCGTCTAAGTTCATTTTCTTGAATTCATAGCATTTAAACATGGGATGTGATTGTCTGCATACCACACACTCCAGTGTTAGGTGTAGCTGATTTCACTGTCATAAATGATTTTGTGGCGGATCGATTAACCATTCGTTTGCTTATCACATATTTCAAGACCGTCACACCTCTTATTTAAAAAATTAAGAACATTTTCAAATGATGGAAAGTCTACGCCAACGGACTCGTTTGCCCACAGTTGCTTTGTCTCTTCATCAATTTTACCCAAAATGATATGTATGAGCCATGCATGGGTCACGTTTTTCAGCTGAATTTCCTAAGACCCGCAATCCCCACAATACTTCATCTGATTTTTCGCTGATTCGCCGAAACTCACTTCGACTGCATGACTTCTGTTCCATAAACGTTTGAACTAATGTAGAAATAATAGATGTAATTTTGTTATAACGGTTGCATAACTTTCTTCATGCTTCTGTATAATTTGTTTCGGTAACAGAAATGTGCTGTCAATGAAGCCACTTCGTCCTTCAGTAAACCTTTAAGAATTTGTAATTTGTGTACTCCACTATGATTACGGTAGTTGTGTACGGTCGTTTTGAACAAATCATGGAATGATGACCAATAATTATTATATTCGGAAAATTCCTCGATATTAATCTTTGGTAGACGAACTTGCTGTGATTAACTTATGCCTTCATAAAAGGTTTTTGCTGGTCAAAGAATTGTTCAAATGTCGTATTTAAATCTTGGTTGGTGTCACCTTCATCATTTTTACCACGTTGGCCTACTAAAGAATGTTAGTTGATTACTCGCGTGGTGTACAATATACCTCATCAACTTTGGGAGTAATGGACTCATAGTTCGGATTTTTAAATAATTTATCTTCTATCTCATTGAATGTATTATAGCGCGTGAAGTGCTTCCAACTTCGTTTTAATAGTTTCGATGGTGATCTCTTTAGTTATAGCTTCTCCAAACCGAAGAATTTGAACTATTTGACTTTAACATCACTGAATTTGAATTTAACATCACTTATTATTGTTCTTGTTATACAATATATTCACTTCACAAATTCAATTTTTAAGAGTTTTAATTCACTTTTAATTTTATAAACCTTATAAAAATCTTTGGATTAGATCAATGTATAGTTAATATTAGCACGAGTTTCTTTGATTCGTTATAATAAAATGCTTAATGTCTCATAAATAAATCTCGCCTAGAAGACTTGATTTAGCACGGTTTTATTTAATTTTTTCTAAGTAAGCTTATATATAAGCACATTTAATTAAATGAGCGTCTACTTACAGAACCATATTTTTTATCAATAAAAAATTATATATTTGATTTCTGTTTTTAAAGTGTTAAGTACATAAAATGTTGAAGTTAATAATATCTGAAAATCAGTTACCTAAATAAATATACAGTAAAATATATATACAGTAAGATATATATACTCATGCTTATGTCATGTCGATTTTAAAGTTAAAACATATTCCATTATATAAAAGTAAACGCGTGTGGTTAGATTAAAAAAATGTACCGCCCATTTTTTTAATCTAACCGCACGCGCTTACTTTTATTTTGCAGGAAAATGTCCAAAATGTGTATATTGAAATATATTTAGACATAACAAATTATGTTTCTGCACATAACTATGTTACGGACCATCCTAGTGACTGCATGTTTTAATGCGGGTAGTTTCAACGGCTGGGAAGGTTCGTGTCACTAGGTGAATTTGGTAGAACAAATCATACATGCATTTGAAAACACTTGATAAAATAAAAAATAAAAAAATATATATATATATCACATGGGTCACTTCATCACATCACCAATAAAAAAAATCAATCTATTTCATTTCATTTCATTTAATTAAAATTAAGAGAATATATATCTCAATAATCAAGTATAAACAGTACATTAATAGTAATACTTAATCCAAAAACATATACTTTATTGTATATAAATAAAAAAAAAACGAAACTATAATAACTTCAAACTTATTGTTGAATATATTAGAAAGCTATATAAAGTATAATTATTGGTTTAAAACTCACCTGACGCGTTTCTCCCAAGAGTACTCCCAGATACGTCACGTGGTTGAAATTTTAAAAGTTAATGCTTTCCCTAAACATTTATAGTTTCCTTTATTTTTTTTTTGTTTTTGCTCACTGAATTAATAACTCTTATATGCTCATAATATATTAACAGATAATATATAAGATATAATATAGATAATACATCCATATATTACGCAAAGTATATTCATATTTAGTAATACCTTATTACTATATTATAGAAATTTTCTTAAAACTAATAAACACAATTTGTTTGAACTTTCGAACACTTAAACTAAAGCTTAATCCGACAAAATGTGATATCCAAAGAAATTTATATTTAGAAAACTAAAGTTGATCGATACAAGGGCTGGTTTTTCTGCCCTATATGCTACGCAATCACACCCCACACGTGCATAAAATCCTATACAACTATATGCCAATATATGATAAAATGTGTAGGTATATCCGAAAAGAATACCATTGATGATCTGGGAAACTATCCTCTTTATTGATTATATAGGTTATCCAATAATGTAATGGAAGAAAACCAGCCTGTTAATAAGAAATATTAACCTATTAGAATTTAATTCAATTGATCTCGTACTGGAGAGTATAATTTAGAGAATTTGGAAATCAACAAAACAACTTTACACATATAAAAACAAAAATATTCCTCACCAAATCTAAGGTTATCCAAATTGTGGGCAACTATTTTTATTTGATAATAAAATTTTATGTTTGGATGCTTCACAGTTGACTCTTGAGTCGAAAAGAAATATTATTTCTATTTTTAAGATATTTTTGGATATCTGCTATACACAACTTCCCCTACACTGCATTCATGCCCCTTCCATTTAACATGATTATATATATATAAAAGTACGATTATCACAAGAATCCGTAAAACAAATCTATATAAAACAATAATCTGTAAAACGAGATTATCGCACAACAGTACCACAAAAATTAATTAATGCTGTTGACCTAGGTCAATAACAAACCTTAGTATTGTTTACTTTGATAATATTCAATCGATGTCGTTACGCTTAAACAAAACAAAAATTCATGATCACAATTATATTCATGTTATCGAGTATGCAGCCGTAACAACACAGATTCTAAAGATCTATTGATAAAATTGATCAGTAGGAACTGAAAAACTGGCATTGGAAGTATGTTATATTTATATTGGAGTCTATTACGAACGGATATCTTTGCAATGGAAAACACCTAGAATTTTTCCTGTGCTGTCTTTGATTTCATAGTAAACAGAGCCCAACCTTTTATGAATTATTCCACTTGCAAATTGAGGTGCAAATTTTGCGCAAAACTTTTTCGCCGCATCGCTCTGTGGATGGGTTTTAAAATAAATCTGTTGACCGATTTGGTACTCTATAGGCCGCGTACGTAAGTTGTAGCGCAATGCACTTTTTTCGTAAGCTTCTTTGATGTTATTTCGTGCGTTGTCATGTATAAGGGCTAGTCTGGCTGGTAATGGTAGAAGAATTGCTCCCTCTGAAAGCTTCCCAATCTGCCTTAGCAATT
The DNA here is from genome assembly GCA_963932295.1 of Tipula lateralis. Taxonomy (NCBI): domain Eukaryota; kingdom Metazoa; phylum Arthropoda; class Insecta; order Diptera; family Tipulidae; genus Tipula; species Tipula lateralis. Next base: position 77,370,569 of record OZ010736.1, on the reverse strand, counting down.
TATAATCATCACCGTGATTAACTTTGTGATATCCAAACAATAAGAAATGTGGTGAATTTTTAATCGTGTCGTGAACTCCATTTGTTAGTGCCGCAGCAATTTCACTTAGATGTTTGTCCCATTTCGTATGCTTATCTTTTATGTATACGCGCGAATCCCACAGATAATGGATCGGTTGACTCTCTCAGACGCATTTGATTGAGGTGAGTAAATAGCGGTTTTCGAATCAATCACGCCAAATTCCTTTAGAAGATCTCTATATTCCATGCTTTTAAATTGACTACCATTATCCGAGTGTATTACTTCAGGCACCCCAAATACACAAAACACTTCACCTCTGAGATACTCGACTATTTGTTGTGCGGTACCTTTGCTGAGTGGTTTCAGTAATACGAATTTCGTTAGGTGATCTACTACAATAAGTATCACGGTCTTGCCTTGCGTCGAACGTGGATAAGGACCTAGTAAATCAATGTATACCCGTTGCCAAGGCCTTTCAATGTCATGAAGTTTCCCCATAGGTGGACGAGTGGTTTTATTTGGAGCTTTTGTTGTTTTGCAAACACTACATTGGGATATGTACTGTTGCACTTGTTTTGCCATTCCAGGCCAAAAATAATGCCTCCGTATTTTCTCCAAAGTTTTGGTAATTCCGCTATGAGAAGATAAAGGGTCATCATGCTCCTTACTTATCAATTGTTTTTGTAAGTGTTCCGGAACCCAAAACTTCCATACCGATAAATATGATAAGTCATCGAAACTTCTGATGTAGATGAAATCGTTGTCTACTCGGAATGCTGGAAATTTAGCTGGATTTTCATTTATTTTGCTACGTAATGATGCATATTTTGGTTCATTGACATCTTCTGAAGTTATATTAATGTAACGTGTGTTGGAATCACTAATGTTTGCCTTTAATTCTTCAATTGAATCGCAATATATCCGAGAAAGCGTATCAGCCACAACATTGTCTTTACCCTTTACATGCTTAATTTTAAAGGTAAAGCCCTGGAGTTTTAGACTCCAACGAGCTAGCCGTCCACTCAAATCATTTTGAGCCATCAACCATTTAAGGCTGGCGTGGTCGGTTATTAATGTAAATTCATACCCTTCTATGTATGCTCGAAATTTTTTTATCGCCAAGATTGCCGCCAAACATTCTAACTCGGTAACGTTATAATTTTTTTGAGCCTTGTTAAGTTTTTTTGACATAAACGATATGGGTTTCTCGTTACCCTCCAAATCTGTTTGGAACAGAACTGCTCCAACTCCCTCCGTGCTGGCGTCACGTCTAATGTAAAATGGTTGATCATATTTTGGATTCACTAAAACAGGAGCGGAGGTGAGTAATTTTTTTAGAGTTTCTAATGCAATTTGAGCCTCAATAGTCCACACAAATTTTCAAGCAGTCGGAGATGGGTGCTGTCGTATCCGAGTAGTTTAATATAAACCTCCTATACCAGCCGGCCATTCCAAGTAAGCGACGGGTTTGCTTAACATTAGTTGGTGCAGGTAGATTTATAATAGCGTCGATTTTAGATGGGTCTGGTTTTAAACCGTTTTCTCCTACCAGATATCCTAGGTATTTAATTTCTCGCATAACGAACTTACTTTTCTCGACGTTTAAGGTCAGTCCTGCCGTCCGTAAAAAGTCTGAGACCATCTCTAACAGGTCAAAGTGCTCCTCCAACGTACCGCTGATGATTAGTAAATCGTCTAAATAAACAAATTCTCGGTCATGTAACTCATGAGGTATCACTTTGTGCATCAAGCGGCACATTGATTGGGCTGCGTTACACAGCCCAAACGGCATCACTTTGAACTGGTAGAGAGGTCTCCCTGGTACTGTAAACGCCGTCTTGTCTCTAGCAGACTCCGCAAGTGGGATCTGCCAAAATGTCTCAGTTAACCGTCCTAAGAGTCCGTCGATGATTGGTAGTGAATACGCGTCTTTAACTGTCACGGAATTCAATGTTCGAGCATCTAGACATAGTCGTGATTTACCATTGGCCTTTTTAACAATGGTTACTGGTGATGACCAAGAACTCTTGCTAACCTCAATAACGCCTAGATCTAACATACGGTCGATTTCTCTGTTAATTTCGAGTTGTTTTACTGGTGATACCGGATAATGTCGTTGCTTTATTGGTCTGGTCCCTTCAATAATCTCGATCTCATGTTCATGTAACTGAGTTTTTCCTAGGCCGTCTTTACTGAATGATGGAAATTTTGAAATTATATTATCCAACCTATTTTGATCCTGGCTATTTAATTGGTGATTATTTAAATTAAATTGAACTGTATTATCACAAATTTCATTAATGGAAATATTTGGAAAAAGTTTAAAAGTTTGAAAAAAATCTATACCGAGATATAATTTGCACTGTAGAGTTGGTACTATACATAATTTCATATTGATCGTTTTATCTTTAAACGTAACCGGCAACTAAATGTAACCTTCTATTCTATTTAATGTCCCGTCTGCAGTAGTGATGTTTGATCTTAATTTGCAATAAGGCAGTTTGTTTTCCTCTAAGAATTCCAGTGATCCTTTACCAAGAACGCTGACTGAAGCACCGCTATCCAGAAGACCATACATTTTATTGGGCGCTATTTCTACTTCTGCTTGGAGTCGAGGATCATTCGCAGCTACATTTTGTATTGAAGAAATACAATGCTTTAAAAGTTGGCGTTTTCCTCGGAAATAGTTTACGATACGTAAGATTTTAAGTTTTGGCTTTGTTAGTGGCAACAATTTTGGGCTACTTATTGACTTTTGTATAGTTTCGTTGGTACCGTCCTGACTTTTTACGAGGGTGGTACAGACCTTTGTTTTATTGGTCGTATATTCTCCCCCGATCGTAATCCCTCCGTTGTATTCCGACTCGGATGCAAGTTTCCCGTAAACATTTGGCATTTTTGACAATTTGGTTTCCGTACATTCGACTCTCCGCAACCTAAACAAAAAATATTTATAAATGGTTTCTCGCAATCGTGATATCTGTGTCCAATATCGCGACAGTTCCAACATATCAAATTGGAGGTTGTACCAGGCAATTGGAGTTGTTGGTTCTTATGAAAGGCTGCGATTTTAATATCTGGCTCATTGCAAACATCGTCTCTATTTTGGGTGATACTTCATTGGTTCATTGATTGGTTGAGATTGTCGTTGTATAACATTTCACTCATATTAGATCGTCGCTTTGGTGTTATTTCGCCGAAGTGTCTTGGGTCATATCCACTTTGTTGCCACATCTTTTCATATCGTTGACACAGCACACGCAGTTCTTCTAAAGATCGAATTGAGCCTTGACTAGCTAAGGTGACATTTTTCAGTGCTGGAAGCATATTTTGACACATACTATAAAAAAGCTCTCTCTCAGATAGCCGATTTTGCAGCCGCGCATTTAATTTCTGAATACTTAATGCAAAATCTGAAAATGATTCTCTCTGTTGTTGATGTCTTCGGAGTATCTGTTCCCTTATTTCGTCCTCAAAATCATACGAACTAAAATAGGCCAACATTGCTGTCTTCATTTGCAACCAAGTAGCATTTGGATGGTCAAGTTTGAACACCCAGTACCAGTCTTCGGCCTTTTTTGAAAGGAATAAATGTAATGATCTGGTAAGTGCTGATTCAGGAAAGTCATCGTCGCGTGCCATCTGTTCCAACCTATATATAAAATCATGCACATTACCAGCTTCACTACCGCCAAATGACAGATTCCATTTCTGTTTGATTTTATAAGAGTTATCGAAGTGAAATTGCTTGATCTGCGAAATTGGTCTTGATGTTGGAATTGGTATCGGTTCTAGTCGTGAATTTTCACGTAATAAACTGTCATTGCCAAAAAAATTACTGTGGTCGAATTGCTTAAACGATAAGTCTGTATTGTTTGGAACCGCTTCTCCAATTTTTGATTTGCGCATCTCGATATTTGAAAAGAAGTCCTTTACAGATTCTCTCAATACAGCACCTTCATTAATTACCGCTTTGGTTTTGGATCTCAGATTCTCATCCACCGTCGGAGAAGTTTGATGCTGCGATAAGTTCATCTGCTCTTCTATAAACTCCGGATTCCCATTTTTTTGATTGATCAACCGTTGCTGATGTAAAGGTGTTGCTTTATACTCTTTATATAACTTCACATACCAGCTAAAAATTCTTCGCATGTTACTAGCGATGGGTGCAAGCATTGCAGTTTCTCCAAAATTGTTAATCATTCTATCAACACGTCCCTTATAATGCATAGATTTTGCAAGTGCAGCCACTACAAACTCATAAGGTGGAGAACTTCCTTTTTCTTGGCCTACTTTAACCAAGTCATGATAACGTTCTGTCACTATTTTAACCTCTTCTTGAGGGTTTAACTGAGCATGAGAATTAACTGGTTTAAATGACTTATCCGAAATTTCAGCTTCAATTGCATTTATTAACAATTGTTCTGCATCAATTGCTTTCGGATTAAGACCCCTCACAAGAAATTCAACCTCTCTTTCGTCAGAGGATAAATTATTTAAATACACTTGTGGCTCCTTTTCTCATAAAATTATTTATTCAAGTGTTAAGATTAGATGTAGATCTAAACTTCAAATCGAATTTAATGAAATAATTAATATTATTACCTCCAATTCAACAGCAAAATAATTCAGAAAAAGGTAAACTCGAAATAACTATTTTAGTAAAAATCTATGAGTAAACACAACTTATTCTAAGAATTCACTATAAGCTTATTTTCACACCCAATCAAGAGAAACAGGAGTTTGGAATTACAAACTTGTATTTAAGTGCACAAAAAAAATTTAATTATTGTATCAATAATACTAAACTAATGAAAATTTTTATCGCAATTCAATAATATATGAAAAAATATAAATATATTTGTACGTAAAAACTAGGTATATATAAAAAAAAAAAATATGTAATAAAAAATACATACATATATATAAATATTTATAAAAAAGTATGTATGTATCAATGTAATTATAAATATGTATATTATAAATATTGGTGATGGATGAAGAATTGTTTAAACGCCATGTGATCAAACAAAAAAAATGTCTAAACTGAACCTATTAAACATAAAACAAAAGGATTTCTATACGGTACGAAAACTTAACTTGAGACATTCTAACAGGTGATAATGGGATGCTACCATAAAATCACTATGTATTCAACCAAGTCAACCCTGTTAAAAAAAATCAATCAAGGAAATTTTCATAAACACATAGTAGAAATTTTAGGAAAGTTGGGAATGGAAAGGAAATTAAACTCTTTTGTGTAGAAGCATTAAACAAATGATCAAAAGGAACTCATGGAATCACCATGTATCAACTTCTGTTCATCCGAAAATGAAATCAATACACTAATTTAATATTTTAAAAGGAAATTTGGAAATGTTTTATATCTAAAAGAAATATGGAATATTTATAGAAATTTAAAAAGATTAATAAAGATTTGATTGGCAACTAGCCGCTAGTTATAAAAAAAATGTTACTAAAGAAATCTAAGGATTAATAATAATAATCTGAAATGGAATTAAGAAATACTAAGCGGTTATAAAGAAGCCATGGTTAAGCAGAAATGCTGCCTGGATAACTTTTTAGGTCTACCAGAAGAATACTTCTATAAAATCACTATAGGTAAAATATCAAACGATATTTTTTTTTATTAACGGTTAAACCACGCGATTTCCATAAACGAAATTTTCACGCGGTCCCTGCTCGGGCGCCATTTTGTTACGGACCATCCTAGTGACTGCATGTTTTAATGCGGGTAGTTTCAACGGCTGGGAAGGTTCGTGTCACTAGGTGAATTTGGTAGAACAAATCATACATGCATTTGAAAACACTTGATAAAATAAAAAATAAAAAAATATATATATATATCACATGGGTCACTTCATCACATCACCAATAAAAAAAATCAATCTATTTCATTTCATTTCATTTAATTAAAATTAAGAGAATATATATCTCAATAATCAAGTATAAACAGTACATTAATAGTAATACTTAATCCAAAAACATATACTTTATTGTATATAAATAAAAAAAAAACGAAACTATAATAACTTCAAACTTATTGTTGAATATATTAGAAAGCTATATAAAGTATAATTATTGGTTTAAAACTCACCTGACGCGTTTCTCCCAAGAGTACTCCCAGATACGTCACGTGGCTGAAATTTTAAAAGTTAATGCTTTCCCTAAACATTTATAGTTTCCTTTATTTTTTTTTGTTTTTGCTCACTGAATTAATAACTCTTATATGCTCATAATATATTAACAGATAATATATAAGATATAATATAGATAATACATCCATATATTACGCAAAGTATATTCATATTTAGTAATACCTTATTACTATATTATAGAAATTTTCTTAAAACTAATAAACACAATTTTTTTGAACTTTCGAACACTTAAACTAAAGCTTAATCCGACAAAATGTGATATCCAAAGAAATTTATATTTAGAAAACTAAAGTTGATCGACACAAGGGCTGGTTTTTCTGCCCTATATGCTACGCAACCACACCCCACACGTGCATAAAATCCTATACAACTATATGCCAATATATGATAAAATGTGTAGGTATATCCGAAAAGAATACCATTGATGATCTGGGAAACTATCCTCTTTATTGATTATATAGGTTATCCAATAATGTAATGGAAGAAAACCAGCCTGTTAATAAGAAATATTAACCAATTAGAATTTAATTCAATTGATCTCGTACTGGAGAGTACAATTTAGAGAATTTGGAAATCAACAAAACAACTTTACACATATAAAAACAAAAATATTCCTCACCAAATCTAAGGTTATCCAAATTGTGGGCAACTATTTTTATTTGATAATAAAATTTTATGTTTGGATGCTTCACAGTTGACCCTTGAGTCGAAAAGAAATATTATTTCTATTTTTAAGATATTTTTGGATATCTGCTATGCACAACTTCCCCTACACTGCATTCATGCCCCTTCCATTTAACATGATTATATATATATAAAATTACTAAACGATTATCACAAGAATCCGTAAAACAAATCTATATAAAACAATAATCTGTAAAACGAGATTATCGCACAACAGTACCACAAAAATTAATTAATGCTGTTGACCTAGGTCAATAACAAACCTTAGTATTGTTTACTTTGATAATATTCAATCGATGTCGTTACGCTTAAACAAAACAAAAATTCATGATCACAAATATATTCATGTTATCGAGTATGCAGCCGTAACAACTAACTACAATAAACAATTTTAATTATATAATAAAAAAATGATGTTGCGCCTTTTGTGTTATCCACTAAAAACGAAACTAAACAATAAAAAAAAATTTATGTCAATCTAAAAGATAAAGAGTGCTCCATACGAACAGCACATTTTATTTTTATCTTACTGGACAATTTTCTTTTAATTGAATCAAAATAACCATAACATCTTTCAAATACATTTATATTCTTGAAATTATAAAAATAAAACATAATTATTATTAAAAAAATTATTTTAATTATAAAATTATAAAATGATGGAGTGTTTATTGGTGTACCTATAAAAACCAAACCAGAAACATGACGTGGCGGAAAAGCTTAAAAAGAGACATCTGACATTCATAAAAATTTATTTATTTGTTTCAAATATCATAATAATTATTAATTATAATTATTATATTCAATATAGATAAAAGTAAATCTATTAAAATATAATTTATTCAGAATAAAATGTTAAGTTTTAGATGTGCTTTCGAGATCGTTCTATAGATCGTTGCTAAGCGTTATTTTTTTTATTCAAAAAGTCGTTAGATTTGAAAAAAATTTGTAATGAATTTGGTTTTACCAATTCAAGTTAACAAGTTAACGGTTAAATTTTATATGTCAGTATATATATATATATATATATATATATATATATATATATATATATATATATATATATATATTATATATATATATATATATATATATATATATATATATATATATATATATATATATATATATATATATATATATATATATATACTGGGTGTTTCTTTTAAACTGAGACGATCAAATATCTCGAAAAATAGCCACTCTACGAAAAAAATGTCCATAATCAAAATTTAATCATACCGCGGGGGAAATACATTAGTGCAAAAAAACTAGTCCCCCAGCCCCCGCTTTGTAGGTGGGATAGATAGGATTTTAAACTAAGATAGGAAGCCATATTTTTCATTGCAGATAAGGATTCTACGACTAAAAGTACGTATGATTTGAATGGAATATTTTGCTCGGTTCATGATAGATGGCATTGTAATCGACAAAATTCAATATTTTCAATTTCTTCTTCTTAGAACACACGCATTCGATTCTGCTTTTTTTTTTTAAATAAAATTCGTCATCGAAACAATTTATTTAGTTTTGTAAATCACATTTAACGTTTGTGTTATGTCTTATCTTCATGTTTTTCGTAATTGCAAAATAAACGATAAAATACTTTAGAATGGAGCATTTTACTGTGGCAGAGAAAATTGAAATAGTTTTGGTTTATGAAGAAGCTGGCAGAAATCTTAAAAATGCTGTTGTTATTTACGCTCAACGTTTTCCGGATAGGATTCGTTCACGTGCTTCATTTGGCCGTACTATTAACAATTTATAACTGATGGAAATGTTCAACCGAAAAAGAGGACCCGTAGAGCAACAGTCACTGGAGAAAATAATGAAATTGCTGTATTGGCAGCAGTGGCTCATAATCCTCATGTTAGTACACGAGAAATAGTTCACGATTCCGGATTGTCCTTCACCAGTGAAGATCTTCATGGCGCTGATTTCCAAAATCGGGTAACTTTTTGTCAATGAACACGTGAACAAATACAACAAAACCCCAATTTTTTTCGTTGCGTGATGTTCTCTGACGAATCGTCTTTTACAAGCCGTGGAACGGTTAACCGACATAACATGCATTATTGGAGTGTTATAAATCCCCACTGGCTTCGTCAAGTTGAACATCAACGTCCTTGGACTGTCAACGTGTGGTGTGGGATAATTGGTAACAAACTCATAGGCCCTACATTATTGAAGGCAACTTGAATGGTCAAATGTACCGAAACTTTTTGGAAAATGAACTGCCAATATTACTTGAAACTTTGAGCTTTGAAGTGAGACGGAACATGTGGTTTCAACATGATGGTTGTCCTGGACACTATTCCGTGGTGGCACATGAAATAATTTTTTTTTTTCGGTTTTTACAGGCCATTGTTGGCCCGTACCGTGTCAAAAATCCGGCTCCAACAGTTTCGATCACGAGCCAGCTCTTCATACTGTTGTAAGCAGTTGGAAGATGCCAGATCGCTCTCTACGCCGTGGAGCCATCGTCGTTGACAGCGACCTCTTCGCCTACCGAAAGGCGGTTCTCCCTTCAAAGATCGCTGTATCATTCGTTTCGGATCAGCACGCAGAACGTGACCGAGCCAGCGTATTCGCTGTCCTTTGATTTCATGCACGATATCAGGAATTTGCATTAAATTCCTGATCTCGTGATTGAATAGAACTCGGTATGTGCCATCGACGTCGCGTTTTGGGCCATATATCACACGCATGATTCTTCTCTCGAATGTTAGAAGCCATCTTTCGTACTCATCCGTCAAGGTCCAACTCTCACATCCATACATGACAACGGGTCTGATCAACACTTTGTATAGTTTCAGCTTATCCGTATTTGCAAGATATTTTGATTTCAGCAGTGGACGTAGAGGATACAAAGCCCGATTGCCAGCGGCAAGGCGAACCTTGATATCCTCTCCCACATTATTATCGTGAGTAATGAGAGATCCAAGATACTTGAATCTTATCACTCCTTCAAACGTGTGGTTTCCACTACTGAAATCACTTGCGTCTTGGTCTCGAAAACCAGAGATCAGATATTTGGTTTTGGACTCATTGATTTTGAGACCAACGGAAGCTGAAAACTGTTCCAGTGGATCAAGTATCTCTTTCACTCCGTTGCCATTTAATCCAATCACACAGATATCATCTGCATAAGCAAGAAGTAAGGCAAAAACAATTATTAAGAATTATCTGCTTCAAACCATCATACTCACCTTCGTGGCCTATATTTGAAAGTCTAACTATACTACCGCTACGACATATTTATGTTTTCAAAGTTTTAAGAATATTTTTTGTTAAAAGTGGAAATAATTTTGTGACTCACACAGGTCATAACCTACGAACAAATCAACTATACAAAAAGCAAATCCCAAAGTTTAACCTCGATCTGCGTAAAAAGTTTTTTATTATCGCTTCGCCATTAATTTATAATAATTTACCATTAGACATAAGAAAGTGCAGTAGCTTTTCCAATTTTTCAAAAACTTTAAAACAATGGCTGCACCAAACGAAAGATATCGACCACCTCTTTTTCTTATTGAATTAATAATTTCACAATGTAATTAAAAATGTGTAATGGGTGCAAAGAGTACTTTATAAGGTGTTAGACAATTTTATTTTCTAAAATTTTTATTATTTTTTATTTAAATATAACTATTTATAAATCACTTATTTTAAATTTTATATAAATTAATAAATGTATATATTTTCTACTTTGTAATCAGTGAATCAGTCACGTGATCTATATGATCCAATGGTTCACTTATCTTACCACTATTATTGTTATGTTAATATTATTGTATATATCTGTTATTAAATAAAGCTGGTAATGAATATAAAAAAAAAAAAAAAAAAAGTTGATTGGATTGTCGGAATAAGATGTTGTCCTGATGTGTTTCACTTTTACGAAGGATGTATTCCAACATGAGATTAAAAGTATCGGGGACAGCGCATCTCCTTGTCGAACACCAGAAGTAATTGCAAAAATTCTCGATAGCCTGTTCTCAACTTTGACACAGCATTGTGACTGCGTTACTGTCATTTTACACAGATGTACATATTTTTGTGGTATTCCTAAATATTCAAGCGAATACCACAGCCTCTCTCGATTGATCGAGTCATAGGCTTGCTTGAAATCTAGGAATACCTGGTGTACATCGCAAGATGTTTCGTAGTACTTGGAAAGAATGATCCGCAGCGAAAAAACTTGATCAGTGACTGACCGATTTGGACGGAATCCTCCTTGGTAGTCACCGACAATTTCCTCCTCTAAAGGAGTAATTCTTCCCAAGATTATGTAAGACAGTAACTTATATGCTGTGCAAAGGAGAGCTATACCGCGATAATTCTCGCATTTCATGCGATCACCCTTTTTGAATATTGGGCATAACGCGGCCACTTTCCGCATAACTTCATTTCGCCATAACAAGTCAGGCATAACTTCATTTCGCCATACCAATCGAATAAGGTCGAAAAGATAGTTCCAAAAAGTTAGCCCTCCGAATATCAAGAGCTCTGAATTAATGCAATCAACCCCTGGCAAACGATTTTTCTTTAATCTCTGCATGGCCATTGTGAATTCCTCATAGGATGGATTTGTGGCGTTCTTGAGCAACTCCAACAAATACAATTAAATTATCTCACGCCACAATTAATTAATAAAAATATTTCGAGTTAAGTTCTTGTAATTCACTTGTACTGTCGCGACACAACTAAACATATATATACGAATCGCACAGTATGAACATCAAGTCCGGTAGCATATGCCTGATGAGATGGATTTGATCTTTTCGATCACACGGTCATTCAATGACGTCATCATCATCAGATCGAAACCGGTCTAGTGGATTACAAGATACAAGGAACAACTCAGATTTACAATTACATTCAAAATTTACAGTAACGCGTGTGCAAACCCCCGCGCAACGAGGGAATAACGAAATAACGCAGGTGCATACCCCGCGCAACAAGAGAGACAATCACAACGCGGGTACATTACCTCGCGCAACATTTAAAAAAAAAAAAGCTTGTAAGTTTTATTTTTTTATATATAAAATTTTTTTTCCACCAAGCCACACACTTTCTCTCTATACCTAAATTTTTCTCATTTGTACGTCCACCCGCCGATACCGGTTGCAAAAATTTTTTTTCTAACATCAAGGGTACAATTCGCTCCGCCGCCACGTTTTTCACTATCGAGAACATTTTTTTTAATTAAGAGTCGTACATTTTTATTTGGTTCCGTCGAGAGAGAATTAAATTAAATTATCTCACGCCACAATTAATTAATAAAAATAGTTCGAGTTAAGTTCTTGTAATTCACTTGTACTGTCGCGACACAACTAAACATATATATACGAATCGCACAGTATGAACATCAAGTCCGGTAGCATATGCCTGATGAGATGGATTTGATCTTTTCGATCACACGGTCATTCAATGACGTCATCATCATCAGATCGAAACCGGCCTAGTGGATTACAAGATACAAGGAACAACTCAATTTACAATTACATTCAAAATTTACAATAAAGCAATACGCTTTCTTCAGATTCTCAATGAACATCTCCGCGGTCTGTATTTGAGGGTATTCAAATACAGCTTGTGATACATGTGGAACATTAAGTAGATCAGAAAAATGTTCACGCCATGTATCGAGTACCGCATCGACGTTAACACAGAGGTTACCATCCTGGTCCTGAATGGCAGTTGACCGAGATCTTAAGGTATGGTGCAATTCGGTGATTCCTTTAAAGAAACCACGCGAATTGTGCTCATTGCTGAGTTGTTGTACTCTTAAGACCTTGGCCTTCCACCATTCGCGCTTCTTCTGTCTACAAATGCGTTTAGCTGTCCTCCTAGCAAGAACTGCCTTGTTTTTCCTTGCAATTGTAAACCGAGTCTGCGCTTCATTGTGGGATATATTGCGTTGCTCAACAGCAAGACGACACTCCTCATCAAACCAATCATTTTTGGGCTTAGTTTTCACTTTACCGAGAGTGTGCTGGGCGGCATCGACAACCGAGGTTTTCAATACTTCCCAGACACTGTTCACATCATCAGATTGGTAATTGGATCGTAAAATGCTATTCCTGACAGGCACATGAAATACTTGATCGTGATTTCAATGGTCGCTCGATCGGTAGAGCTGGTCCGATAAATTGTCCCGCCAGATCACCAGATCTTACTGCGCCAGATTTCTGTTTGTGGGGCTATCTCAAAGACACAGTTTACAAACAAGAACCAACAACACGTGAGAACAATGCGTGTGCTTAAATTCAACCAAACACACTTCTCAGTTGTGTACAATCATTTGAAATGCGTATTAATCAGTGCATTGAAGTCGCAGGCCATTATTTTAAGCTAAAATTATTTTATTCACGTGCCAGTTACATTAATAAATTGTTTCGATGGCGAATTTCGAGTTTTTCCAATGAAAACGTAATGTTTTTTATTTCAAACGTATTGCAGAATCGAATGCGTGTGATCTAAAAAGAAGAAATTGAAAATATTGAATTTCGTCGATTACAACGCAATATATCATGAGCCGAACAAAATATTATATTTTATTCAAATCATACGTACTTTTAGTCGTGGAATCTTATCTGCAATAAAAAATATGGCTTCCTATCTTAGTTTAAAGGTTACCCCTGCGCCAAAGCGGGCTGGGGGACTAGTTTTTTTGCACTAATGTATTTCCCCCGCGGTATGATTAAATTTTGATTATGGACATTTTTTCCGTTGAGTGGCTATTTTTCGAGATATTTGATCGTCTCAGTTATACGGCCGTTTTTTTAAAAAACATGGCCAGTCCTATGTATGTGTAATTGGTTTGAAAGTGGTAAATACATCAACAATCGTATGAAAAAGTTCATTTTTGATTTTTAACTACCTATGACTTGGTAGGCAGGCCTCAAAACCAATTACTCACTTTCCAAAGTTTGGAAAATGATCATTTATCAACAATCCTGGATTAATAATTTTCATTTTAACCATTATTTTAATTCATGTTTTTGGAGATTTAAGAATCTAGATTTTTATATTTTCGATCGTGATTAGAAAAATAAAACGAAATGAATTTATAATATCGGGTTTAAATGCATATTGTTTGTTAGAATGTGCTCTGTTTCCCGTTTACAAGTGCTAATATGATTTTATTTTGAATCCCGCTCGTTTTTTTCATTTCTCCTTCGTTTCAATTTTTTTTTAGAAATAATGCAAACAGTTTTGTTCTTCGTTGTCTTTTAGTGCATTTGTAAAGAACAGTTCCGAAATCAGTACCTGTTGTTAACAGAAATATCTGTTCAGAGGATCCAGAAAACGGTCGATTACGCCGACTAAGGCTCGGGAGCTTGGGGTGGGGAGTCTGGAACATGAACAGATCAGTAATGACCGTATACAAAACAAAGGAAGGGAATAGAAAAGGATCCAGCCGATAGACATTCTTTTAACAGCTTATACTCACCTAGAATCCATCCTCATACTCACTCACAGTAAATTGATCAATGCATTATGAATTTAATGCAACCATAAAAAAATCGTAGCAAAAACATAAAGTTTAACATATACGAGTAGAAAAATTAATTGATATACGAAAATATATTATCAGAAATTCAAAAAAAAAATAGTAAAATTCATTAACTTAGTCTATACCTAATAGTAATAATAATTAGTAACCTTACACTAAGACAAAAAAACTTAATTACTAATTCTATTTGAAATTAAAGTGTTATTTTTAATTAATAATTTTGTTTCTGTTACTCCAAATACAAAAAAAAAATTACTTAAATCGAATATTACTTGCATGATTATTATGTTTGTTGTATGTTGATGATTTTGCTGGGTTGTTGGTTATATTATGGTTGGTGATGCGACAAGATGCAGGTGGTTTGACTTTATGTATTTTAAATTTGCATCTAAGCGTGCATACTGCAAAACTTATATTTTTATTTTTGGTTTATTATTTTTGTTAGTGTTGTCCTATTATATTAATGAATGATGTGTATTTAATTTTATTTATCAATGAACTTTAAATTTAAGTACGGTACACATCACTTTGAGTTCTTTTTATTAATTTGGTTTTTAAACGTTGTTTTGTTTTAATATATTAATATTTGTTGTCTTTAATAAGATAAGTTTGTTTGGTTATATCAGTTTTATAATAAAATATTATTTAATTTAGCTATTGATTTATAATAAGTATTTTTACACTTTGCGTATGATAGTACATATACAGCTATCCAACGCCACATGTAACTGTCCACTTTGTCTTTTATTTATTAATTATTTATTATATTAAATTTTATTAACTTTAATTTTATAACCGAACAATACATTATATAAATTTATTAATTAATATAATTTTAAATTTAATCTTTAATTCAATTTAACTTTGTGTTTTTGGTAGATACAAATTTTAACAAGACACGTTTATTCAAACTTTGTTATACTGTAATGGATACTTGTTTTAATTTATCTATTATTAGTATTGTTTTAATCTTATCACATTCCAATTTACTTGCTTACTGATCATTACTTTTCTACTCTCCCCAAAAACAAAACAAATTCCACCAATCGAATTCAATTGCATTTTTTTCTAGTGTTGTGCTATAATTATTTTAAAATACGATGTCGCTAAAATCAGGAGAGAGAAACAACTTCGCTTACCCATTGAACAACGATATCGATAGTTGTTACAATTCGTGGGGACGATCCACACCCTGAAGACGTCTCATATAGCCGGGCAATAACCTATTTGATGACGTTATAGTGGGTAAGATACTGATCATTCCCGAATGTCTTTGACATGATAGATTCCCAGACTTTTCCCTGTTGAATCATGAACATCAAAAGCAACTTGTCCTACTGGTCTATGAATAATTGCTTTCTGAAATTTAGGAGACAACTTGGCAGAAAATTGGTTTGACATATCAAAATTCCTAACAAAAACTTGTTGTCCAACGTGAAAGGTTCGTTTGCGGGTTCGCAGATTGTAAGTATGCGCGCTGTGTTCGTATGCTCTTTTTAAATGAAATATTACCTCTTGTTGCGCTTGTGTAAGTCGGTCTGCACTAGAAATGACAACATCTCGATCATTCAAACTATTTAATGTTTTAAGAAGTTTATACTCTTCACCATTTGCAATATGATGCTGTCCAAATACTAAAAAGTGTGGCGATTTGTGTGTGCTTTCATGAACAACGTTCCGTAATGCTGAACCAATGGCATGAATATATTTGTCCCAGTTTGTGTGGTCTGTATGAATGTATGCTCGAATGGCGGCGAGTACTGAGCGATTGACTCTTTCAGAAGTATTGGATTGAGGATGATATTTAGGGGTAAAAGAATGTTTTACGCCAAATTTACACATTAATTCTGAGAATATTTTCGAAGTGAATTGCTTACCATTGTCACTAAAGATAATTTCCGGTACCGAGTAAACATTGAAAACTCGCGATTCTAAAAAATTTACAACGTTGTTGGCTGTGGCGTCTCGCATGGGCTCTAACAGAACAAATCTTGAGAAATGATCTAATATAACGAACAGGTAACAGTTTCCTTTTTTAGACCTGGGGTAAGGGCCCAAAAAGTCAATATATAGTTTTTGCCAGGGACGATTAATTTCTGACGTACTACCCATTGGAGTACTGTTGCCTTGCAGTACTGTTCATTGGCTTACATGATTTACAAATGTCGCAGTTTATAATGAACTCATGTACATCTTTAGGCATTTGTGGCCAGTAGTAATATCTACGTAGTACTTCAAGAGTTTTGCTGATACCAAGATGAGCAGCTGTTGGTGGACAATGTGCTTCACGTATAAGAGCTACTGTAAAATCATTCGGAACATAGAATTTCCACTGTGGAATATCGCTTAGAGGTAGAATATTTTGCACTTTACTAGTGAAGGTGTTTATAAAAATTTTATTGTCAAATACTTTTAAATTAGTTTTCCAATTCGGATACTCAGTTAGTGTTTCCATTAATTGTGTGTATTTGGTGTCAACTGTTTTAGAAAAATCTAAATCTTTAATCATTGGCCCATTGAAATCTTGGCCAAACCCGTGGATTTCATCGATAGCATGTTGCCGCGAAAGAGCATCCGGTACGATATTATCTTTGCCCTTCTTGTATTCGATACTGAAGTTGAAGGCCTGTAACTTAAGGCTCCAACGAGCGAGACGTCCAGAAAGCTCTCTTTGTCCCATTAACCACTTCAAACTAGCGTGATCCGTGATAATGGTAAAAGGGAAACCTTCTAACTGTCTGAATTTCTCAACACTCAATACAGCCGCATAACATTCTAGCTCGGTTATGCTATAATTCCGCTGAGCTGCATTGAGTTTTTGAGAAACAAAGGCAATAGGACGTTCTTCGCCGTTAGATGACCTTTGAAACAAAACACTACCAACTCCAGTAGTCGATGCATCACATTGGATGAAAAATGGCTGCGTAAAATTAGGATGACTCAATAAGGGTGCCGTTGATAGTGCAGTTTTTAACTGGTTAAAGGAGTTATCAGCCCCAACACTCCATTCAAATTTTTTATTCTTTCTTAACAAGTTGGTTAATGGTTCGGCTATTTCCGAGTATCTCGAAATAAAACGGCGATACCAGCCGGTCATGCCTAGAAAACGTCTTACCTGTCGGACTGTCTTAGGTTTAGGATACGACGTGATAGCACTGACTTTATCTGTATCCACTTTTAGGACGCCGTCACCTACTACATACCCCAAGTATTTAATTTCTTTCAACATAAACTGGCTCTTGGCAATGTTTATGGTTAAATTAGCTTGTCGTAACAAAAAAGCTACTTTACTCAAAAGATAAATATGTTCTTCAAACGTTTCGCTCGTGATCAAAAGATCATCGAGATAGACAAAGATTTGAGTATGTAGTTCATGGGGTATTACTCGGTGCATTAATCGGCACATAGTTTGTGGAGCGTTGCAAAGTCCGAAAGGCATCACTGTAAATTGATACAGTGGTTTACCTGGAACGGTGAAAGCTGTCTTATCCTTTGACTTCTCATCCAATGGAATTTGCCAAAAGGCATCCTTTAGGTCCAGACTTGAAATGAACCTAGTTTTTTCAAGCCGCCCGAGTAATCCATCAATAAGAGGTAAAGGATAAGCATCTTTCACCGTTACCTCGTTCAATTTACGCGCATCCAGGCACAATCGGACTTTGCCGCTTGCCTTTTTTACCAGAGCAATCGGTGAGCTCCATGAACTACAACTCTCCTCTATAACACCCAACTGAAGCATCCTCTCTAGTTCTTTGTCCATTTCTAGCTGTACCGCGGGTGAGACAGCATAATAACGCTGTTTCACCGGCTTTGCTTCTCCGACGTCGATTAAATGCGTGACAGGATGTGTCTTGCCTAAACCGATCTCAGCCGATGATGGGAACTGCGTAATAATTCTTTTCAAAAGTGCTTGTTGGTCCATTGTCAGATCGTGTTGTTGTGATAAGTGGGTTTGTTGTGCTATTCCATTAGATAATTCATATATTGAAGGGGTATTAGGTTTTCTAGTGTGTTTTAATTGATCGGATACCGCTAATGGAAATGATATTTTTAGGTCAAACTCACGCCAAAAATCAACGCCTAAATATAATGGCTGGCTAAGATTTGGGGCAAGATGCAAAGTCAATACTTTAGTTTTGCCTGCAAACGATATTGGTACTCGAATATATCCTAGAATGATTTCTTTGCGGCCACTAGCTGTAAGCACGGAAGATGGAAAATTGCAAAACATGACTTTAGACTGATTCAGATATTTTTCGCAACCTTTCCCTAGGACTGAAATGTTTGCACCACTGTCAAGTAAGCCTACTACGGGTTCGTTAAGCAATTCGATTTCAGCGTATGGTCTACCATCTAGAGTATCTGATATTAAAGATTCGGTTATTTGTTTTTTTAAAACGCGTCGCTTTGTCCAGTATTGAATTGATCGTGATATTAATAATTTTGGAGAAGTTTTAGGTGAGTGGTTATATATTGTTGATGACGTACAATTTATTTGTGAGGCGGACGTATTAATTGGTACTGTTGAAATTCGGGATCCGTATTGCAAGCACTGTCTTCCATTCGAGGTTTCATATGGGATGGAAAATCCACTCGAGGTTTCATGCGGGGGGTAAAATTTGTGGGAACTTTCACCCCCTTTTGGGAGTTTTCCGAATTATTCTTACATTTCAGACAATTAGGTTTTAATGTGTTATTGGTGCCACATCCAAAACAAAAGCGCCGAGTGATTGGAGACACACAATTTTTAAAATAATGGTTTGGTCGGAAACAATTCCAACAATTAGTCGTTGTGATCTGAGAATTATCAAATTTAACTCGAGTATCGCGGTTGAACAATTCCAATCACAGATTGGAATGTGTAGATTCACAAGAAATTATATATTTAGGGAATAGTGCGCTTACCTCTGGTGGGGGCTTGGACCACTATTTCTAAATATACAAGATATTATGAATTAATAATTAACTTGGTTACTACGGGTGAGGCCAAGTTAATTATATTAAGTAAAAGAACAATTAGGTTGGTGTTTTAATTGTTATCTGACATTTATTTTATAAATTTTACTGTTTATATATGGAAAAATTGTCTATACAGCAAAAACTGACTATAGAAACAATTCTTATATTTAGTAATGTAAGATATGAAATATAAGAAATGAAGATATATAATATAAATGCAATAAGCGCATTTTATAAATGCAAATTTATAACAATGTTATAAATGCTGATTAGTCATAAATTATTAATCGTTGTAGTTTTTGTATAAATTACTGTTGAGCTCGTCTTAACATATTCCCGGGCCAGCTTTTGGTCTCTTAGTGCTAAAACAGTTGTTATGGTAATTATTTATTAGACCGTACTCATTCTCAGCCCCGGTAGGGGGGAGGGTGGCTCCGTTTTCGACGTAACCTTTCTGCGTAAGCGTCTTATTATCCATATTATTCCAATTATCAATGCGCCCCAGAATAGTATGTGAATCATACTATAGTGATGAATATGATGAAAGCCTTTATCTGATATGGTATCTTCGGATTTCTTCAGTGTTGCAATTTGGTTTTCGATGTCGTCGGTTGATGGCGTGGTAATTGTTTCGAGCGAGTGTTGTACCTTTATTGTATTCACAATGTGTGAGGTGAATTCCTTTAGATGAGAGCCTCCAAATAATACCCCATGTGAGTTGTAAAATTGTCTTGTCAAATTGTTACGAGTTGCATCAGCAGCTATGATTAATGATTCCGCATCTCTTAACATACAGCCGGGATTAATTTTTATGAGGCCAGAACCTTTGAAGTTGTATGGTTGGATAACGTGCTTGCAGATTACATCGACCGTACTTTCGTATGGTACTACATATATCCATTGATTCGGCTGGTGAAGCTTTATCCAATGGTTGGTTGCATTCATAGTCTCGCTGCGGCACATAGTGTTGAGGTTTTTATTTCGTTGTAATATGGCTAATTCGCATAACCCTTGGCTGTATAATGTGCTCTTAATTGGTGAAATTTCACATAGAAATTGAGTTGGTTTGAAAATTTGACAACGGCTTACGTCATCTCTAGACAATGTTGCGAAATGTTCTCTATGGTCATCTATGGCGAGATATTCGGTTGAGGTTACAATCTGTGACTGAGTATTATCATGCTGAATATTTGGAACACGCACTACTGACAACAGCGTGTAGTCCCACGTGAATGAGAGTGGTAAAGTAATTTCTATAATAATACCTCGTTGCGTTACCCTACTGCGAATTTTCATGATCTGGTATATGTGATTGAGATCGTGAATATCGTGTCCTGGAACGGAGATGGAGGCTGGTACATGTTGTCGAATCAATTGCAACTGCTCCTCTAACTGACTTGGTGCAAGAATTGAGGGGTGTATTTTCCCATGATGCGCATCATAGATCAAATCAAGTAAGCCTTGTTGCGTATCCTCTAGGTTGTTTAACACCAGGCTTAATTCGAGAAAGCCAACTAATAATGAACGAACCCTATCCTCATATGTTCGATATTCTTGAAGTTGTGTCATTTCTTCTCGTAACTGGTTTTGCCTCCGTATCAAGTTGTTTATTGATGTGGCGGTGAGATTGGTGTTGTGTTTCACCATTTTACGGTGTTGTCGATCAAGGTTGTTTGATTCTTTATCAAATACAATAGTTCATGCTCATTGTTATTTAGTCTCTCAAACCGAGCTTCATATTCACTGGCTTCACGTTGAGTTAGAATCCCGAATATGTCCCCCAATACGATGCCTGTTGAATCTCCAAGTCCTCGTTTAATGCGTTGTTTTTCCTTGTTACTGCCTAGTAGCAATTCATTATCAGCCGCTAGATTCCTGAATTTCCAATTAAGCTGTTCTAGAATGTTGCAATGAAAACCGGATAACTCATAGCAAGCGGCTTGTATTTCATTGTGAGCTATCTTGTAGTTTTTGATTTCATCCCAATAGCTGCTCATGTTGTATTGAATTGCCAGAGTCCACTCCATAGCAATAATTTCTAATTTACCTAATTTTTCAAAATATATTCCTGTCGATTGGTTGAATGGTTTAATCTCAATGTTACTGCTCACGAGTCCACAAAGACAGCACACTGAGAGAATAGCTATTGCTAGGTGATTCATCTGACCCGTGGTTTTGACTCGGCGGTGAGGTTGTTGTCTAGGCAATGGTTTGTTCTCGATGGAAGTTGTACTAGCCCTTGTGGAATCGGTCATTGATACAATGGACTGATTAGGTGATGAATCATCAATAATTGGCAGTTTACATAGTTTTGTTATTGGCCGTTTGTACGTGGCATCTTTACATTTAACTGTCACGATTCGCACTAAATTATCCTTCCCGGCATTAGTGTGAAGAACTCGTCCTAGTTTCCATCTTGTAGCAGGTAGTTGGTCGTCTTTTAATAATACCAGATCATTTATTGCTAAATTTGGTTGGGCGGTTTTCCACTTACTGCGTTGTTGAAGTTCGTGAAGATATTCTAATGACCATCGTTTCCAAAAATCTTGCACCATCTTTTCCACCAAGTGCCATCTTGTTGGCATCAGCTTGAATTGACTGCAGTCCTGCAATTGATGCTTTCCTTGGCATACTTTTACCAGACATTGGCTATTTACAGTTGTGGCATGTACACGTTTTAGTGGGGCCATTGGCTGTGGTGGAATGTTTGTCATCTTTGTGATTCCCATAGCTTCTAATGATTGAAATCTCTTTTCCAAGAAATTTAAAAACCCCGTTAATTGTTGAATTTCTCTTGGTTTTTCTAAAGTTGTTTCGTAGAGCCTAGTAGATTCAGGATCTAGTTTTTTGCCTAGAATGAACATTACTAGTGCTTCGAAGGGAGAATTAATATTAAGCTTGCTGATATTGTGTAGTATTTCAGTTGTAGTATCATGCAGAACTCGAATTGCTCCCGCGGATGCTGCATGTATCGATGGTAAGGTTATCAGTGAGTTGAAATACTTGTTTGCTAATAATCTAGCGTTGTTGTATCGCGCTTGCAATATTTCCCAGGCTTTGTTGTAGTTGTCACCAGTTGTTGAGAGGTGACTAATTAACTGGGCCGCCCCCTTCTGTACAGTTGACTTCAAGTAAGTCATCTTAATTGTATCGGATATTTGATTGTTGTTGTGAATGAGCTCAGTAAATATGTCGTTGAACGAGCTCCACTGGTCATAATCGCCATAAAATGTTGGTAGCTGTACTTTGGGTAACTGTACCTTATGGTCTTCAGAAGCTGTTGTTATTTTTGAATGCTTATTTTTGCGTTGTAATCGCATTATTACACTGTCCACTCTGTCTTTAAGAGTTTCATAGTGGTTGTCTTGGAAGTAATTACTTGTTTGTTCTTCTTCTTCCATTTCTACTAGAATCTCTATATGTTGTTGATCAATTATCCCTATTTCTTTGGACAATTGTTCTATTTTGAGATTCATATATTCTATTGTACTCTGGTCGTCGTCTAATGCTTGTTCGATGGAATGTATTTTTCGGTACATGTTCCTCATCAGAACATCTTGCCTCTTGAGCATTTTCTGGTTGATATGAGACAACCCTTTGATTGGTAATATGCGATTCTCAAGCTGCTGTTGATAGTCCATACTTGTGGATGGTGGCGGTGCTTCTGCTGGCTCATTGTTTGACAACTCTTTGTTGTGAAGTTCGAAGAGCTGCATGTTGTCCAGACTAGACAATGGTGTTGACAAAGCTGTTGGTGTTAGCGGAGGTCCATTGTGCAGGCGATGACGCATCTCGGCAAGTAATTTGCCGTTTGTTTCGGCAATTACTTTTCGTGTTGCTCTATACTGATGATCTTCTTGTAAAGGAGGATCCATCGCTATTATCTTGTCATCTGTGGCAAGAAATGCGGAGTATAGTTTTTTCACTTCTTCTATCTTTCTTTCAAGATAGCTTTTGGTTTTTCGACTATCTCCATCCTTGTAGTAATTTCTGGCAAGTGTTGTTATCTTGTCGCCTGTCTCCTCTTGTTTTTCAAGCAACTTCTCCATTTTTAGGGTTGATGAGGTAAGATTTCGAGTTTCTTACTTTCTCCAAATTCGCCAAATATGTTGTTTTGTTGGCTCGAAGGACCATGAACAATTCCAATCACAGATTGGAATGTGTAGATTCACAAGAAATTATATATTTAGGGAATAGTGCGCTTACCTCTGGTGGGAGCTTGGACCACTATTTCTAAATATACAAGATATTATGAATTAATAATTAACTTGGTTACTACGGGTGAGGCCAAGTTAATTATATTAAGTAAAAGAACAATTAGGTTGGTGTTTTAATTGTTATCTGACATTTATTTTATAAATTTTACTGTTTATATATGGAAAAATTGTCTATACAGCAAAAACTGACTATAGAAACAATTCTTATATTTAGTAATGTAAGATATGAAATATAAGAAATGAAGATATATAATATAAATGCAATAAGCGCATTTTATAAATGCAAATTTATAACAATGTTATAAATGCTGATTAGTCATAAATTATTAATCGTTGTAGTTTTTGTATAAATTACTGTTGAGCTCGTCTTAACAGCGGTAGTGACGATTATCGTTAAGATTAAGTGCAGATACTTCATCATAAAACTCTTCAAGATTCGGGTGTACTTGGGATTGTGCAGATACTGAATGATTGATTTCATGAATGTACTTCCGTTGACATAATAGTATATCCAGTACGATTCCATGTATCTTCATGCGACACACACCTTCGTACCATTTCTTCAATACTGTTAAAATGTATTCCGGATAACTTATCTTGTAAGCCGACCCTCATGTTTCTTCGCAGAATATACATTCTTTCTGCGTCATTGATTGGAATCTCAAACTGTAGCGATAAAGATAAAATGTCCGAATAAAATTCATAAAAACTTTCCGAAGTTTTTTGTCGTCGGAATTCTAACTGACGTTGAATATCCATGTCAGTACGACGATCTTGAAACATTTTAATCAGTTCATCTTTAAGTAAGGTCCAGGAGATATTTCTATATATTTCCGCTCAATAAATGTCCAATACCAATCAGCGGCAACACCATCAAGAACGTAACTTAGTATATTCACTAATTGTTCATATGGTATGCCCTCAGCTTGAGCTTTATGCTCAACCTTAAATAAAAATCTCTTAACATTAGTCCCAGATGGCTTACCATCAAAACTAAAATTCCACTTAGGTGGTCTTCGAATTTCATGATTTGTCGAAATATTATGTGTTAATGGTGGTGGTATTTGGGGATTAAACTGTGCTAAAGGTAATGTTCGCATTTGTCCATTCAAATCTTTTGGACGATTTTCAAGATTGTTACTTTGAACAGGTTGCTGTTTGTTCATTGAAGTTTTTTGTTCTTGTCTTCTATCAAAGTGCTTTGAAGTACTTCGAGTTTTGCTGCCAAGTTTTTGTGTGCTTGAACTTTTAGAACTATCGGAAATATCTGAAACGTCAGATAAATTATTCGCTTCGAAACTATTCGCCTCAGGTATTTCTATTTGGGTTGAATTTAATTGTTCTATTGACGCATCCAAATCAGGGTCTTGGTTGATGGTTTTCGTCGTAATACCAATCAATAGTACACATCGTTCTGATAAAGGCTTGATATCTTCTTTTACAGCTTTGGGATATAAAAGACGATTCAATCTACCATATACGTGAAGTAACCGTGTTTCAATTGCTTTTAATTGGTTTTTCATTTTTATTAAGAATAATTTCTTGCATAAAAATTTTAGATATCGTTCAGTTTTTGTGCAATTTTTAGTTCCTCCCGTTTTGGATTTTTCTTAGCAACGAGATGGGGTCTATTAGGAATTAATACTGGGTGTGATTTTTCGGTCACAAATTGTTTTTTTAACTGTTCAAGTTTTTCGAGTGAGCTACCCTGAATAGTTCGAACTTGACATTCAATTTCGAACTCGTCGAATTCTAATAATTCAATGTCTATATTGTTAACTAAATCTGCCATCCCGATATTTATGAAAAAAAATAATAATTATAAAGAAGATTAATTCAAAAAAAATATAAGTATAACTAACACAAAATAGGCTAATTGCAACTGTATTATATCAAAGAAAAATATTAGGGATATATTAGTTTAGAAAAATATAATATATGGTAAGTAATTCTACTGCTCCACACCATTTATCATAACATCGTACCTTAATTAATTAAAAAAAAAAATGCTATATAAAAAAAATTTATGTTTATGAAATTATTAACCTTAACTGTACTTAGTCGACAATTCCGTTGTATTTGTTTTAAAATGAGCAAGTATAAGATGAGTATGAAGATGAAATCCCGATGAGCTGGTTGATGGTTATTGGTTGTTACGATAAATAGAATGCATAAAGCTGGTTAAGGGATAAGAAAAGGAATAGGAATAGTTTACAAAATTTGAACTAGACTCAAGTTAAAACGAACAACCACTCAATAGTAAAATATACTAGAAGGCTTTCATAACTTGAATCTACATGAATTATAAGTTATTGCATTTGTAATTTCTAACACTATAATCAATCCACCTGGAGAAGATAATGCGAACAAATCAATAACTCCCAATCATGTTAGAATTGATTGAATTGAGAACCAAACAGTTGAATCAACGTGATTTATTTTATACACGGAAGCAATGCGTTCAATTCAACCAACTAAGCATGATTGTCGTAATAATAAAATGTATCAAAATAAAGAAAATTGATTAATATGAACATTTACTAATTATCTGATTCAACAATAATTTTTATTGGATACAGAGAAATATGCTGATAAAAAAAATTAAATTAAATTATTGTTATAAATAGAATTAGTGGGAAAGCGGATATAGGAATGAGAAGAACTTAGAGAAACTACCGTACACTTGGGCGCCACTGTAACGAACAGTTCCGAAATCAGTACCTGTTGTTAACAGAAATATCTGTTCAGAGGATCCAGAAAACGGTCGATTACGCCGACTAAGGCTCAGGAGCTTGGGGTGGGGAGTCTGGAACATGAACAGATCAGTAATGACCGTATACAAAACAAAGGAAGGGAATAGAAAAGGATCCAGCCGATAGACATTCTTTTAACAGCTTATACTCACCTAGAATCCATTCTCATACTCACTCACAGTTAATTGATCAATGCATTATGTATTTAATGCAACCATAAAAAAAATCGTAGCAAAAACACAAAGTTTAACATATACGAGTAGAAAAATTAATTGATATACGAAAATATATTATCAGAAATTCAAAAGAAAAATAGTTAAATTCATTAACTTAGTCTATACCTAATAGTAATAATAATTAGTAACCTTACACTAAGACAAAAAAACTTAATTACTAAAAATTAATTACTAATTCTATTTGAAATTAAAGTGTTATTTTTAATTAATAATTTTGTTTCTGTTACTCCAAATACAAAAAAAAAATTACTTAAATCGAATATTACTTGCATGATTATGTTTGTTGTATGTTGATGATTTTGCTGGGTTGTTGGTTATATTATGGTTGGTGATGCGACAAGATGCAGGTGGTTTGACTTTATGTATTTTAAATTTGCATCTAAGCGTGCATACTGCAAAACTTATATTTTTATTTTTGGTTTATTATTTTTGTTAGTGTTGTCCTATTATATTAATGAATGATATGTATTTAATTTTATTTATCAATGAACTTTAAATTTAAGTACGGTACACATCACTTTGAGTTCTTTTTATTAATTTGGTTTTTAAACGTTGTTTTGTTTTAATATATTAATATTTGTTGTCTTTAATAAGATAAGTTTGTTTGGTTATATCAGTTTTATAATAAAATATTATTTAATTTAGCTATTGATTTATAATAAGTATTTTTACACTTTGCGTATGATAGTACATATACAGCTATCCAACGCCACATGTAACTGTCCACTTTGTCTTTTATTTATTAATTATTTATTATATTAAATTTTATTAACTTTAATTTTATAACTGAACAATACATTATATAAATTTATTAATTAATATAATTTTAAATTTAATCTTTAATTCAATTTAACTTTGTGTTTTTGGTAGATACAAATTTTAACAAAACACGTTTATTCAAACTTTGTTATACTGTAATGGATACTTGTTTTAATTTATCTATTATTAGTATTGTTTTAATCTTATCACATTCAAATTTACTTGCTTACTGATCATTACTTTTCTACTCTCCCCAAAAACAAAACAAATTCCACCAATCGAATTCAATTGCATTTTTTTCTAGTGTTGTGCTATAATTATTTTAAAATACGATGTCGCTAAAATCAGGAGAGAGAAACAACTTCGGTTACCCATTGAACAACGATATCGATAGTTGTTACACATTTCGCATCATTTTTATTTTATTTTTGATTTTGTTTCTTTGTTTTAGTTTGCTACGAGCATTTTAGGCGAAATCACGTGTTCCTTGTCAGTATGACTTTGTTTTTACGTAATATGTTTAGATCACATACAATTTTATGCGTTTTAATTTTTTTAGGCTTACAGAATTTTTATTTAGGATTATTAAAACATACTCAAGGAGTACGCTGGCTCGGACACGTTCTGCGTGCTGATCCGAACCGAATGATACATCGAACCTTTAAGGGAGAACCGCCTTTCGGTAGGCGAAGAGGTCGCTGTCGGCGACGATGGCTCCACGGCGTAGAGAGCGATCTGGCATCTTCAAACTGCCTACAACGGTTTGAAGAGTTGGCTCGTGATCGAAACCGATGGAGTCAGATTGTTGACACGGTACGGGCCAATAATGGCCTGTAAACACCGTAAAAAAAAAAAAAAAAAAAAAAAAAAAAAAAAAAAAAAAAAAAAAAAAACATAATCAAAGTAATTTGCAAAATTTGGTAAATCGCATTTTTAGTACAATTTTACTTTTCATGTCGTGCCAAACTATGCAAGCAAATTTTTTAGTGAAAATGGTGTTAAGGGTTAAATTCACTGGTTGATATCAAATAAAGGAAACGTCAATAATGTTTTGAATCTTGATTACATGTCGTAAACTCGTTACTAATAATACTACTAATAATACATTCTTGTGTATTAAAAAAAATTGTTTTGAAAAGAATAAAAATAAATTCTTGTGTATTAAAAAAAATTATTTTGAAAAGAATAAAAATAAATTTACGTGCAATGGAAAATAATTAAATTAAATTAACTTTAATTGTGTTAATGTGTGGAGAGTTAGTTAAATTATTAAATAAATACTTAATCTTACAAAAATCTATTTTGGAGGATATGTGTGAATCGAGAGAGGCAATTTTATTATTATATTATAATTAAAGAATGTTAACTTTTTTTATTTTAATTTTTAGCCAAAAATAACTAGGTGTATTGATTACAAGCCACCTGTAATTGTAGCCATATTAAATGGTGATTATAAGGCAACCAAATAAAATATCTGTATAATTCCGGCATCTTTTAGAAAATTTGTTGAATTAATCCCGAGCAAATTGTACGGTTGGAGTTATGGGTATGTGTATATGTTCTCAATGTCCAAATAATTAAAATTAATTAATGATTTTCGATCCTTTTTCGAACAACTTATTTTTGTCATTAATATTATCAATTCGAAAGAAGAATCTCGACAAACAAAACTTGAAACCCACGTCGATTTATTTTTGTAAATTCACACACACTAAAGTTTAATATTATTCATTTGATAAAACAAAGAATTAATTTCATTTGTATATTGTATTTATTGTTCCATTTACTTTTATAATGTAATATAATATTATTTAAAATTATAAAAAACGAGATTACTTTTTTGCTTTTATAATACAATTTTCTTTCTCTACTACAACTGCTGGCAAAAACAATTTTTTCTCCTATATATATCATAAAAATTGTTTTAAGTAGCCAACTAAATTTAAAAATTATGTACCATAAAAATGCTTACTTGTTGCCAAAATTATAGTATCCATTTAACTTCACGACAGTTGAAGGAACTCGCCACAGTACTCCCCCTCCAGTGACAACGAAGTGAAAATTAAGATAAATTAATTTGAATATAAATCATTCTCAGACGAAGTTGTGTAAATGAATCTTAATAAACAGAATAAAAAGAAGTAAATATTAACGAAAACGTAACGGAATTTGAGTAGTTCGTCCAGAACGAGTGGTAGTTTGATTTTGATTAGTATCAAAATCAGGAACTAAATTAAAAGTTACTTTCTTTTTGGATTTATCTGGTAAAGGAGTTTCTCCGGAATTAGGTAAATTTGATGATTGAATATTTTCGAAATCGGAGTAACACGGTTTGAGACGATCTATCGAAATTTTGGAAGTTTTACCATTAATATTAATATCAAAGAATTTATCAAATCGTTTGATTACCGGATAAGGACCTGTATACGGAGTTTGTAACGATTTTTTAACTGCATCGGTACGCAAAAAAACATGCGAACAAGAAAATAAATCTTTATGTACAAAGATTTTATTGGTACAATGTTTCGATGCCGGTGTAGGACGAATTTCGTCAAAGTGAGTTTTAAGGGTTTTGACGAAATCAGAATGAGAACTAAAATCCCTTTGACTCGTCAAAAATTGACCCGGAAGACGAAGTGTACTACCGTAAACTAACTCGGCAGGGGTGGTTTGAAGATCCTCTTTAAACGTAGAACGTAACCCAAGCAGAACCGAAGGCAAGAATTGAGTCCAATCCGGACGATTGTAACACATTAACGAAGCTTTAAGTGTTCTATGCCAACGTTCGATAATTCCATTACACTTTGGGTTATAGCTGGTGGTCCTACGATGTTCGAAACCCAATAGTTTAGATAGTTCGGCGAAAAGATGGGATTCGAATTGCGAACCTTGATCAGTGAGGATAAAAGATGGAACTCCAAACCGTGCAATCCAACCTGAATACACTGCAAAAGCGACTGTCGGTGCAGTCATGTCTGGAATCGGAATGGCCTCGGCCCATCGAGTAAAACGATCAATCAGAGTGACACAATAGCTCTGACCTTCGGAAATAGGAAGTGGACCAATAATATCTAAATGTACGTTATCAAATCTTTGAGTAGGTAATTTAAAAATGTCAAGGGGAGATTTGATATGTTTAGTGACTTTGGCTTTTTGGCAAGATAAACAATTACGTGCCATTATTCTGGCATCTTTTTTGATACCAGGCCAGATCACTTTTTCAGAAAGAATCTTTACTGATGATTTAATGCCAGGGTGTGACAAATTATGAAAGGAGTCGAACACTGACTGTCTGAATTTTTTAGGAATAAATGGTCTCGGACTTTTAGATGATACTTCGCAATAAATTGATTTATTCGAGTTGAAAGTAATTGGAATTTGAATAAATTTAAGAGTATCGTTGTTAATTAATAAATCTTTAAGTTCGTCGTCCGTAGATTGTGCATCGGCTATTAACTCGTAATCAATACTTTCAGGTAGTGAAATCTGATTAATTCGAGATAGAGTGTCTGCAACAACATTGTCGATTCCTGATATATGTTGAATGTCCGTTGTAAATTGTCCGATAAAATCAAGGTGTCGGAATTGTCTAGGAGATGCTTTGTCTAGTTTTTGGTTGAAAGCATAAATAAGAGGTTTGTGGTCAGTGTACAGGGTAAAGTTTCTTCCTTCGAGCAAATAGCGGAAGTGTTTGATGCCGGAATATGCGGCCAACAACTCCCTGTCATATGCACTGTAACGCATCTGGGTTTCATTTAATCTAACTGAAAAGAAACTCAATGGTTGCCACGAACCAGACACTAACTGTTGAACGACAGCCCCGATTGCAGTATCGGATGCATCTACCATAATTGCTAATTTAGCAGTAGTAGAAGGATGGACAAGTAGAGAAGCATTGGTTAATTTGGATTTGCAACTTTCGAAGGCCCCAATGGCTTCTTCGGACCAAATAATAGGAACTTTTGAATTTTTTTTGTAATTTTTAAGAAAGTTATTAAGAAGAATTTGGTCTTTGGCTGCACCAGGAATGAAACGACGGTAAAAGTTAATCATTCCCAAGAAACGTTTGAGTTGACAGACTAATTTAGGTCGTTCGAATTTGACGATAGCCTCAACGCGTTCCTTTAATGGAAGTATACCGTCAGCGTTAACGGAGTGACCGAGAAAATCAACTTGAGATTGAGCAAAAACGCACTTCTCAGGGTTGATAATTAGTCCATATTCGGTAAGTTTGGTAAAAATGATTCTGAGATGATTAATGTGTTCTTCTAGGTTTTTGGATGCTATTAGAATGTCGTCCAAATAGCAGAAACAGAATGAGAGTCCGAATAAAACTCTGTGCATCAGCCTTTGAAAAGATTGAGCCGCGTTACGCAGGCCAAAAGGCATCCTGGTGAACTCAAAGAGACCGAAAGGAGTGATAATGGCTGTTTTAGGTATGTCGGTTGGTTCGACTGGAATTTGGTGGTAAGCTCGTACCAAATCAAGTGTGGAGAACACATTGCAACCGGCTAGTTGATGGGTGAAATCTTGGAGATAAGGTATCGGGTATCTATCGGGAATGGTTACATTATTTAGCGCACGATAGTCGCCACATGGTCTCCAAGTGCCATTTTTTTTTTAACCATATGGAGAGGGCTTGCCCAAGTGGAATTGCTAGGTCTGCAAATGCCTTGTTCCATCATGGATTGGAACTCATCCTTAGCGATTTTAAGTTTATCCGCTAGTAAACGGCGGGCTTTGAATGAAAAAGGTGGACCATTAGTGTCCAAATGATGTGTCACGTTATGTTTTACTGCCTGTACTTTTAAATTGTCTCTAGTTAGTTCAGAGAATTGAGAAAGAAGATGTGAAATTTCTGGCAGTAATTGTGACTGGTCTATCTTGGTCAAGGAGCTATGGGACGAATTAGTAATTTTACCAATGGTGTAAATTGAAGATAGTGGATCTATGATCCGTTTCTTTTGGATATCGACCAAGAGTCCTGTGTTTTTGAGAAAATCAGCTCCTATTATTGGCGAAGAAACGTCAGCGATGACGAAAGTCCATTGGAAGATCCTACGCAGTCCCAAATCCAAATTAAGAAAACTGGTTCCAAAGGCGTTAACCTTGGTACCATTAGCCGCGAAAAGATTAAAATCCCTGTAAGTAGATGATATTTTACATAAATTGGGCGGAATGACGGAAATATCCGCACCAGTATCTATTAAGAAAAGTAAGTTAGATATTTTTTCTCTTATGAGAAGTCGACAGGAATTTTGATCATCAACACATGAAGTTGTCATGTGTTGATGATTTAATCGTTTTTTGAATTCAGGGGCTCAATAGATTTGGTAAAATCAGAATAATGTTCGCAAAAAGGCAAACATTTACGAACTTTGTTACGAAATCTGGAATGATAGTAACATAAATTTTTATTACTCGAATTTGATTTAGATCGAGATCTTCCATTACTACTAAGCGAGCGATAAGAAGATCTCGAGCGACTATTTTTATCGATCATAAAAGAAATCTCTAGCATCAGATCTTTTTTGAAATTTTGTAGGTGTTCTTTTAAACTATTATTGGAAGGAGCTGACGGATGTACTTGTTCCATCGTATTGACTTGGAGATTAGATAATGTCTCCATAACATTATCAGCTCGTTCCGCTAGAGTGGTCAAAGGAAAATCGTTCTCAAAAGCAGTTATGACAGTCTGCACTTGAGGAGGCAAACGTTTAAGCCAAAGCTGTTTAATCGAATCTTCGTTAAAATTTTTACCGGCATTATATCGGAATTTTGTTAGCAGTTGAGATGGTTTATCATCTCCTAATGTTAGACCGTGCAATAAATTATTTAGTTTAGTTTTAGCTGATTCGCCAAGAACTTTAATTACTTCATTTTTAAAAGTTGAATATGGAGTGGCACCCTTATCGCGAGTAATCAATTCTCCGAATGTGTTATGGTGGCGATAGTCTAGAGCACCGAGTGCAATAGAATAACGCGCTCTTTCTGAAATCATATTTGTTGCGATAAACTGTTGTTCCAAAATTTCGAACCAGATTGTTGGATCTTGATTATAAAGTGATTGAGGAGGTTTGAATGGAATTTGAGCGTAAGTTCTAGATAAATTAGATGATGAGGTTGCAAAATTATTCTCTGTTTTTTCCACAGAATTAATGTTCGAACTAACATTAGAATTTGCTGTGGATTTAAGAGCCGCCGCAACACTTTCTCCAATAATGTCTCTTAATTGAGCTGATGTGAGAACAATTTGGTTAGACTCAGAGGGGTTATCTACTGGAGAAGAACTACTGGGAGCATCCTCGTTATCAGAACTCATCGTAACGACCAAATGGATTGTATTAAGCAAACAACAAATCAACAGTTCTACGATACTTACAGTTAGTTTTTAAAATATTTTAAATAAAAATAAACGTTGATTGAAGTTTTCTTTTTTCTTTAGATACAATTATACTACCACTTCAAGTATAATTGTAAAATGAATATATGATTGTAGTAATTATTTCCGGTCCGTATTTGTTTAGTGTGTTCCGTTGGAGTAAAACCACTTCAATTACTCCAAATTTGTAGAATAAATATTATAAACTGGAAGAACTGTGTTCTTTCGGGGTCACCAATTATGGGTATGTGTATATGTTCTCAATGTCCAAATAATTAAAATTAATTAATGATTTTCGATCCTTTTTCGAACAACTTATTTTTGTCATTAATATTATCAATTCGAAAGAAGAATCTCGACAAACAAAACTTGAAACCCACGTCGATTTATTTTTGTAAATTCACACACACTAAAGTTTAATATTATTCATTTGATAAAACAAAGAATTAATTTCATTTGTATATTGTATTTATTGTTCCATTTACTTTTATAATGTAATATAATATTATTTAAAATTATAAAAAACGAGATTACTTTTTTGCTTTTATAATACAATTTTCTTTCTCTACTACAACTGCTGGCAAAAACAATTTTTTCTCCTATATATATCATAAAAATTGTTTTAAGTAGCCAACTAAATTTAAAAATTATGTACCATAAAAATGCTTACTTGTTGCCAAAATTATAGTATCCATTTAACTTCACGACAGTTGAAGGAACTCGCCACAGAGTATTGAAATCGAAGTCGTAGTATTTTTATTTTGGCTTGGCTGTGGCACGAGTTATAGGGTTGTGTCAAAGGCGATGATAATGCCGAAGTCTACAGTTAAAAATATTATTCACAAATATTTAATAATTATAGAGAAAATGTCAAATGACATTGTACAGAAAACACCAATCATGTCGGCATTAGATGCAATGGGAGCTAAATTTGCTAGTAAAGCGCGATCAGAAGTCTTCAATAAAGCTGTAGGAGCTATCGATGGATGCCACATTAGAATTAAATGTCCCCCAAATCAACGCGATCAGTACATAAACCGAAAGTTGGTTTACTCAATAAAGTTGCAAGCAGTTTGTGATGCAAAATTTAAAATCATTAATATGTGTGTTGGTCATCCGGGGTCGGTTCATGACCAACGTGTTTTAATCAACAGCATTTTATATAGAACGGCTAAATTTCCACCAGAAGGTTACTTCCTATTGGGTGATGCAGGGTACAAATGTATGGTGAACCCTATTACAATTGTAACCCCATACAAGGGATTCAATAAATCGGAAGCACAAACACGCTTCAATCATGCCCATTCGAAAGCTCGTATAACTATTGAGCAGACGGAGATTTTTCAGATTTTGAACCAGTAATGGTGGACTCTGAAAATTTTACAAATAGTCCCAGAGACTATAGAGATGCAATGGAGTATCGGGATGAGTTATGTTCACGGATGTAGAAACAAGAATTAAACATTTAAACTAAACATTTAATAATTCATTTATTCATTAAATAAAAACAGGAATAAATAATTTAAAAATTCATAAAATTTGGAAGATTTTCAATTATTCCAGATCTGGAAACTGGCCGTCTGGAAACATTTGTTTGGTGGCAAACTGCACCAGTTTTTCAATATTTCGCACACTTTTTCGTATCTCCTCTGACGTGTCAGTTAACATTTTTAACATATCATTTTTTGGACTTTCCTTGAGTTTTTTTACTGGTTGCAATATTTTGGAGCAATCAGAATCCGATGTAATATCCATTACATTATATGAAGTATCCACACGACTGGAACTGCTCGATGAACAGGATGATCCGGCACTGCCACAAACCGCCTCATCGATGATATACGTTGCATCCCACGTTTATTTTTTAAAAAGTCGTGTAGTTCGTCAAATAATTCCCACTGAGTGGGAAGTAACTCTCCTCCTTCCGTCGGAACTCCCGATTGCGGCTCCGTCATTCTCTAAAACAAATAAATTTTGGTATTGCTAAATATTAAGAATAGATATCAAAATTTACCTTATATGTGTTTAGAATATTCTGCCACTTCAGTAATGGTGGACTCTGAAAATTTTACAAATAGTCCCAGAGACTATAGAGATGCAATGGAGTATCGGGATGAGTTATGTTCACGGATATAGAAACAAGAATTAAACATTTAAACTAAACATTTAATAATTCATTTATTCATTAAATAAAAACAGGAATAAATAATTTAAAAATTCATAAAATTTGGAAGATTTTCAATTATTCCAGATCTGGAAACTGGCCGTCTGGAAACATTTGTTTGGTGGCAAACTGCACCAGTTTTTTAATATTTCGCACACTTTTTCGTATCTCCTCTGACGTGTCAGTTAACATTTTTAACATATCCTTTTTTGGACTTTCCTTGAGTTTTTTTACTGGTCGCAATATTTTGGAGCAATCAGAATCCGATGTAATATCCATTACATCATATGAAGTATCCACACG
Organism: Tipula lateralis; assembly: GCA_963932295.1. Classification (NCBI taxonomy): domain Eukaryota; kingdom Metazoa; phylum Arthropoda; class Insecta; order Diptera; family Tipulidae; genus Tipula; species Tipula lateralis. Next base: position 77,334,390 of record OZ010736.1, on the reverse strand, counting down.
ACTGGAACTGCTCGATGAACAGGATGATCCGGCACTGCCACAAACCGCCTCATCGATGATATACGTTGCATCCCACGTTTATTTTTTAAAAAGTCGTGTAGTTCGTCAAATAATTCCCACTGAGTGGGAAGTAACTCTCCTCCTTCCGTCGGAACTCCCGATTGCGGCTCCGTCATTCTCTAAAACGAATAAATTTTGATATTGCGAAATATTTAGAATAGATATCAAAATTTACCTTATATTTTTTTAGAATATTCTGCCACTTTTGTGTCACATTTTTTTGAGTTTTATTTAGTTTTGATTCTTTTATAACTTTTTTGTAATAAAATAAATATACATAGCTATACATCACTGATATTCTCGTATAATACTTACTCCCAACAATGTCGTGGATTGCAGTTTTTGGATTGAAAAGCGTAATCCAGTAATACTCTAGCTGCAATGAGTGCCCGTTCTTCTTCTAATGTCCCTAAAATAACAAATAATTTTGATTTGGGTACCTCATATTTATAAAGCATATAAAAATCGACTTGCATCGTTCGGAATAATTCCGTTTTGTTTTTTCCATATTAAAATTTATATTATATTTATATTATTATTTATATTATATTTATTATTTATATTAT